>JAPDNY010000007.1:9835183-10240183 GCA_029375565.1 Gekko gecko | reverse complement strand
AAGGAGTTTGTAAGCCACTCTGAGACTCCCTTGGGTAGTGAAGGGCAGGGTATAAATCCAATTTCTTCTTCTCCTTCTCCTTCTCCTTCTTCTCCTCCTCCTTCTCCTCCTCCTCCTTCTTCTGCCTGGGGGGGTCTGACTCATGCAATAGAGATGGAGGGCCAATGCTCCCTCTTAGCGGTGAGGTCTTGTTGTACAACAGTCTTGTGAGCAAAAAATTCTACTCTGTGAGCTGCTGGCATTAAAGTTGTGAGCGAGCGATTTGGCTGCTGCATAAATTGGTTTGCTCTGGAGCCCTCCTTCCTGAGCGAAGACAAAAACGTGTGAACCAGAGGCTAAAAATCCTGTGAGCTAGCTCACACTAACTCAGCTTAGAGGGAACACTGGTGGAGGGGGAGGTATTTGTGAATTCCCTGCATCGTGCAGGGGGGTTGGACTAGATGACCCTGGAGGTCCCTTCCAGCTCTATGATTCTAGAGCCCCTGGAGGTCTCTCTGCCCATTGAGTCATTCAAGACCTTTGCACATGTGTAGAGTGGTCAAGTCTATACTTCCTGAACCTAGGGTTGCCAGTCTCCAGGTAGGGCCTGGGGTTCTCCTGGAATTATAACTGAGAGTGGCAGCCCTCAAGCAATAGAAAAGAGCCAGAGTCCAGTAGCACCTTAAAGACTAATAAAAAAAAATGTAGCTGGGTATGAACTTTCCTGCGTCGCTGCTGACTTCTTCAGATTCAGCTAGAACGTGATTCCATCTGTCCTTATGTCTTGGAGAGTGGTGTGATTTCAGACGCCTAATGACGGCAGCAGGCAAATGTCCATAGTAGGTGAATGACAACAGCTGGTGTGATTGGATGAGGTGTGATATGCAGAGGGGTACTGGACATGGAGAAATCAGCATTGGCAATGGAACAGGAAACCTAGGTCTCGATTCAGTCCAGGAGGATGCGTTGTCTTGAGCTTCCTTATCAGTGGCGATTCAGCCCTCTCTGTTTCTAACCTCCCTTTGAAATGCCTTTGTAAGAGAACTGCTACTCTTAGGCCAGCAGCTGCTGATGATGATGATAATGATGATGATGATGATGATGACGATGACGATGATGGATGGTCATAGTCTAGCTCATCCCCTTTGAAAGCCATCTACGTTAGTGGCCATCATGACCTCCACTAGAGTGAATCCCAAAGAGTGATTAACATATGGAATTCACTGCCACAGGAGGTGGTGGCAGCTACAAGCATGGACAGTTTCAAGAGGGAATGAGATAAACATATGGAGCAGAAGTCCATCAGTGGCTATTGGCCACAGGGTATAGATGGGAATTCTCAGTCTGGGGCAGGTGCTGCACTCTATTCTTGGTGCTGGAGGGGGCAGCAGTGGGAGGGCTTCTAGTGTCCTGGCCCCACTGCTGGACCTCCTGATGGCACCTGGTATATTTTGGCCGCTGTGTGACAGAGTGTTGGACTGGATGGGCCGTTGGCCTGATTCAACATTGGCTTCTCTTATGTTCCATAATCTGATTTCTCATTAAGTAAAGAAGTGTTTTCCTTTGCCAATCAACTCCGTTAAGTGTCCCTGAGTTCTAGTATTTTTGGAGAGTGTGGGGGGAGAGCTCTCTCTGTCCACTTTCCCCTTGCCCCTGGAAAAGAGAATAACACTAGGAGAAGCTGAAGGCGGCAGGGAATGAGAAAGACCCAACCTGAGATGGATGGACTCAATCAAGGAAACCACAAAGGCCCTCAGGCTGCAAGATGCGAGTGAGGCTGTTAATGAGAGGACGTTTTGGGGTCATGAATCCGTAGGGTCGTCATAACCCAGGAACAACTTGATGGCAGTTCACACACACGCATGTCAACTTTCTCCACACCGTGCATCATTTTAGACAACGCTATCATGCTCTAGCGGCACTCAGTAAGGGCAAAAGGGTGGCCGAGCAACCCCTTAGCAACAGTTATGAGAAGAAAGGTTCGCAGGCCCCGACCTGGATAGCTCAGGCAAGCCTGATCTCGTCAGATCTCGGAAGCTAAGCAGGGTCGACTCTGGCAAGTACTTGGATGGGAGACCTCCAGGGAATACCAGTAGTCAGGAGGTGGGGGCAGGCTTCATTCAGCCACCTCTTTGAATATCATAAGAACGTAAGAGAAGCCAATGTTGGATCAGGCCAATGGCCCATCCAGTCCAACACTCTGGCCGAGGACAGACTGGCAATTTGCCCCGGTAGCCAGTCGTGGCAAAAAACCCCGGAGTAAACGATACCGGGTTTTCCCGTCCACACAGCGGGGGCCTCTGCCGGAAGATACGGGACGGAGGCACGCGGGAGCGTTCAGACTGCCACACCAGAGGCATGCTATATTTGCCGTTTCCCCATTAATTCGGCTGTGGGTGTATGGGCGCATAAGCGCATTTTACCGATTTTTTTTTTTTTGCCCTGCAACGCCGGCACCGCATTGGGCGGTGGAGCGGAGCGCGGCCAATCACACTGCTGCTGCCTCATGCCCAACGCGGGTTGCTCCCGGCTTTTCGGCTGCACGTTCAGACTCCCCGGAAGCGGAGAAACGCGCGACAAACTCAGGCTTTCAAGATTTGCACCGGCTTTTATCAGGTGTTTTTTTAATCCGGCAGTGAAGCGCGAGAGCACCGGTAGGCTACGGGTGGGGGACACCAGGCAGATGTGCCTGTGTGAACATTCCATTTAATCCGATATTGAGTCGTTGTCAGCCCGGGTCCCATCCCGCGGCAAATTGCCAGTCTGTCCTCGGCCTCTGTGTCGCACAGTGGCCAAAAATAACAGGTGCCATCAGGAGGTCCAGCAATGGGGCCAGGACACTAGAAGCCCTCCCACTTTTGCCCCCCCAAGCACCAAGAATACAGAGCATCCCTTGCCCCAGCCTGAGAGTTCCTATCTATACCTTGTGGCTAATAGTCACTGATGGACCTCTGCTCCATATGCTTATCTAATTCCTTCTTGAAGCTGTCCATGCTTGTAGCCATCACCACCTCCTGTGGCAGTGAATTCCATGGGTTAATCATGGTTGAGGAAGTACTTCCTTTTATCCATTCTAACCCGACTGCTCAGCAATTTCATTGAGTGCCCATGAGTTCTTGTATTGTGAGAAAGGGAGAAAAGGACTTCTTTCACAACCTGCTCTATCCCATACATAATCTTATAAACCTTGATCATGTCACCCCTCAGCCGTTGTTTCTCAAAGCTAAAGAGCCCCAAGTGTTTTAATCTTTCTTCATAGGGAAAGTGTTCCAAACCTTTTATTGTTCTAGTTGCCCTTTTCTGCGCTTTTCCCAATGCTATAATATCCTTTTTGAGGTGTGGAGACCAGAACTGTATACAGTACTCCAAATGAGGTTGCACCATTGATTTATACAGGGGCATGATGATACTGGCTGATTTGTTTTCAATTCCCATCCTAATAATCCCCAGCATAGTGTTGGACTTTTTTTATTGCAGTTGCACACTGTCTCGATATTTTCATTGAATTATCTACTATGACTCCAAGATCTCTCTTGGTCAGTCTCTGCCAGTTTGGACCCCATCAACGTGTATTTATAGTTAGGATTTTTGGCTCCAAAGTGCAGCACTTTGCACTTGGCCACATTGAACCCCATTTGCCATGTTGATGCCCACTTGCCCATCCTCAACAGATCCTTTCTGTCCTTCTTCTTGTCTATCTCCTTTCTGTTTCCTGTCCTCCTTCCTGTTTCCTGTCTTCCATCCTATCACCTTCCTGTCCTCCTTCCTGTTTTCTATCCTTCTTTCTATCTGCTCCCTGTCCTCCTTCCTGTCTGCTCCTTGTCCTCCTTCCTGTCTGTTTCCTATCCTCCATCCTATCACCTTCCTGTCCTCCTTCCTGTCTGCTCCCTGTCCTCCTTCCTGTTTCCTGTCCTCCTCCCTGTCTGCTCCCTGTCCTCCTTCCTGTCTGCTCCTTGTCCTCCTTCCTGTCTGTTTCCTATCCTCCATCCTATCACCTTCCTGTCCTCCTTCCTGTCTACTCCCTGTCCTCCTTCCTGTTTCCTGTCCTCCTCCCTGTCTGCTCCCTGTCCTCCTTCCTGTCTGCTCCTTGTCCTCCTTCCTGTCTGTTTCCTATCCTCCATCCTATCACCTTCCTGTCCTCCTTCCTGTCTGCTCCCTGTCCTCCTTCCTGTTTCCTGTCCTCCTCCCTGTCTGCTCCCTGTCCTTCTTCACATGGTGGCAGTACGAAGACAGAAGCATGGGGTCAGCAGCTGGGGCCAGGCATGAAGAGATGTGCCAGACTGCTGCCTCTCCTTCCTCCAAAGCCTCACCATTTTTTTGTTGTTGTTGTTGTTGAGCAAAGATCTACCCAAATCCCCAAGTGTCATTCACAACCGACTTGAGATGCACATGGATCACACATTTCATAACTATATCTGAGTATTTAAAAAAACATCACATGAATATGCTATAAAGAAACTGAAGCATTGATTTTCTCATCCGAGGGCGGGGGCTGAGAACCGACATTGCCTAAGGAATCTGCTGCAGCTCCTCATTGTCTTCTCGATCCACCCCCCCCCCATGCCATTGATTTCCATCTAATGGATACAAAACAGGGTTTTGTGTTAGAAGCTTTTCAGTCAGAGAGACAAAATCCCATCTGATGTCTCCTGCCAGCATGCATTATTTACACTTTCTACTGCATCACGTGGCTAGTACTTCAGAAGGAAAGAAGATGCCGCCTTCCAGAGGGAATCTATCGTTAGTTTATTCACTTCCCCTTCCTCTGCCCCTAACAAGATGGGAACCTGGTGGGTTTCTTCTAATTTTGTCGGCCGAGAAGGAAACATACCTACCGAATTTCTCAGCATCGCTAATCAAATATACGGCATTCGAACATCCAGCTCGTCCACTGTCGTTACTTCAGCTGACATCCCCTTCTTTGGGGAAGTTAAGTAGTGAAATGACAAATGTTAAGAACATCAGAAGAACCCTGCTGGATCAAACCAGTGTCTGTCTACTCCAGGGTCCTGTCTCACACAGGGGCCAACCAGTTCCTCTGGAGGGCCATAAGAAAATAAGAGCCCTGCTGGATCAGACCAGTGAGGATCCATCTAGTCCAGCATCCTGTCTCACACAATGGCCAACCAGTTCCTCTGGACGGCCAACAACAGGGCATAGAGGCTGAGCCTTCATAAGAACACAAGAAGAGCCCTGCTGGATCAGACCCGTGGTCCACTTAGTCCAGCATCTTGTCTCACACAGGGGCCAACCGGTTCCTCTGGAGGGCCAATAACAGGGCATGGAGGTGAAGGCCTTCCCCTGATAAGTACATCAGAAGATCCCTGCTGGATCAGACCAGTGGTCCATCTAGTCCAGCATCCTGTCTCACACAGTGGCTGACCAGTTCCTCTGGAAGGCCAACAAGAGGGCATAGAGGCTGAACCTTCATAAGAACACAAGAAGAGCGCTGCTGGATCAGACCCGTGGTCCACTTAGTTCAGCATCTTGTCTCACATAGGGGCCAACTGGTTCCTTTGGAGGGCCAACAACAGGGCATGGAGGCCAAGGTCTTCCCCTGATAAGAACATCAGAAGAGCCCTGCTGGATCAGACCAGTGGCCCATCTAGTCCAGCATCCTGTCTCACACAGTGGCTGACCAGTTCCTCTGGAAGGCCAACAACAGGGCATGGAGGCCGAGGCCTTCCCCTGATAAGAACATCAGAAGAGCCCTGCTGGATCAGACTAGTGGTCCATCTAGTCCAGCATCCTGTCTCACACAGTGGCTGACCAGTTCCTCTGGAAGGCCAACAACAGGGCATGGAGGCCGAGGCCTTCCCCTGATAAGAACATCAGAAGAGGCCTGCTGGATCAGACCAGTGGTCCATCTAGTCCAGCATCCTGTCTCACACAGTGGCTGACCAGTTCCTCTGGAGGGCCAACAACAGGGCATGGAGGCCGAGGCCTTCCCCTGATAAGAACATCAGAAGAGCCCTGCTGGATCAGACCAGTGGTCCATCTAGTCCAGCATCCTGTCTCACACAGTGGCCAACCAGTTTCTCTAGACAGCCAACAGGGTATATAGGCCAAAACCTTCCGCTGATGTTGCCTTATCATTTGGTTACGACCAGAAAAGGCAGTTGGGTGTGAATTCCATACAATGAAAAGGCACATTTGGGACAGACTGAGGGGCACTTGGGGGTCACAGAAACCACAGTTGACAACTCCGGATTGGAATTTCCTGCAGAATTTTTGTGGGAGGGTGAAGACTGAGGATGGCGGGTTTGGGGGAGAGGATGGATCCCACAAGGTACAATGCCATAGCATCAAAAAACACACAACAAACCCACAGCTATTTTCTCTGGGGGAACTGACCTCTGTTGTCCGGAGCTCCCTTGTCATAGTGGGAGGTCTCCAGGCCCCACCTGGAGTTTAGCAACCTTCGCAGAATCAGTCCTATCCAGTGTTCCCTCTAAGCTGAGTTAGTGTGAGCTAGCTCACAGGTTTCTAAGCCTCCGGCTCACAGATTTTTTGTCTTCGCTCAGGAAGGATGGCTCCAGAGCCAACTGATTTATGCAGCAGCCAAATCGCCAGGAGCTGACAAAGTAGAATTTTGGCTCACAAGACTTCACAGCTTAGAGGGAGCCCTGGTCCTAGCCCCATGGTTGGGGCCTTACCCCAGCCATGCCCTAAGCCAAGGTAGGATTTTACAGGTCCAACCCCTCGGCAAGACAAAAGGCAGCGCGAACCACCGTGGAATCTCTTCCGCAATATTGATTGAAACTGCTTGGGCATTCCTGCGGGTAATACTCCCTTTGTTTGCTTAAGCAAAAAATAACTCATTTGTCTCTTTAATAAGAACATTATGGATACCCCGTGAATTGGTATGTCAGCAGTAGTTTGGAACGACGGTACATTCACCGACAGGGCAGCCCAGAATAAATAAGCAACCTTGAGCGATGCTGGTTGTTAGCACGCTAGATGAACCTCGGGGCAAGATATCTTGCGACTTTTCTGACGCAAATAGGAGCAGAACGGTCGCTCGCTTGGGAAGAGGAAATGGATGGTGACAGTATTACTAAAGTCATCCCACTGGCTTTTAAAGTATATTTTTTTTAATTAGCATATTTCCCCCCCCAACCAAATGTGCAAATCTTTCTTAGAATTGCGAGCTGCTGTTTTATCAGGCCGTTATTAATTCTGACGCCCTGACCTGGTCAGTGCTTGGAAGGGAAACCACCAAGGGATACCGGGGTCGTGAGGAGGAGGCAGAGAATGGCAGACCGCCTCTGAACATCTCTTCACTTGAAATCCCCACTAGGGGTCACCATAAGCCAGCGGTGGATTAATAACAAAATATATATATATATCAGATTGGAAAGGGGAAGGCTGTGTTCCTGAGGGACACTGTCATCCCCATCCGTGATGGGGTCCAGGCAACACTCACTGACTCATGAAGACACTTGGGGTTATGCTCGAGCAATTCTATTAGCAGAGAAGCAGGTTAATATGGCTGCTAACAAAGCATTCTATTAGTATTACAGAAACATAGAGTTGGAAGGGTCCTCTAGGGTCATCTAGTCTGACCCCCTCTAGGGTCATCTAGTCTGACCCCCTGCTCAGTGCTGGAAATTCACAAATACCTGTGAGCCCCACACACACCTCCAGTGACCCCGTTCCATGTCCAGAAGATGACAGAAAAGCCTCCAGTATCCTGCTTCCCGACCCCAAAGTGGCGATCGGCATTTCCCTGGGTGTATACGAAGGGGCCATGAGAACTAAGCACCGAGGCAACCCTTCCTGCCCTCCCTTCTCGTGATCTGCTAGAGTACACAGAATCAGCATTGCTGTCTGATGGCCATCTAGCCTCTGTTTGAAAATCTCTATTCTTGGTGCTGGAGAGGGCAGCAGTGGGAGGGCTTCTAGTGTCCTGGCCCCACTGCTGGACCTCCTAATGGCACCTGGTATATTTTGGCCACTGTGTGACAGAGTGTTGGACTAGATGGGCCATTGGCCTGATTCAACATTGGCTTCTCTTATGTTCTTATGTTCTCTGAGACTTCTTCAGGTAGTGAAGGGTGGGGTATAAATCCAATCTGTTGTTGTTGTTGCTGCTGCTGCTGCTGTTGTTATTATTGTTGTTGTTGTTATTATCCATTTATCCGCAGGGGCAGGCTCAGGGTGGCTTAAAACAAGTTAAAATACAACATAATAAATACAATGAAACATAGATGCATCAACAGAGCAATAATCTACAATTCTGACAAACAATCAAATTTATAAATAAAGCGCTGTTGCATGTTGATGGCGGTAGCATAAGGCTATGTTAGATGGTGCACTGTGGCCATACCGGTATCGTTAGCTGTTCTTGTTGCTCTCAACATGAGGGCCTTAACTGTTCAGTTGTTAGCATTTCAGACAATATCAATCTGTCGGTGCTATGTGTTGGACCAATGTGTTGGTTGATGTGGGCTTCTTTCCATGTGGGCTTATTTTCCATGTGAGCTTCCCCCTCCTCAATGTGGGCTTATTTCCATGTGGGCTTTTTTCCCTGTGAGTATTTATGACCTGGGTTTTTTCCCCTGTGGGCTTTTCTCCGGTTACCCTTTTCGTAAGTTCTTCTACTGCTGGTCCAAGAGGCAACAGTCAGCCCTTCCTTGAGCCTCAGGAAGACAGGTGGACTTTTTAATATTATAAACATTCACGTTCCTGGGATCCCAGATCACTGCAGATGGTGACTGCAGCCATGAAATTAAAAGAGGCCTGCTCCTTGGGAGGAAAGCGATGGCAAACCTAAACAGCATGATAAAAAGCAGAGACATCACCCTGCCAACAAAAGTCTGCATGGTCAAAGCAATGGTATTCCCCGTAGTAACGTATGGCTGCGAGAGTTGGACTATAGGGAAGGCCGAGCACCGAAGAATAGATTCTTTTGAACTATGGTGCTGGAGAAGACTCTTGAAATTCCCTTGGACTGCATGGAGATCAAATCAGTCCGTCCTAAAAGAAATCAACCCCGACTGTTCCCTGGAAGGCCAGATCCTGAAGCTGAAGCTCAAATACTTTGCCTACCCAATGAGAAGGGAGCACTCACTGGAGAAGACCCTGACGCTGGGAAAGACTGAAGGTCAAAGAAGAAGGGAACAGCAAAGGATGAGATGGTTAGACAGTGTCATCGATGCAATGGACATGAAATTGAGCAAACTTCAGAGGACAGCAGAAGACAGGAGGGCCTGGCATGTTCTGGTCCATGGGGTCATGAAGAGTCGGACTCGACTGTGCGACTGAACAACAACAACAAAAAAATTATGAGAGCAAATTGGTCGTAGTGGTTAGAGCATTGGGCTAGGATCCTGGAGACGCTGGATCAAACCCCTGCTCTGACATGGGACTCATTGGGTGAAATTCATTTGGCCATTCACACGCGGCCAGGATTTGCCAAGGTGTGGAATGCTGATGCCGGAGTACTGATTTGAAATAACCTGACAGGTTTGGGGTGAGTCTTCTTCTTATTACCATCCTGAAGAGCACTACCCACTGTAGCTTTTAACTACATGCTGGCTGGGAACTATTTTATAATTATCCACTGTGCTTCATGCGCCAGCTTTAAGTTGCTGACATTTTCGCTCTCCGGGACCGAATGTTTAGCAGCGAGGCTTTTTGAAAGGAACAAACCAAAAAGATAAGCCTTTCCCTTAGTTGGAACGAGTGGCAGGGAGGAGAATTCCGGAGTGCTTCTAAATCTCACTTGGGTCACCAGCTGTGGGTTGGGAAATACCTAGAGAGGAGGAGGAGGACGAAGAGGAGGAGAAGATTGGCTTTAAACCCTGAACTTCACTTGGAGTCTCGGAGCGGCTTACAATCTCCTTTCCCTTCCCTTCCCCACAACAGACACCCTGTGAGGTAGGTGGGGCTGAGAGAGCTCTCTCGAGAACTGCTCTTTCCAGGACAGTTCTGAGACAACTTGTGACTGAACCAAGGTCATATCATAGAATCATAGAGTTGGAAGGGGCCATATAGATGATCTAGTCCAATCCCCTGCTCAATGCAGGACTAGCCTAGAACATCTCTGACAGATATCCGTCCAGCCTCTTCTTGAAAGCTGCCAGTGAAGGGAAGCCCACCACCTCCCTTGGCAGCTGATTCCACCTTTGGACCACTCTGACCGTGAACAAGTTTTTCCTAATATCCGGCCGATACCTTTCTGCATGTAATTTAAACCAGTTGCTTCGGGTCCTGTCCTCTGCTGCCAACTGGAACGGCTCCTTGCCCTCCTCCAAATGACAGCCTTTCAGATATTTAGAGAGAGCAATCATGTCCCCCCTCGATTTCCTCTTCTCCAAACTAAACATTCCCAGGTCCCTCAGCCTTTCCTCTTGGGCTCAGTCTCCAGACCCCGGATCATCCTCGTCACTCTCTTCTGCACCCTCTCGATTTTGCCTACATCCTTTTTGAAGTGAGGCCTCCAGAACTGCACACAGGACTCCAGGAGTGGCCTGACCCAGGCAGTATACAGAGGGGCTATGACCTCCTGTGATTTCGATGCTATGGCCCTTTTAATACAACCCAAGACTGAATTTGCCTTTTTTTGCCACTGCATCACACTGACGGCTCATATTCAGTTTACAGTCCACCCTTACCCCAAGATCTCGTTCGCATACTCTACTCCCCAGAAACGTATCCCCCATCCAGTATTTGCGCTTGACATTTTGTGGCCCAGATGTAATGCTGTGCATTTATCCTTGTCGAATCGCATCCTGTTTGCAACTGCCCACTTCTCCAGAGTACTCGGGTCTTGTTGAATTTTAACTCTATCTTCTTGGGTGTCTGCTACTCCTCCCGATTTGGTATCTTCAGCAAATCTAATGAGTATCCCTTCTACCCCTTCACCCAGATCATTGATAAAAATATTGAAAAGTGCCGGGCCCAAAACCGAGCCCTGCGGCTCCCCACTGGACCCCTCCCTCCAATCTGATGAAATGCCATTGACCACCACTCTTTGGGTGTGGTACTCTAACCAGTTCCCTATCCACCGAACTGTCCTATAGTCCAGCCCACAGTCTTCCAGTTTGCCCATCAGAATGTCATGGGGAACCTTATCAAAAGCTTTGCAGAAGAAGAAGAAGAAGAAGAAGAAGAAGAAGAAGAAGAAGAAGAAGAAGAAGAAGAAGAAGAAGAAGAAGAAGAAGAAGAAGAAGAAGAAGAAGAAGAAGAAGAAGAAGAAGAAGAAGAGTTTGGATTTATACCCCGCCCTTCACTGCCCAAAGGCATCTCAGAGCGGCTTACAAACTCCTTTCCCTTCCCCTCCCCACAACAGACACCCTGTGAGGTAGGTGGGGCTGAGAGAACTTCTGACAGAAACTGTCCTTGAGAGAACAGCTGTGCCAGAGCTTGTGACTGACCCAAGGTCACATCAGCAGGTGCAAGTGGAAGAGTGGGGAATCAAACCCGGTTCTCCCAGATAAGAGTCTGCGCACTTAACCACTACACCAAACGGTCTGTCATGTGAAATCATGTGGAGGAGTGAGGAATCAAACCCAGAGGACAGTCTGCACTCTTAACCACTACACCAAACTGGGTCTCATTTTCGGGGTGGAGACTGGGGAGGGCAGGGTTTGGGGAGGGGAGGGGAGGGGAGGGGAGAGACCTCAGCAGGGTACAATGTCACAGAGTTCACCCTCCAAAGCAGCCATTTTCTCCAGGGGAACCGATCTTGGCCATCTGGAGATCAAGTGTAATAGTGGGAAAACTCCAGGTCACACCTGGAGGTTGGCAACACTAATATCACTCCCATCTTCTGATTCTAAGTAGGGTTGCCAACTCCGGGTTGGGAAATTCCTGGAGATTTTGGGAAAGGAGACTGGGAACAGGAGGGTTTGGAGATTGGAGAGACCTCACCAGTATATAAGGCAATAGACTCCACCCTCCGAAGCAGCCATTTTCTCCTGGGGAACTGATCTCTGTGGTCTAAAGAACAGTTGTAATTCTGGGAGATCTCCAGGCCACACCTGTCAGTTGGCAACTCTAGATTCTAAGAAACTGCTGTGCGGGTGGGGTGGCTTTTTGTCAAACCTTTCAATTCCTCCCGGCAACAGGACCTTGGCTTTTCCAGCAATGGGGTCAAAAGGTTAGAACAGATAAAAGGAAGTACTTCTTCACCCAAAGAGTGATTAACACAGGAGGTGGTGGCAGCTACAAGCATGGATGGCTTCAAGAGGGAATTAGATAAACATATGCAAGGTCCATCGGTGGCTCTTAGCCACAAGGTATAGATAGGGATTCTCAGGCTGGGGCAAGTGATGCTCTGTATTCTTGGTGCTGGGGGGGGCAGCAGTGGGAGGGCTTCTAGTGTCCTGGCCCCACTGGTGGACCTCTTGATGGCACCTGGTATTTTTGACCACTGTGTGACAGAGTTTTGGACTGGATGGGCCATTGGCCTGATCCAACACTGGCTTCTCTGATGTTCTTATGATTAAAGATATGGAGCAGAGGTCCATCAGTGGCTATTAGCCAAAAGGTATAGATAGGAACTCTCAGGCTGGGGCAAGTGATGCTCTGTATTCTTGGTCCTGGATGGGGGCAGCAGTGGGAGGGCTTCTAGTGTCCTGGACTCCCTGATGGCACCTGGTCTTTTTGGCCACTGTGTGACAGAGTGTTGGACTAGATGGGCCATTGGCCTGATCCAACTTTGGCTTCTCTTATGTTCTTATGTCCTTAAGGGGTCAAAGGTCACACATCAAAATTGCACAACAATGTCAAACGAGGCCTTTGTGCCTTTTCAGCCTTTTCAAAGGGAAAGGACCCACCATCCATCTAAACTGCAGCAGAATATTTCGAGTGTGCGTGTGAGGCAGGCACCATTTTAATTCATCCCTCCCGGCGCTGTGCACCAAGAGGGTCGCAAAGACAGAAAATAAAGAAACCGCCTGCAAAGCATGTTTTTTCATCGCTGCTGGGGCTTGTGCGCACGTTGTCCTTCTCTCTCTCCATCCCTGGAAGAAAGAAACGCCACTGAGTTCCCACTCCCCAAGTCTGCTCTGCAAAACCCTTCAGAAAAGTCATTTTCGCTCACATCCTTTCTGCCAAACGGCAGGGTGGCCGCCAAGTTCTCTCTGTGCGGGGCTTTTGCACAAAGCCACAGAAGGGGGCGGCCAAAGGTAGAGAGGTAAACAAACCGTCCGGAGGAAGAAAGAGAACACACTCTTCCCCTCCCCCTCTTGAATAGGAGCCCCCGGACGGGCGATTTGGGGAACCAAAGAAAGCTGTGAGGGATCTCCCGGCAGGGTTTCCAGCCGGAATAACCAACACGTCCTACTTTCAGCCATTGATTTCGGCTCTTTTTTTGTTTTCGGAAAGAACAGACTGGGATTCTTGCGGCAGAAGAGTGTGTTGTGACCGTGTACAAATCCTTCTTTGGAACCGATCCATCAGAGGACTTCATATTTTGTGTGCAAATGGGAGGATATTAGTGAAATCCAGCTATTATTATTATTATTATTATTATTATTATTATTATTATTATTATTATTATTATTATTATTATTATTATTATTATTATTATTATTACTACTACTACTACTACTACTACTACTACTATTGTTATTATTACTATTATTATTACAATTACTATTGCTTTGTTTGTGGAAAAAGTCCAGCAGGAACTCATTAGCATAATAGACCACACTCAACAACAGAAACTCATTAGCATATTAGGCCATACCCCCATGTTACCAGAAGTGTGGTCATCTAGCCACACCCACCTTTTGCTTCTTATTCTGTTTACCTTGTTTGGTGTCAAAACCCAGGGCTCTTTTTGGAGCAGGAACTCCTTTGCATGTTAGGCCACACAGCCCCTAATGTAGCCAATCCTAATGAGTTTCTGCTGTTGGGTGTGGCCTGTTATGCTAATGAGTTCCTGCTGGGCGTGGCCAACTCGGGAGCCAGCCGGAACTCCGTTCCTGTGCGTTCCTGCCCAAAAATAGCCATCATCATCATCATCATCATCATCATCATCATCATCATCATCATCATCATCATCATCATTATTATTATTTTAAGTAAATGAGTAGATCCAACTGTGTGAGAGAGTTAAGTGGGTAGAGAGTGGGTGCCTTCTTGGATTTGGAAGTACCCGGATATTTGAGGGCATGGATCCTGAGGAGGGTGGGGTTTGGGGAGGCGAAAGACTTCAGTGGGGTACAATGCCCTAGAGTCCACCTTCCTAATCTGACATTTTCTCCAGGGGAACTGATCCCTGTCTCCTGGAGATCAGTTGTGATGCCTGGAGATCTCCAGCCATCACTCCGATAAGTAGAGTTGCCACTCTCCAACAGGCCCGTAGCTACGGTGGGGCTTCTGGGGGCTCTGCCCCTTTATTAAAGGCCCAGGCCAATGAGAATTTCTCACATAAATGCTTTTTTTCAATCATTTAAAATATTTTTAAAGGTACACACTCCTTTAAGCAGAGTGGGGTGCTGTAGTTGACCAATTCCTGCCCTGAGCAAGGGGATTGGAGTAGGTGACCTCTGGGATCCCTTCTAACTCTGTGTCAAGAAACTGGTCTCCTTTAAGAGAGTTTTTTTCTGCTTAAGTATTCACTTTCTTGCCTATAGAAGTCATCACCCCCACCTGGCGGCTTGTTCTCAGAATTGTTTCTTAGGCTAGCAGAAGTGATTAAGTTCAGAATAGCAGGAAGACAACTTTCTCAAGAATTTTTGGTATGCCATAGTCTGGGATTACTTTTTACTAGAGAAATGTATGGTCTTCTTCGACAAGAGCCGTAATGAGAGGGAACTGTACAATCCATCGGAAAAATGGTCACTTTTTTTAGAGAGAAAAGACCTCTTGATATAAAGTTAAAAAGCAGTTGACATTCCTTCCATAGTCAAAGATCGGTACTTAGTCAACTCAGTCTTTTTCTTTAAATTGCCTCCCGAAACAAAATATCTCTGTAATTAGCACTACTCAACTAAATAGTATAAGGGCACATTAAAATGTATTATTAAACTTGGTTTTGAATGCTTTTCTTAATGTAGCTCACCAAGTTGACAATGTTTGTATTGCTCTGTTAAACATTTGAAAATTTTAATAAAAATATATATTTTTTAAAAAAAATGATTAATTTGCAGCAGTTGAGGACTGTCACTGAAAGTTTAGTTCGCGATCTATCCTGGTGACAGCTTCCTATCAGTAAATGGTCCAGCCCCACCAGGAAAAAAAAATTTCCCCACAAGACACAAAATCCTGCCTATGGGCCTGCTGTCCAGGTGGAAATCTCTTGGAATTGCAACGGATCTCCAGACTGCAGAAATCAGTTTCCCTGGGGGGGAAATGGCTGCTTTGAACAATGGACTCTATAGAACCGCATTCCTGCTGAGACCTGTTTCCACCCCAAACTCAGTCCCCCCAGGGTCCACTCCCTGATCTCCAGGAATTTCCCAACAAGAGTCGGCAACCTCAGCTATTGGACAGGTGAAAACATTGTACCGTTCCTTCTCCTCATCACATTCTCCTCTTTGCAGGGACGAGACTGAATTGTGGCAGCTGATACGGTCCACATAGCCCCATTTTGATTTTCCTTCTCCCTTGGAGAGAAACACAACTGAGGGCCCTCCCTTCCCTTCCTGAGTTCCCTCCCCTTCTTAAAGTCTTTTATACTAAGCCAAACGGGAGGCAATGGAAGCCAGTGCCACAGCTGAAAGAAGCGGAGTTACACAGCAGATGCAGACTGAGCCTTAGTTTGGCCCCTGTTCAGCTCAGATTGGGTCATAGAATCATGGAGTTGGAAGGGACTTCCAGGGTCATCAAGTCCAACCCCCTCCACGGTGCAGGCAATTCACAAAAACCTCCTCCCCACACCCCCAGTGACCGCTGTTCCACACCCAGAAAATGACCAAAAACCTTCAGGATCTCCACCCAAACTGGCTAGGAGAAACATTGCTTCCTGACCCCAAACTGGAGATCAGCATTTCCCTGGTTGTGTAGGAAAGGGCTGTGAGAACTAAGCACTGAGGCAACCCTTCCTGCCCTCCCTCTCATAATCTGCCCAAGTTCACAGAATCCACATTGCTGTCCGATGGCCATCTGGCCTCTTTTTGAAAACCTCCAAAGAAGGAGAGCCCACCAACTCCCCAGGAAGCCTGTTCCACTGAGGAACCGCTCTGACTGTCAGGAAGTTCTTCCTACTGTTTAGCCAAAAACTCTTCTGATTTAATTTAAATCCATTGGTTCAGGTCTGACTCTGGGGCAATAGGAAACAACTCTGTACCATCCTCTATATGGCAGCCCTTCAAGTACTTGAAGATGGTTATCACGTCACCTCTCCGTCGTCTCCTCTCCAGGCTAAACATACCCCGCTCCTTCAAGCTTTCCTCATAGGACTTGGGTGTCCAGGCCTCTCATGATCTTCTTTGCTCTCCTCTGGACACGTTCCAGCTTCTCTGTATCCCTCTGAAAGTGTGGTGCCCCAAACTGAACGCAACACTTTAGGTGAGGTCTAACCCGAGCAGAGTAAAGCGATACCATCACTTTGCGTGTTATTGAAACAAGGTCCATTTTCTCCAGAAACATTCCTAATTTCTGCAGCCCTAATCCAGAGGAAGGGAGCTGCGGTGGCTCAAGTGGTTAAGACGCTGAACTGCAGGCTGTGGAAGGTCAGTAGTCCAGCAGTTCGAGACCCGAGTGCCGCAAGACGGAGTGAGCTCCCGTCTCTAGCCAACCTAGCAGTTCGAAAGCAAGAAATTGCATGTAGATAAATAGGTACCACTTTGGTGGGAAGGTGGCAGCATTCCATGCACCTTGGTGTTTAGTCATGGCGGCCACATGACCACATAAACGTCTTCGGACAGCGCTGGCTCTTCGGCTTTGAAACGGAGATGAGCACCGCAACCCTAGAGTCGGATTCGACTGGCTTTCGAGCAAGGGAACCTTTACCTTTACCTAATCCAGAGGAAAAAAAGACGGACTTTCTGATTAATATGGCAAGACACCCCATACTTTCTTAAGTGGATGTGGGGGAGGGGGGGGATGACCAGCATCTAGATGAAAATTTTAATGGTGGAATTGCAGCATAAAACCCACGTCTCCTTAAGAGGGGAAGGAAACAGAAACCCTCATTCTCTTGCTCTATAGTGCATGCAATTGGTGGCCGGTGCTATCTAAATGAATTTTTTTTAAAAAAAATGCTCCAAAAAGCATTTGCAGGGGGTTGAAAAACAAAAGGGAAGTTGCAGAAGGAGCCGCGGCTGCCATAAGGTTTCAGATATAATTCATAGATTTTATTGTTCTGTTTTGTTTTTGGAGATAATTGCTTGGTAGCAGCGGAATAATCATGCTGCATGAAACATACTGAATTTAATTTTGTAGCGAAAGCTAGACACTGTATCTGCTGTCAGGGAGGGAGGAAAGAGAAAGCCTCTAAAGGGACAGTCTTGGGTAGCATAAACAATCGCCTTCTTTCACCTATCGCATTCCTGGCATTTGGAGATTATTGCTTCCAGGCATAGTCAGAGTTCCCTATCACCCAAAGGGGAGGGAGAAGTCCGGCCAAACGTTCAAGTGTTCCTGTGCATATAGAGCATGAAAGTGGTAGCTATGGTCTATTCTTTTCCTCCAGAATCTGGTCAACTACCCACCCTGCCCTGAAAGCTTGCAGGGTGACCTTCGGCCAGTTATCCAATCTCAGCCTAATCTACAGGATGCTGGACTAGATGGACCAATGGTCTGATCCAGCAAGGCTCTTCTGAAGTTCTTATAAAGGCCTCAGCCTCTATGCCCTGCTGCTGGCCATCCAGACAAACTGGCTTGACATTCGGTGAGACAGGATGTTGGACTAGATAAACCACTGGTCTGATCCAACCAGGGCTCTTCTGATGTTCTTATGAAGGCCTCGGCCTCTATGCCCTGTTGCTGGCCATCCAGAGGAACTGGTTGGCCACTGTGTGAGACAGGATGTTGGACTAGATAAACCACTGGTCTGATCCAACCAGGGCTCTTCTGATGTTCTTATGGAGGCCTCGGCCTCTATGCCCCATTGCTGGACATCCAGAAGAACTAATTGGCCACTGTGTGAGACAGGATGTTGGACTAGATAAACCACTGGTCTGATCCAACCAGGGCTCGTCTGATGTTCTTATGGAGGCCTTGGCCTCTATGCCCTGTTGTTGGCCATCCAGAGGAACTGGTTGGCCACTGTGTGAGACAGGATGTTGGACTAGATAAACCACTGGTCTGATCCAACAGGGCTCCTCTGATGTTCTTATGAAGGTCTCAGCCTCTATGCCCTGTTGCTGGCCATCCAGAGAAACAGGATGTTGGACTAGATGGACCACTGGTCTGATCCAGCAGGGCTCTTCTGAAGTTCTTATGAAGGCCTCAGCCTCTATGCCCTGTTGTTGCCCATCCAGAGGAACTGGTTGGCCACTTTGTGAGATAGGATGTTGGACCAGATAAACCACTGATCTGATCCAACAGGGCTCTTTTGATGTTCTTATGAAGGCCTCGGCCTCTATGCCCTGTTGCTCACCATCCAGAGGAACCTGGACTTGACGGACCACTGGTCTGACCCAGTGGGCTTTTCTTATGTTCTTATGTTCTTAATGCATATGTTGGGAGTTTGGGGACCCTTGCAGTAGAGAGGGAGGGACAGAAAAATTTGTATTCAGATAGGAATTCAGATGTGTATGTCAGGCTCCCATCTTGCAATCTTTTTAATGGGTTGTGTTGGGATGCAGATCCCAGTACAGCAATCTTCTCCTGATACCTGCCCCATTAAAAATAATCCCCCTCTCTCTTTTTTTGCAAATGGATAGACAAGACTACAGCAGCTCCATCGGGGGCCGACCTACTTTTCTTCGGTGCCAAACATCGAAGTCTGAAAGGTGCGAGATTTGGCTGGGATCTAGAGAAAACACTCAAGGGTTTTATGTAAACCTGAACTCACCGGGACTATTTGGACACTTAAACTCACCTATGTGTGTAATTGCTTGCTAGATTATGCTTTTTGCAAACGGGGCTGCGTATGGAAGGAAATACGCAAATCGGGGCGGGTGGGTGGGAAGCCCCAACCTAGATTGGATGCAATTACACTTCCAATTTACAAGGTGATTTTGGCTCTCGGATTTGCATCTTTTCCACGCTTGCGAGAAACGTTACCTCTCATTGCCGAAGATTTCAAGGATATGCTACCGGTTTTCATCACTTTGCTCTAATGTGGGAAGGGGGGAAAAAAGTTTTCTTCAATGCCGGAGGCAGGCACCTTTGCCGCGGACATTCGAGAAAGTGCTAGGAGGATCAAAGTGGAGAGAAAAGTGAGATGGTTTAGAAAGCCATTTACCCAGGCCATTGCTGAAAGCAATTTATGGTATATACCAGCCCGTTCCCCTGAAAGGTTCGTGGAAGAACAATTGATACCGGGCATCGAGTGGGAGGAGGAAAATAAAACAGCGGAATAGAGAGAATGATTGGGTTTTAAAATATCAGAGTCAACAACCAAGTTCCCACACATGGAGAGGAATTTGTCTGTCTGATCAAAGAGACAGGGATAAGGCAAAATGGAAATATTTGTCACTTTTTTGGGGGGTAACGTTGTGTATAGCCAAGCCTGGCACTATAGTTGCATCTGCTCCAACCCCTCAGATGGAGATACTCACTTGAAGGATCTAGAGCAGGCATTTTTGCGGGGACAATATCCTCCTGATATGGTGAGAAAGATGATTGGAGAGGCCAGGATGATACCCGGGGACAGCTTGTTACAAGACAAGCCCAAAGAAAATGACAACAGAATGCCACTGGTGGTCTACAAACTCAATGTCAGGTTCAAAAGCAAGTAGATCCAAGCATTCTTTGGTTAAGAAGGGCTTTATTGGAATACGGTGCTAAAACCCACAGTGGAGGGTCATTGTCAGGAATGGCGATGCAAGCGGCTCAAGCATGGTTATAGTGTGATGCAAAAAGGCGACTAGCAAATGAACTGTAAGCGCGCGCGGGGGAAACTCCCGGCGGGAGAGTTACTTAATGGGCGGGAGACAACTCCCTCCTTCCCTCGTCTTCACCGGACTGGAAAATTCTCATACACTTGAGAATAGCCCAAAGCCCACATTCAAGCCACTGTGATAAGACTGAGTGGCAGAGAAGAAGCTCCCACGTTACTGCCAGCATACCTACGCAAGCGCAATGCAGGGACGAGATAGGGAACACAGAACAATGGACTCAGTGTAGCATAGCAAACAGACATTTCTGACACTCAAGCCAGTTTGACCGACGACAACCCATGCTGCATAGTGACACTTCCCCCACACAGACACTGGGGGGCGACCTTCTCTTGTTTACAGACAGCCTTCAAATCTAAATAACTTCTCACTCCAGAAGCCGCCCTTACTGTTGCCCCCCCCAAGCACCAAGAATACAGCGCATCACTGTCCCAGATAGAGTGTTCCATTTATACCAGGGGTGTCAAACAATGCAGCCCGGGGGCCAGATCAGGTTCCCGGAGGGCTTCTATCAGGCCCACAGTGCAACTGGCTGATTTCTGCTTCTTCTTCCAGTTCTTCTGCTGCTGCATCATCGTAGGTTTGCAGCTTACCGATACACACCTGAACAGCAGACTCAAGGTTGCAGCAGCACAGACATTTTGATGCAATAATTCAGGGCAAGAGGTGTCCGTTATCAGAGACTGTTAAAATAAAAAACATGCTTAAAACATTAGCACTCTTGAAATATTTTGTTTATTGAAGTTTAAAAAAAAAAAACACCTTTGTGTTTGTGTCCTTTATAAAGTTTATATCTCCGCTACCTGGCATTACATTTCATGACGTAGCCCGGTCCGACAAGGTTTCATTTATGTCAGATCCGGCCCTCACAACAAATGGGTTTGACAAATGAGTTCATAAGCTTATGCATGGGATAGAACAGGTAGAGAACGAGGTACTCTTCTCCCTTTCTCACAGTACAAGAACTCGTGGGCACTCAATGAAATTGCTGAGAGGTCGGGTTAGAATGGATAAAAGGAAGTCCTTCTTCACCCAAAGAGTGATTAACGCATGGGATTCACTGCCACAGGAGGTGATGGCAGCTACAAACATGGACAGCTTCAAGAGGGAATTAGATAAGCATATGGAGCAGAAGTCCATCAGTGGCTATTATCCACAAGGTATAGATAGGGACTCTTGGGCAAGGGATGCTCTGTATTCTTCGTGCTGGGGGGGGGGCAGCAGTGGGAGGGTTTCTAGTGTCCTGGCCCCACTGGTGGACCTCCTGATGGCACCTGGTATTTTTGGCCCCTGTGTGACACAGAGTGTTGGACTGGATGGGCCATTGGCCTGATCCATCATTGGCTTCTCTTCCGTTCTTATGACACCCCTGATCTATACCCTGTGGCTAATAGTCCCTAATAGACCTCTGCTCTATATGTTTATCCAATCCCCTCTTCAAGTGTGTGTTAATTGCTGCCAGTTTGCCAGGATTTGCAACAGTTTCCGTGTGTCTAATTTTTGCAACCCCCACAGGAGATGTGGTTTTCTACCGCTACCATTCTGCTATACATATCCCAAAACAAAACATATCTTCCCCACCACTGTGTGGAGCACACATACTAGAACAATCACATTTTAAAACCAAGTGTCCTATGTGCTATGTGGTCACCGCCAGTGTTCCCTCTAAGATGAGTTAGTGTGAGCTAGCTCACAGTTTTTTAGCCTCCAGCTCATAGGTTTCGTGCCTTGGCTCAGGAAGGAGGGCTCCAGAGCAAACTAATTTATATGCAGTAGCCAAATCGCTCACTCACAACTTTAATGCCGGTAGCTCTCAAAGGAGAATTTTTGCACACAAGACTCCACAGCTTAGAGGGAGCATTGGCAGGGCTATTTTTGGGCAGGAACGCACAGGAACGGAGTTCCGGCTGGCTCCCGAGTTGGCCACACCCAGCAGGAACTTATTAGCATAATAGGCCACACCCAACAGCAGAAATTCATTAGGATTGGCTACATTAGGGGTGTGTGGCCTAACATGCAAAGGAGTTCCTGCTCAAAAAAAAGCCCTGGGTTTTGACAACAAACAAGGTAAACAGAATAAGAAGCAAAAGGTGGGTGTGGCTGGATGACCACACTTCTGGTAACATGGGGGTGTGGCCTAATATGCTAATAGGTTTCTGCTGTTTGGTGTGGCCTATTATGCTAATGAGTTCCTGCTGGGCTTTTTCTGCCAAAAAAGCCCTGAGCATTGGTCACCGCTTCACGCGGGGATTCTCTCCCATCCAATGTTCAAGTAAGGTAGGAAAGAAGGAAGGGGAGGGAAGTCCACCCAAAGGTTTGGCTTACAAGTTCCCAGGCCCTTAGCAGTTAGAGTTGCTAAGTTTCTCGGTTGCTCTCAGTTTCCCTCTGGATGAGCTGGAAAACAAAAAGATGTGGCGCTACTGAACGTCCTGAAATTGATGCATTCAGGTATCATGACAAACCGCAGGTGATTACTTAATAATCCAGGTGCAAATCATGCCTTAGAATGTCAGTCTAGCCCCTTCAAAGTGCCGTAGCTTGTTGGGGAGCCTGCGTTAAGAACATAAGAACATAAGAGAAGCCAATGTTGAATCAGGCCAATGGCCCATCTAGTCCAACACTCTGTCACACAGCGGCCAAAATATACCAGGTGCCATCAGGAGGTCCAGCAGTGGGGCCAGGACACCAGAAGCCCTCCCACTGCTGCCCCCTCCAGCACCAAGAATGGAGTGCATCACCTGCCCCAGACTGAGAGTTCCCATCTATACCCTGTGGCTAATAGCCACTGATGGACCTCTGCTCCATATGTTTATCTAATTCCCTCTTGAAACTGTCCATGCTTGTAGCTGCCACCACCTCCTGTGGCAGGGAATTCCATATGTTAATCACTCTTTAGGTGAAGAAGGACTTCCTTTTATCTGTTCTAACCCGACTGCTCAGCAATTTCATGGAGTGCCCACGAGTTCTTGTATTGTGAGAAAGGGAGAAAAGGACTTCTTTCTCAACCTGCTCAATCCCATTCATAATCTTATAAACCTCAATCATGTCACCCCTCAGCCGTCATTTCTCCGTTGATTCCCAGCAGAGGAGTTCTGCAGCTGGAGACACTACAAGGTCAGGAAGATGATAACATACAGACAGTAGAACAGTAATGGTCAGAGGCTGGTAGACTGAGAGTACTCCCCTCGCATTCCAAGCCCATGATGGGGCTACCTGACACTGTTAGACACAAGGTATAGATGGAACACTATGTCTGAGGCAGTGATGCTTTGTATTCTTGGTACTTGGGGGGAGGGCAATAGTGGGAGGGCTTCTGGAGTTCTGGTCCCACTGGTGGACCTCCTGATGGCACCTGGTTTTTGGCCACTGTGTGACACAGAGTGTTGGACAGGATGGGCCATTGGCCTGATCGAACATGGCTTCTCTTATGTTCTTATGTCTGGGTCACTGATGCTCTGTATTCTTGGTACTTGGGGGGCAAGCCTGATCCAGCACGGCTTCTCTTATGTTCTTAGTTATTTACTTTACAAACAGACATGATAGGAACTGGCCCACGCAACTCATTGTTACGGTCAAAATTAGGTCATAACTCATCTACTGCCATACTTTCCTCGCTACTAAGGGCACAATCACACACACAATTAGCCACACCATAGGTGCGAATGCTGGGCGGATTTAAAGGGTGTGATCAGACATGAACATTTATTTATTTATTTATTTATGCGATTTCTACCCCGCCCTCCCAGCAAATGGGCCCCCAGATCTGAGAGATCTCAAAAACATCTGGGAAGAGCCCCACACCTATTGGCAACCCATTTTGCTCGGCCGCAGAAGCACAAACACCTTTCCCTCCCACTCCCCACAACGGACACCCTGTGAGGCAGGTGGGGCTGAGAGAGCTCTGACAGAAACTGCTCTTTTTTCAAGAACAGTCCTGCCAGAGCTTGTGACTGACCCAAGGTCACACCAGCAGGTGCAAGTGGAGGAGTGGGGATTCAAACCCGGTTCTCCCAGATTAGAGTCTGTGCACTTAACCACTACACCAAACTGGCTCTCTCCCGGGCTCAATGGCCCAGGCTAGTCCGATCTCATGCGATCTTGGAAGCTTAAGCAGGATTGGCCTTGGCTAGTGCATGGGTGGGAAATCACCAAGGAAGTCCAGGGTTGCTACGCAAAGGTAGGCACTGGCAAAGCAGCCCTCTATGCCTTTTGTCCTGACTTAGATGTCCCAGGCTGGCCTGATTTTGTCAGATCTTAGAATAAAGTCGCCAGGTCGTCCCACCACACCAGCAGGGGGGGAGGTATTTGGGGGCATTCCGTGGCATCGCCAACACGGTGACATCACCTGGAACTGACATCATCGCATCGACACCGTACATGGTGATGCTCTAGTTTAAGGGCAAAACTCTACGGTGTGGGGCCAAATTCACCATTGAGTTTTGCCCTCAAATAGGAGCATTGTGTCTGACGTCCCCGATGTGACATCACTTCCCGGTGATGTCATCACATCAAGGATGTCATGCCTAAATGTGGCTGCTCAGGGGCTGGGTTTCCCCTGTTGGCCAGCCGGCTGGTGGTGGGGACAAGCCCCGAAAAGCAGGGGAACCACTGTCGGGACCTGAGGACTGGCAACCCTATCTTGGAAGCAAAGCAGAGTTGGTGAGAGTATTGGCTTTGCTTAGCTGCTTGGCAACTGTTTTCTTAAGAGGCCTCACAACACTGGAAGTATTTGGCATGGCCTTGGGTGCCTGTCTCTGCTAGCCGGCCTGTCATAGACCACAGTGGCCGATTAAACATTAGGCAGACTAAGCACGTGCCTTAGGGCACCAGGACCAAAGGGGGGCACCAAAAGTTGGGAAAAGGGTGAAAAAAAATGTAGAAAAATGCCTTTCAGGTCATGAATATTGGAACTTTGATCCATTGAACTTGTGAAATATTAAAATAGATGTTGCATTGCGTTTTTTGTAGAACTTTATGTAGCCAAAGCTCGGCTTAGTCTGTGCAGTATATTGTGTTATCATATGAATATTTTTTTGTATTGCTGCAACCTGCATTGTATATCTGGTCAGACAGGTCAACAACTAAAATGGACTGGGTCAGTGTGGAAAGGAGGGCAGGGGCACCGAGATTGGTCAATGCTCAGGGTACCAGTGAGCCTTAATCCGCCCCTGCATAGATAATGTAACCGTAGATTCGCAAGTGGGGGGAGGAGAGCGACAGAGTGCCCTAGGTTCAGGCGGGCTGAGTGAATGGAGTGATTGGACGGGTCACCGGGGTGGGTGGGTGTTTCTCATTTGAATCATGTATAATGCCAGAACTGGCGCCGACAAAGGCAGTTCTGACACAAGGTGGTCTTAGCTTGATACATCCTCACCTCTCAATAAACAAATCGCTGCCAAGAGAGTGTTGGCGAGAGTCGGTTTGTTCAAGAGTCTGACAGTCGCGTTGTCTCTTGGCTTGAAAACCCCATGGAGTTGCTGTAAATCAGCTGTGACTTAACCCGCTATATTAGTTTTTTTCATTATCTGTTTCTTGTCTTATGGATACTTTTTCATGTTGCTTATGTCTAATGGTTTGTTCTTTTTTATACTGTGGGCTTTTTTAAAAAAAATGTAAGCCACCTCTAGCTGAACTCTGAAGAGGTGGCAGAGAAGAAGAAGAAGAAGAAGAAGAAGAAGAAGAAGAAGAAGAAGAAGAAGAAGAAGAAGAAGAAGAAGAAGAAGAAGAAGAAGAAGAAGAAGAAGAAGAAGAAGAGGGGATTGGATTTATACCCCACCCTTCACTACCCGAAGGAGTCTCAGAGAGGCTTACAATTTCCTTTCCCTTCCCCTCCCCACCACAGACACCCTGTGAGGTAGGTGGGGCTGAGAGAGCTCTTTGGAGAACTGCTCGTGAGAGAACAGCTCTGAGAGAACTTGTAACTGACCCAAGGTCACACCAGAAGCTGCATGTGGAGGAGTGGGGAATCAAACCCAGTTCTCCCAGATTAGAGTCCGTGCTCTTAACCACTACACTGAACTGGCTCTCAAAACATAACAAGTAAGCACACACATAAACACATGCTCCCGATAGAGACACATGAGATTTCTAGCACGTATCATTATTGGTGACGAAGCCCTCCCACCATTTTCCCTGATGTAGTCGCAGTGTTTCCTGCCAGATATCAGCATTTGTAGTTCTAATGCCCATATGTAGGGGGAAAAGACATTTGCTTTGCTAAGCGCAGATGTCTATTGGGCAGGTGTGCGCTGCACAGCCAGGGAAAAGGCCCGGGCAGATAGTTGTCACAGGGCTTGTTTGGTAGACTTGCCTGACTTGCTCGTGTGAGAATGTCAGGTCTCTGCAGTTTTCAGAGAGTTGAGAGGTCAGCATCCGACCGATATGCCACGGCAGGGAGGGACATTCTTTTTGCCAGAAGCAAAGGATGCTGGCTGTTAGTTCTTCAAATGCCAGTCCCGGCTTAGACTGGGAGAGGTGTTTGCAGTGGAGCCTGTTTCAGCTGGTTTCTCTTTCTTTGTATCTCCTTGGACCTTAGATTAAAAGAAACACATCACTGTGTTTGTTAACATTTATCCTATATCACCGATTCCTCCCAGTTTAGCGGCAACTTCCATTCTCCCTAACAATAGCAATTTAAACAGGGAAGTCATGTTTTCACACACAAACACGCACCCACACCCACTTTGTAAGCCACCCGGAGCCTGCCCTTCTAATAGCAGAATTGGCCAGATCTGGGGATACTCGAACGGGGACGAGATAAATCTCTCGACAAACTTGAAAAATGCACCAGGTCGGCAGAGAAATCTGAAACATAAAAACAAAACAAAACACAAACACACGACCCCTTCCCCCAGACTGGGAGACTGAAAGAATCCCAAGGCTGCAGTCACACACACTAAATAATCCACGTTCTTCGTGACTTTTTAATTTTTATTTTTAAAAAGGTGGGATACAAAAGGGAAGAAGGGGTATGGGATAACCTAGGCGAGTCAGGCAAGTCAGTGGCATCAGGTCTGTTCTCCCATCATGCATTCCTTCTTTGTATTCCCTAATCTGTTTCTCCCGCTCCCAAGCTTTCTTTCATTTCATTTCTATCATCCCATCTCTTTCTCCCTTTTTTGTCCCCCTTCTAAGATTCTTTTCCAAAGTGAGGAAGGAGGGATTGGAAGCCACCTCTTGTGGCGGCCATTTTGGCTTTGTCTCCACCTCTTGTGGTGGCCATTTTGGCTTTGGCTCCACCTCTTGTGGTGGCCATTTTGGCTTTGGCTCCACCTCTCGTGGCGGCCATTTGCTTTGGCTCCACCTCTTGTGGTGGCCATTTTGGCTTGGGCTCCACCTCTTGTGGTGGCCATTTTGGCTTTGTCTCCACCTCTTGTGGTGGCCATTTTGGCTTTGTCTCCACCTCTTGTGGTGGCCATTTTGGCTTTGGCTCCACCTCTTGTGGCAGCCATTTTGGCTTTGTCTCCACCTCTTGTGGCCATTTTGGCTTTGGCTCCACCTCTTGTGGCGGCCGTTTTGGCTTTGGCTCCACCTCTTGTGGTGGCCGTTTTGGCTTTGGCTCCACCTCTTGTGGTGGCCATTTTGGCTTGGGCTCCACCTCCTATGGTGGCCATTTTGAGTTTGGCTCCAACTCGTGTGGCAGCCATTTTGGGTTTGGTGCCAACTCCCGTGGCAGCCATTTTGGTGGTGGTGCTCACTGCCCTGTTTCAAAATTCCAAAGGTGCCTGCAGGCTCAAAAAGGTCCGTAGAATCACAGCATTGGAAGGGGCCATACAGGCCATATATGTCATGGGTGCAGAGGAAGGGCCGTTGCCAGCTTCTGCTGACCCCACAGCCGGCCCCTCTGAAGCTGCAGAAATCAGCAATTTACTGTCACAGCCTGCACTGGCACCTGGCTCAGAGATGGCTGACGAGCAACAGACACAGATAGACAGCCCTCCCGATTTGCCCCCAAGGGTGGCTCGCTTGCAAAACCGGCTCTGGCAAGACTTGGCGGCAAGACGGCACACAGCTCGGCTGAGAAACAGGCGGGATGTCAGTCCAGAGTATTAACAGAAGCTGAGCCGCCAGTGCCGTGGCACTGATTGGAAACAGCCGCAGAGGGCTATTCAGTTTCAGGCTAAGCTGGCTTCGTTTGTGGATGCAAACTCGTCATTACTCCATGACACCTTGCTGCTCTCCTCCCCCTGGTTTGGAGACCTCATTCCTGCTCTCTACTTCTGGCTTCTGACCCTGGCTCGATCGACCCAGCTCCTGGTTTGTGATTTGGACTGTTGGTCTCGGCTCCCACTTTGCCCTTTTGGCTCCAGACCCTGGACTGAACTGGGACTTCCCTCTGCCCGCGCTCCAGACCTCGACAATATAGTCCAAGCTCTAGACTGCAGGATCAGCCTAGAGAATCCCTGAAAAGGACTCCTGACCTAATACGTTTTCCTCCTGCCTCTGCTAGGGTTCCCAGCTCTGGATTGGGAAGTTCCTGGAGATTTGGAGGTGGAGTCTAGGGAAGACAGGATTTGGGTTGTGAACGGCTCTCAATAGGGTACAATACCATACAGTCCTCTCTCCTGAGCAGCCATTTTCTCCAGGGGAACTGATCCATATAGTCTGAAGACCAGTGGTAATTCTGGATGACCTCCAGGCCCCATCTGGAAGTTGGCAATCCTAGCCTCTCCTCCAGGAAACAAGTTAGACAGAAGGGGAGAGAGCCTTGCCCAAGTTCCAAGGCTGGGTGGGGCTCTGAACCCGGGTTTCCCTGATCTCGATCCGATACACTAAAAACAACTCGACGCTTCATCTTGCCATTCCATTAAAACCTCTAGGGCGATTTACAGGCATGCATTGAGATAAAGCAATCACAGCAAGATCGCCTAATCAATATAAACAGCCAACAACAAATGCATTTAAAAAAAAAAAACAGAAGAACAAAAGAAACTGTAACAATTGTGCCTCGACTTAGACAAATCATTCAACGGTTGTTCGGCGAGACACACAGGAAATTCTCACAACTGTGACCTCAGGGTTGCACTTTCGCCGGGCTCTGTCCCGCCTCACCGATGGCGGGGAAAGCATAAGACTGAGACATCACAGGATGAGCGTGTTAACCAAGGTGTGGTAATGGGGGGGGGGGAATAGTTGGGTTTCGGCAACAGCCACACACCTAATGTGTGTGAAGTGTTGTTCGATTTGCTTCCGACTTAGGACAACCCTCTGAATTAATGACCTCCAAAATGCCCTATTGTTAACAGCCATTTTCAGATCTTGAAAACTGAGGGCCATGGCTGCCTTGGTTGAGCCAATCCATCTCAGGTTGGGTCTTCCTCTTTTCCCGCCGCCTTCAACTTTTCCTCATGGGATTGTCTTTTCCAGTGACTCTCGTCTTCTCAGAAGATGACCAAAGCACGAAGGCCTGAATTTAGTCATTTTTTCCCCCTTTCTAGACAGAATTCCTGCTTGATTCGATCTAGAACCCACTTCTTTGTCTTTTTGGTGGTCCTCGGTATCCATGAAACTTTCCTCCAGTGCCACATCTAATACATCACACCATTATCTGAAAATATGTTGTTGTTGTTGTTCAGTCGCACAGTCGAGTCCTACTTTCCCGACCCCATGGATCACATCATGCCAGGCCATTCTGCCTTCCATCATCCTCTGGAGTTTGCTCAACTTCATGTTCGCTGCATCGATAACACTGTCTAACCATCACATCCTTTGCCGTCGCCTTCTTCTTTGACCTTCAGTCTTTCCCAGCATCAGAGTCTTCTCCAGTAAGGGCTCCCTTCTCATTGGGTGGCCAAAGTATTTGAGCTTCAGCTTCAGTCTCTGGCCTTCCTGGGAACAGTCGGGGTTGGTTTCTTTTAGGATTGACTGATCTGATCTCCTTGAAGTCCAAGGGACTCTCAAGAGTCTTCCGCAGCACCATAATTGGAAAGCATCTATTCTTCGGCGCTTGGCCTTCCTTATAGTCCAACTCTCTCAGCCATACATTACTACTGGGAATACCATTGCTTTGACCATGCGGACTTTTGTTGGCAGGCTGATGTCTCTACTTTTTATCATGCTGTCTAGGTTTGCCATCGCTTTCCTCCCAAGGAGCAGACATCTTTTTATTTCATGGCTGCAGTCACCGTCTGCAGTGATCCTGGATCCCAGGAACGTGAAGTCTGTCACTGCTTCCAAGACTTCCCCTTCTATTTGCCAAGGAGTGATGGGGCCAGATGCCATGATCTTAGTTTTTTTTTATGTTGAGCTTCAAGCCCACTTTTGTGCTCTCCTCTTTCACCCTTAACAAGAGGCTCTTTAGGTCAAGGAGGGCATAAATGAAGTCTACAAATAAGTGAAATAAAGACGTTACCAAGTGATCCTGAAAGAGCCGTATCAGATTTTAGACTGGCACATGAATGCTCATGAAGACACGTGGAGCTGCCTTACACTAAATGTGAACTCGGGTCCATCAAAGTCTATATTGTCTACTCAGACCGGCAGGAACTCTCCAGAGTCTCAGGCTGAGGTCTTCTACATCACTTCCTGCCTAATCATTTTAACTAGAAATATTGAGGATTTATCCTGGAACTTTCTGCAGGGGAAGGCAATGGCAAACCACCTCTGCTTCTTGCTTGCCTTGAAAGCCCCTTGTTGGAATCACCATAAGTCTTGGATGGGAGCCCATCAAGGAAGGTTCAGCAGAGGAAGGCAATGGCCAACCACCTCTATTTCTTGCTTGCCTTCAAAGCCCCTTGCTGGGCTCACCATAAGTCTTGGATGGGAGACCACCAAGGAAGGTTCAGCAGAGGAAGGCAATAGTGAATCACCTCTCCTTCTCACTTGCTTTGAAAGCCCCTGGCTGGCCTTGCTGCAAGTCAGCTGCAACTTGACAGCTCTAACGAATACAATCACCCTGTCAGAGGGAAGACAGCATAGCACAGCCCGATGTCACATCTTGGAAACTCAGCAGGGTCAGTGCTTAGATGGGAGACCTCCAAGGAAGACTCTTCAGACCGACTCTGCTTCTCATTTTCCTTGAAAGCCCCTTACTGGGATCACCATAAGTCCTGGATGGGAGCCCACCAAGGAAGGCTCTGCTGCGGAAGGCCATGGCCAACCACCTCTGCTTCTCCCTTGCCTTGAAAGCCCCTTCCTGGGTTCACCACAAGTCTTGGATGGGAGACCACCAAGGAAGGCTCTGCTGCGGAAGGCAATGGCCAACCACCTCTGCTTCTTGCTTGCCTTGAAAGCCCCTTGTTGGAATCACCATAAGTCTTGGATGGGAGCCCATCAAGGAAGGTTCTGCAGAGGAAGGCAATGGCCAACCACCTCTACTTCTCGCTTGCCTTCAAAGCCCCTTACTAGACTCACCATAAGTCTTTGATGGGAGACCACCAAGGAAGGTTCTGCAGAGGAAGGCAATGGCAAACCACCTCTGCTTCTCACTTTCCACGAAAGCCCCTTGCTGGGGTCACTATGTGCCAACTGTAACTTGACAGCACTTTACACCCACCTGGGGCCACGGGCCTGACCTAGATGGCCCAGGCTAACCTGATCTTGTCAGATCTCAAAAACTAAGCAGGGTCAACCCTGCCTGGGAGATCACAAATGACGGCCCAGGGTTGCTAAACAGAGACAGAACATAAGAACATAAGAACATAAGAGAAGCCAATGTTGAATCAGGCCAATGGCCCATCTAATGTTGAATGGCCCATCTAATTTTGAATCAGGCCAATGGACAGGCAATGGCCAACCTCTTCCGTCCATCTCTGGTCCTGAAACTCCTATGGGGTGGCCATAAGTTGGGTGCGATGTGATGGCACTCCCCACCACCACCACGGGGGCCATGAAGATCAATTTCTCTGCGATGAGTTTTCCACCCTCCGACTGCTGTGTCCCGGATGATAAACGTCATTGACATGGGCTCTGGATGGGGGCCCATCTGATTGGCCTGCTGATGTTCAAAGTTGTAGTAAATCACATATCCAGGGAGGGGGATGAGCTGGGGAAGCTGGAGTAGGAACAGCAGGTGTAACAACGTCTAGACCAGCTGCCAGCCGGCCGACTTCTGCTCCGGCAGAATGCGGGTCTCTATTTCTCCTCCCCAATCCCTTTCCGTGTGTGAAACTCTTTCAATAGACCCCAGCTGGTGAACAACCCTCCCTCCATGATTATGCAATGCTGTCATTAAAAAGAAACAAATAATTGATACATCTAACTGACCTCAGCAGGGGAGAAGGAAGTGGGTGGTCTCATTAAGATCTTTTGTTCGCCAGGAAGGGTATTACTCATTGTCTGGAGTCAACTTGTACAAATGACCTGTGCCACGGAGATGATGAATGCCACACTCGTTTGCATCATATATTTTAATGTCCCGCTGGCAGCAATCTTTGTCATCCAAACACAACAAAACAACTAACATAAACAAGAAATCTATTATTAAATGCAATGCGATTTTTGCTCTCTCTCTTTTTCTGAAATGGCAACATGGAATGCTGGAGGCTCTTCTACAGTAATCGTAGAGAAAGCTTCTTGTGGATGCGGTACAGGCTAGATATAAATGGTTTCATTTTTAAAAAACAAAAAAGTCAATAATCTTACATTTCCCCTAAAAAACAGTTTTAAAATGTGTAAATGTTCTAGGAACTAACCAATTCCTTTTTAATTCCGTAAAACTGGATCCTGGGGTTCAAACTGATTTCAGGTGAGACCAAAAAAAGGGGGGGAGAAGAAGAAGAAGAGATTGGACCCTTCAAGGAAGAGGAAGAAGAAGAGGAAAAAGAGGAGGAGGAGACTGGATTTATACCCCGCCCTTCACTACCCAAGGGAGTCTCAGAGCAGCTTGCAAACTCCTTTCCCTTCCCCTCCCCACAACAGACACCCTGTGAGGTAGGTGGAGCTGAGAGAGCTCTGACAGAAACGGCTCTTTTTCAAGAACAGCTGTGTCAGAACTATGGCTTGCCCAAGGTCATCCAGCAGGTGCAAGAGGAGGAGTGGGGAATCCAACCCGGTTCTCCCAGATTAGAGTCCATGCACTTAAACTACTACACCAAACTCGGTCTGCGATCACATGCAGAATTAGCTGTGCCATAGGCACGAATGCCAGGTGGATTTTAAGGGCGCAATCTCACAAGAACATCTGGGAAACATCCTGTACCTGTGGGCAGCCCATTTTGCTCTGCCACAGAAGCAGAGTAAAAAACACTAGGGAAAGTCCAGTAGCAAACAGGTTTGCTACGGACCAGGAACGGATTTCCCCTGTGTGATCACGCCAGCATGCTCTCATGGTATCAGGATGGTCTTATCCCCCGTTTCTGTATGTGTGTCATCGCAGACTGCATAGGGAGCACTCATTGCAGAGATGCAGATCATTGAACCCCCACTGAAGTGCACCAGAAACACATGGCAAAAAACCCACAATGATTCACCCACGGTTTGCGTCTGATCACACAGTGGCGGGCTGCCTCCGCGGCTCCCAGGGACTGTGTGATCACGCAACTGCGAGTCAAATTACTCCAGAGCAAATAACCTCACTCCCTCCCCCCGCATTATCTCACGCATGTGACTGCACCCTGGCTCTCTTTCGGGACTGGGAACCAATCCTACACTGGAAAGGGAGCCCCAAGGGTTGAGACAAAACCAATATCAAATATGGCTCAATACACAGTGCTACTATAAAAATATGCAATATATTTTAATTATACATAGGAAATATTTAAATCACAATAAAACAGGCATATCTATAAGTACCTATAAGTACCTATAAGTACCTATACCTAATATCAGGACAAATGTCAGAATATATAAATATATGTTAAAAGTTGGAAAATGTTTCCAAATATAAGAACGAAACATGTTTTGGCTAAAAAGCCCTCCTCAGTGGTAAAATACAAACCAGGCACTCTATACGTTTACCATATTTCAAACTCATCATCTATAGAATGGACCTAACCCCCCCACCCCAACAATTATCAAACACAATGTAGACCTAAAATGGTAGGGGGGAAAGAGAGAAAATGGCAAAATCTCTGTAAGTCTCATTCAACCAAATTGTTCATACATAAGGAAATTATTAGTATTTTGAAATAAATGAAAAACAAATAACTACCTTACTCACACAGAGATGTTGACCCGTGGACGAAGTAGGAATAAACATTCTTAAGATGCAACATGCACTGCTCATCCAAATGTGCTTTATTCCAGATCACCACAGACGGATCTAAAAACACATTAGTGGATTACTAAACAACCATTAACTCAAAAACTACAAAATTTAGGAAGAAGAACAACAACAAGAAGAGATTGGATTTATACCCTGTCCTTCACTACCCAAAAAAGTCTCAGAGCGGCTTGCAAACTCCCTTCCCTCCCCCTCCCCACAACAGACACCCTGTGAGGTAGGTGGGGGCTGAGAGAGCTTTTGACAGAAACTGCTCTTTTTCAAGAACAGCTCTTATCAGAACTATAAGAACATAAGACATAAGAGAAGCCAATGTTGAATCAGGCCAATGGCCCATCTAGTCCAACACTCTGTCACACAGCGGCCAAAATATACCAGGTGCCATCAGGAGGTCCAGCAGTGGGGCCAGGACACTAGAAGCCCTCCCACTGCTGCCCCCTCCAGCACCAAGAATAGAGTGCATCACCTGCCTCAGACTGAGAGTTCCCATCTATAGGTAAAGGTAAAGGTTCCCTTGCTTGAAAGCCAGTCGAATCCGACTCTAGGGTTGCGGTGCTCATCTCCGTTTCAAAGCCAAAGAGCCAGCGCTGTCCGAAGACATTTCCGTGGTCATGTGGCCGGCATGACTAAACACCAAGGCGCACAGAACGCTGTTACCTTCCCACCGAAGTGGTACCTATTTATCTACTTGCAATTTCTTGCTTTCGAACTGCTAGGTTGGCAGGAGCTGGAACCAGAGATGGGAGCTCACTCCATCTTGCGGCACCCGGGTCTTGAACTGCTGAACTACTGACCTTCCACAGCCTGCAGTTCAGTGTCTTAACCACTTGAGCCACCGCAGCTCCTTCCCCCCTAAAGGAGGATATAAATGAATTCAATAGACTTCACTGTTTAGTGGATTGAAAAAACTGAAGCAGATTTGAAAGTTTTAGACTGCAATTTTAGAGTGTGGTCCTGTCAGGAGAGGGGCCTTGTCTGTTGTTCAGGAGAGGACTGTATTTATTGCTGGGATTGCACCATTTCAAGGGCGCCTGAATAGTTTGGATACAGTGAAGTCGAGGGGATCTTTTTCAAGGGGGCTCAGGTTTGACTGATTTAAGCTGAATTGGATGCTTGAGCATGGCAGGAGCCATTGCTTTGCATCAGGTTTCTGCTTCCCTATTTATTTATTTTTATTAATCGTGTGTGTGTGTGTTCCCCAGTCCTCCACATGCAGCTGCTGGGGTGACTTTGGGCAAGCCACTGTTCTCTAAGAGCTGTTCTCTCGTGAGAAGCTCTCAAAAAATCCCCCTCAGCCCCGCCTACCTCACCGGGTGTCTGTCGTGGGGAGGGGGAGGGAAAGGAGATTGTAAGATGCTCGGAGACTCCTTTGGGTAGTGAAGGGCGGGGTATGAATCCAATCTCTTCTTTTTTTCTTTCTCAGCACAACCAATAGAATAAGACATCTGATAAGTGAAGGGACAGGACTAGAATTTCAGAAGCCTGAAAGCAAAGCATAACTTTTAGACCGATTGTATTAACCGTGCCAGAAGGCAGATTTACACAGGTAGATAATAACAGGGTGAGAACATGACAATGCATACAAGTGAACAAGTAAGATATGCTGTACACAGTAGCGTGGCTCACAGACCCGTTCCCTTTATTGAGCTGCCTTCTCGAACAATTGAGTCATAATATCGTCCTATTGCCTTTATAACAATGAAGGCCTCTCTATTTGCAGCTAGAATCGACTCCGTCCTTATCAACAGAATGTGAAATAACATTCTGATTGACAGATGGCAGCTGGCACCTGGAGGGAGACTGGAGGGGGGCGGTGACATGGCGGGGGCACTGTCCCCTTCCCCTCCCCACAACAGACACCCTGTGAGGTAGGTGGGGCTGAGGGAGCTCTTAACAGAAAGTGCTCTTTTTCAAGAACAGCTCTTATCAGAACTATGGCTTGCCCAAGGTCATCCAGCCAAGTGCAGGTGGAGTTGTGGGGAATCAAACTCGGTTCTCCCAGATGAGAGTCCGCGCACTTCACCACTACACCAAACTGATACATGATTCCATGTATCAATACACATTGGAAGTCTGTAGCCATTTTGTTTTCTGGAGATCACGTTTTGCTGGAAATCATCTTGACTGGAAGTCTGCAGCCATTTTGTATTCCACAACACTTTTTGTTTCTCCTTGTGTCGGGATGCCGTACATGTTCACGACCCCGCAATTGGGGACCCCAGCAATTTCACGCAATTTTCTTGTCCCCAAGAAGCGCCAATGAGTGCGGCTGTATCCACATTTATCCCGTACAGCTAGAGTATTGTTTTCAGCCCGCCACCATGTTAATGATAGTTTGGCCAGGCTATCATTACCGAGAGATATTGCAAGTAACAGATGGTTATGAACAACACCTGACTTGTGTCTCGGCGTAAAGCTGGAGGTGGCTGGTGGAGATGCCACTAGGATTATGGACGTAATGGAGATACATCAGAGATGAAATTGTCCCACACATGCATTTTACAGGTCAGAAGGTCTGAAGTTCAGTTGCCATCTGTTGCTGTGGTTCAGCAGCGTAAGGAAGTCTATGAATCTAGTCACCACTGTTTAACGTCTGCCGTTTAAGCCAGAGCTCTGTTGATCACGCCCAGAAGGAACTAAGAAGAAGGAGATACCTCTTTAGTAATGGCTCACAGTGTGGTTTCTTGGATATCTAGGCTCACATGTTGCCATTCCAAAGAGATAAGGGTTGCCAGCTCCATGCTGGGAAATTCCTGGAGATTTCGGAGGGGGTGGGAGGCTGGAGTTTGGGGAGCAGAAGGACCTCGGTGGGCTATAACGCCATACAGTCCACCTCCCAAAGCGGCCATTTTCTCTAGGGGAACTGATCTCTGTAACCTAGAAACTAGTCATAATTCCAGGAGATCTCCAGCTACTGCCAGGAGCCTGGCAGCACAAATGATTTCTGGGAAAACGACAATAAGGAAAGCTGCGGTTTGGAGCAATATGACCCACACCCACCATTGAAAGTATCCAGGTAAAGGGCATTCTGTTGCCCAAGGACATCAGAAGAGCCCTGCTAGATCAGACCAGTGGTCCATCTAGTCCAGCATCCTGTCTCTCACAGTGGCCAACCAGTTCCTCTGGATGGCCAACAACTGGGCACAGAGGCCAAGGCCTTCCACTGAAAAGAACATCAGAAGTGCCCTGCTGGATCAGACCAGTGGTCCATCTAGTCCAGCATCCTGTCTCACACAGTGGCCAACCAGTTCCTCTGGAGGGCCAACAACAGGGCAGAGAGGCCAAGGCCTTCCACTGAAGAGAACATCAGAAGAGCCCTGCTGGATCAGACCAGTGGTCCATCTAGTCCAGCATCCTGTCTCACACAGTGGCCAACCAGTTTCTCTGGAGGGCCGACAACAGGGCACAGAGACCAAGGCCTTCCCCTGATATTTCCTCCTGGCTCTGGGATTCAGAGGATTAGTGGCTCTGAATGAGGAAGTTCCCCTCTGTCACCATGGCTAGTAGCCATTGACAGACCCATCTTCCATGAATCTGTATAATCCCCTTTTAAATCAGTCTATGCCTGTGGCCATCACTACATCCTCTGGCAGCGAATTCTACATTTTAAACATGCTCCGTGTTTCGTTGTGTCTGTCCTGAACCTATTGCCTATCAGTGTCATTCCCACATTCCAACCTTGAACCTGGAAGCACAGACCATAAAATCATAGAATCATAGAGCTGGAAGAGACCTCCAGGGTCATCTAGTCCAACCCACTGCACAATGCAGGAAATTCACAAATACCTCCTCTCTCACACCCAGTGACCCCTGCTCCATGCCCAGAAGATGGGGGGGGAACCCTCCAGGATCCCCGGCCAAACTGGTCTGGATCCGAAAGTGGCAATCGGCATTTCCTTGGGCGTGTAAGAAAGGGCCACAAGAACTAAGCACTAATGCAACCCTTCCTGCCCTCCCTCTCATGATCTGCCTAAGTTCACAGAATCAGCATTGCTGTCAGATGGCCATCTAGCCTCTGCTTGAAAGCCTCCAAAGAAGAAGAACCTATCACCTCCCGAGGAAGCCTGTTCCACTGAGGAAAAGCTCTGTCAGGAAGTTCTTCCTAATGTCTAGCCGAAAACTCTTTTGATTTAATTTCAACCCATTGCTTGTGGTCCAACCTTCTGGGACAACAGAAAACAACTCCATACCATAGGGTTATCGTATCACCTCTCAGTCGTCTCCTCTCCAGGCTAAACATACCCAGCTCCTTCAACTTTTCCTCATAGGACTTGGTCTCCAGACCCCCTCACTGATTTAGTTATCCCTCCTCTGGACATTTTCCAGCTTGTCTATATCCTTCTTAAATTGTGGTGCCTGAAACTGAACACAGTACTGTAGGTGAGGTCTAACCAGAGTGGAGTAAAGCGATACCAAATTTGCAGATGACACAAAGCTGGGTGGGATTGCTAATTCTGAAGAAGACAGAGTCAGGATTCAAAATGATCTAGACAGGCTGGAACAGTGGGCTGTGGCAAATAAAATGAAATTCAGTAGAGATAAGTGCAAAGTCCTACATCTAGGCACAAAAATCAAAGGCACAGATCTAGAATGGGAGGGACTTGGCTTGACAGCAGCACATGTGAAAGGGATCTGGATGTTCTGGTTGATCACAAGCTCAACATGAGCCTGCAGTGCGATGTGGCTGTGAAGAAAGTGAATGCAATCTTAGGATGCATTAACAGAAGCGTTGTGTCCAGATCACGGGAGGTGGTAGTTCCGCCCTATTCTGCTATGGTCAGGCCTCACCTGGAGTCCTGTGTCCAGTTTTGGGCACTACACTTTAGGAAGGATGTTGACAAGCTTAAGCATGCCCAGAAGAGGGCAACCAGGATGGTGAGAGGGTTGGAATCCAAGTCTTATGAGGAAAAGCTGAAAGATTTGGGTACGTTTAGCCTGGGAAAGAGAAGATTTAGAGGGGACATGATTGCAGTTTTCAAGTATTTGAAGGGCTGTCATGTAGAAGATGGAGCAGATCTATTCTCTCTTGCTCCAGATTGCAAGGCTAGATCTAATGGGAGTTGTTACCAGCTAGATATCAGGAGAAACTTACTAACTGTAAGAGTAGTTGAGCAGTGGAACAGTCTACCTCGGAGGGGGGGTGGATGCTCCTTCGCTGGACGTTTTCAAGAGGAGGCTGGACAACCATCTTTCGGGTATGTTCTGGTATTTTGTTGTTGTTCAGTCGCACAGTCGAGTCCGACTCCTCGCGACCCCATGGACCAGACTACGCCAGGCCCTCCTGTCTTCCGCTGTCCACTGAAGTTTGCTCAATTTCATGTTCGTTACATCGATGACACTGTCTAACCATCTCATCCTTTGCCGTCCCCCTTCTTCTTTGACCTTCAATCTTTCCCAGCATCAGGGTCTTCTCCAGTGGGTGCTCCCTTCTCATTTGGTGGCCAAAGTATTTGAGCTTCAACTTCAGGATCTGGCCTTCCAGGGAACAGTCAGGGTTGATTTCTTTTAGGATTGACTGATTTGATCTCCTTGCAGTCCAAGGGACTCTCAAGAGTCTTCTCCAGCACCATAGTTCAAAAGAATCTATTCTTCGGCGCTCGGCCTTCCTTATAGTCCAACTCTCGCAGCCATACATTACTATGGGGAATACCATTGCTTTGACCATGCGGACTTTTGTTGGCAAGGTGATGTCTCTGCTTTTTATCATGCTGTTTAGGTTTGCCATCACTTTCCTCCCAAGGAGCAGGCGTCTTTTAATTTCATGGCTGCATGTTCTGGTATGTAGGGCTATCTTTTGGCTATGCTCCTGCAGAGTGCAGGGGGTTGGGCTGGATGACCTGCAAGGAGCATAGCCAAAAGATAGCCCTACATACTATGATTCTATACCATCACTTCACATGATCTGGACACTATACTTCTGTTGATACAGTCCCAAATCACATTTGCCTTTTTAGGTACCTCATCACACTGCTAACTCATGCCCAGCCTATGGTCTACGAAGACCCCTAGATCCTTTTCTCACATACAACTGCCAAGGCAAGTCTCCCCCATTTTTAAGAGGCCTCTTAAAAAGGGAGTCCAGTTATATCGGCCATCCCTGCTTAAATCTCAAGAGCAAAAAAGGAAAACCGTTCTTGGGTGAATATTAGTGATGGCCAAAGTTTTGGTCCACGACAACAATTTGGCAGATGTTGATTCACCGCCTGCTCATCAGCCTCCCAGGTTTATAAAAATGCGAGCACATCGTCAGCAGCTGTTAGGCGCTTTCTACGGCTTGAAATTCCATTCCCTTCTCTCTCTTCCCTCCCACCTCAGCCAACGCCGTCGCTTCATACATACTATCTTGACTCAGAGAGCTTATCTCTGTTCTTCAGCGGCATCCCATAACAACCCGACATGTCTAGTCTTCCTTCTCAACTGAGAATTCATAGTCATAACAAAACAACAACAAAAAAAGGTCTTTTTGGTTACATCAAGGAATGAAAAATAAAAAGTCTCAGAAGTTACTATGTTCTTCACAAAAGCAAGAACTCACAAAACCAAAAGCCAAAGGTTGCTGGCTCGTATTGATCAGAAGAAAGAAGGCTTTGGGCACCGTGTTGTTCTCAAGATGAATACACGGGAATGCGTGACGCTGTCTTATACTATCGCATTAGTATGAGAACATAAGAACATGAGAGAAGCCAATGTTGGATCAGGCCAATGGCCCATCTGGTCCAACACTCTGTCCCACAGCGGCCAAAAAAATATTGGCTCCTGGCTTCACTGAATTTATCCGACCAAGTGAGTAAGGTACACAATGGAATCATTGCTCCCTTACACTGAATCCGACTCTCGGTCCACCAAAGTCAGGAAGGTGGTGAGATAATGTGGAGCTAAGGAAGGACTTCCCTGTTGCCCCAACAGGAGACAGAAGGAGAGAGCACCTTCATTGAGTGAAGGTCCTTCCTTTTATCTGTTCTAACCCGACTGCTCAGCAATTTCGTGGAGTGCCCAAGAGTTCTTGTATGGTGAGAAAGGGAGAAAAGGGCTTCTTTCTCCACCTGCTCTATTCCAGGCATCATCTTGTAAACCTCGATCATGTCACCCCTCAGCCATCGTTTCTCCAAGCTGAAGAGCCCCAAGCGCTTTAACCTTTCTTCATAGGGAAGGTGTTCCAACCCTTTGATCATTCTAGTGGCCCTTCTCTGCACTTTTCCCAATGCTATAATATCCTTTTTGAGGTGTGGTGACCAGAACTGTACACAGTACTCCAAATGAGGTCGCACCATCGATTTATACAGGGGCATGATGATACTATACATATGAATTGTTCCTTGTCCTGACACTCCATTGCTTTCTCATAAGCTTGGCTCACTTCTTGCTGTTTTATATCCCATCATCTCTGAATACCTTCTGCTGTAAAGAATTAATACACACACACTTTTTTTGGTAAGGTTGCCAGCTCAGGATTTGGAAATCCCTGGAGATTTTGTGGGTGTTGGCTGGGGAGGAAAGCATTTGGGGCGGGATCTCAGAAAAGTATAATGCCATAGAATCCATCCTCCAAAGCAGCCATCTTTTCTCCAGGGGAACTGATCTCTGTTGCCCGGAGATCAGTTGTAATAGTGGGAGCAGAGGAGAGGACTCACAATAACGGGTTTGAATTAAGGGCGGGAAGGTAGTGGCTGGGTCTTTGTTGTTGTTCGGTCCCACCTTTGAGTCTGGCTCTTCGCGACCCCACAGACCACATCATGCCAGGCCCCCCTGTCCTCCGCTGTCCTCTGGAGTTTGCTCAACTTCATGTTTGTTGCCTCGATAACACCGTCCAACCATCTCATCCTTTGCCGTCCCCTTCTTCTCTGACCTTCAGTCTTTCCCAGTGTTATGTATTGGTATACATAATGCCTGAGCTTGAATTCTATCTCCTATTTAAGAGTGGTTTCGTAACTCCTGCAAGCTGATTGGCTACTCTGCGCAGCAGTCCAATCAGGATACAAGAAAGGTGCAGGAGGGAAATGATTTGATTGGTTATGTTCCTATTTTGATTGGTTCTTATCTCAACTAAGGGCGTGGCCTACCAAGCCCGGATCGTTTAAAAGAGAGACTGTTGCTCTCCTGTTCTGTGTTCGTCCTACCTTGCAAATAAAGCTGAAGCACTTGTTATGAGCTGCTACCTTAAGTCTCATACTTAACACCCAGCATCAGGGTCTTCTCCAGTGAGGGCTCCCTTCTCATTGGGTGGCCAAAGTCTTTGAGCTTCAGCTTCAGGATCTGGCCTTCAGGGGAACAGTCAGGGTTGATTTCCTTTAGGACTGATCTGATCTCCTTGCAGTCCAAGGGACTCTCAAGACAAGAGTCTTCTCCAGCACCATGATGCAAAAGCATCTATTCTTCAGTGCTTGGCCTTAGGGGAGACTTTCGTGTTGTATAGTGGGTTAGACACATAATGAAACCACAGACAACGATGTAGTGATCAGCATGGTTCGCTATTATACAACAAGACAAAGTTACACGGCCAGGTGGCCAACTATATACAAGCTAAGGGGAACACCCCTTGGTGCTATTGGTGGGTTTTAATTCCCGCCGCCGTTCCCATTGGTTCCCCCAAACAGGAGCCAGGAGCCCCAGTCCCATTGTTCGCCGGGACTCAAGCTCAGGCTCTTTTGCTGCCGGCCTGAAGTAGTCCACGGACACAACATTTTGTACAGTCAAGAGTTGTGCCACAGTGGCATCAGCTGCCCAGGGAGGTGGTGAACTCCTCCTCCCTGGTCGTCTTCAAGCAGCGGCTGGACAAAGACTTACCCAGGATGCTCTCAGCTGATCCTGCATTGAGCAAGGGGTTGGACCAGATGGCCTGTAGGGCCCCTTCCAGCTCTGATTCTTTACCTATGAGATCTCCAGGTGCCACCTGGAGGTTCACAACTCTGCCTATTTGCTTGACATATTCATCTAGATTGGCGCAAATAATTGGCATTCATATCCGTGTGGGTCCCTGGTGGAAATACGTGGACTCTCTGGAGAAACTTCACTCACCTACTCAAAAAAACCCTTTGGCTTCCTTTGCAATCCCTTAGATGTTTTAGCTGAGATGGAACCTCTGAATTTGCTTTAGGCAAATCCGGGGGCGACTTCAGCAGAGTGTTTTATTTCACTTCTATATTCATCTTGGCACATTTTCCATGCTCCCCCTCCCCAAACCACTCCTCAATATGCACTGCAAATTTCCAAAGGTTTGAAGCTCTCCTCTTAGAAGCAGTCCTCCTGCCCAACTCCCGAGAAATGCCAATAAGAGAACAAATAATATTTGCTCATCATAATGTTCGGCACAAACCATGACTGATTAGTGCTGGGTGGGACATCAACACAGGCAGTAATCAAGGTTACTTCAGCATTGATTTTTTTTCCAGAGGTGCAGCCTCTTTGATGTATGACTCCATCAACACCTGCAGAGCCAAACGGTGCACATGAAATTAATCCCAATTAATTAGGCTATTTGTTGATGGCACTCGGGCTCTTTTATGTTGCAAAATAAATATTAATTCAGTGACACTTTTCTCACCTTGCAAAGCTTACATAGAGAGGGAGGGAGGGAGGGGAAGGGCGCATTGATCAGCACGCTGGAACATCGGAGAAAGTTTAAATAACTCGCAGACGGAACTTGGGTGTCAGTGCTGCTGACAGAAAGGTAAGAAGGTTCAGTGGTCAAGTGTGGGTTGTTGGCCATGGGTTGGACCGGAGCACCGAGCTTAGCGACCTTTACACCAGCATGATGTCAAAAGTAACAATGCTGGGCCCAGATCATTAAGCGGACAAGACACAATTTGACAGCACCCCACTGAATGAAATGGACCGATAGGTGGAAGCTTCCAAAGATGTATTCTGAAGGATGGATCCTTCATCTCCTGGAATTGGTTTCATTGGGCAGCCATGTTGCTGTGCAGTAGAGAGGCCAGATTGGAGTCCAAGAGCAAGTTAGGGATTGATAATTGTTTTGGGCTAGAGGAGGAGGAGGGGAGAAAGGGAGGAGGAGGAGGAGAAGGAGAAGGAGGAGGAGGAGGAGGAGAAGAAAAGGGAGGAGGAAGTGGGAGAAGAAAAAGAAGGAAGGGAGGGGAGAGGGAGAAGAAGAAGGAGAGGAGGAGGAGAAGAAGAGGAGGAGGAGGAGGGGAGAAAGGGAGGGGGAGGAGGAGAAGGAAAAGGAGGAGGAGGAGGAGAAGAAAAGGGAGGAGGTAGTGGGAGAAGAAAAAGAAGGAAGAGAGGGGAGAAGGAGAAGACGAAGGAGAGGAGGAGAAGAAGAAGAAGAGGAGGAGGAAAAGGAGGAGGAGGAGGAGAAAAGGGAGGAGGAAGTGGGAGAAGAAAAAGAAGGAAGGGAGGGGAGAAGGAGAAGAAGAAGGAGAAGGAGGAGAGGAAGAGGAGGAAGAGATCCAAGCTCTATGGAGTTTACAACAATTCCGTAGAGCAGTAAAGACCAAGCTCTTCTGGCAAGCGTTCTAATGGGCTGCCACACTGGCAGTGCCGCAATAACATCAGCATAAGTACTTGATATGCTTAGTATACCGGCACCAGCACTTTATATAACATGCACACGGAATGCCGCCTTATCTTATTGTATTTTAATTGTATTTTAATATAATTTAGTATGGATGGTATGGTATTGTATTGTTTTTTAGATGGAGTAATACTGTGTTTTAAACTGTATGCCGGTTTTAACTGTTGTAAGCCGCCCTGAGCCGCCTTGGCGGGAAGGCGGGATAAAAACTAAATGAATGAATAAATAAATAAATAAGAAGAAGAGTGAGGAGGAAGAGGAAGAAGAAGAGGAAGATGAAGAAGAAGAGGGAGAAGGAGGAGGAGAAGGAGAAGAAGTAGAAGAGGGAGGAGGAAGAAGAAGAAGAGGGAGGAGGAGGAGGAGAAGAAGAAGAAGAACAGGGAGGCGGAAGAGGAAGAAGAAGAAGAGGAGCAGGAGGAGGAGAGTTGGTTTTATTCCCCGCCCTTCACTCCCCAAAGGAGTCTCAGAGCGGCTTACAAACACCTTTCCCTTCCTCTCCCCACAACAGACACCCTGTGAGGTGGGTGGGGCTAAGACAGCTCTGAGAGAACTGCCCTTGAGAACTCTGAAAGAACTTACGACTGACCCAAGGTTACCCCAGCAGCTGCATGTGGAGGAGTGAGGAATCAAACCTGGCTCTCCTGATCAGAGTCCGCTGCTCTCAACCACCATACCCCGCTGACTCTAAAAAGGAATCCACTGCTCCGTGACTTCACCGTGCTGTTCTTCAGCTTCTTCCAGAAGGCCTGAAGCAGAAATGGGGGAAAGAGGCTGGCATCTCTATGCATGGGCTTTAGCAGCAGGCCTTTTGAAAAGGCACCCCAAACTGCAATTTGATAGTTGGTTCCATACCCAGGAGCTGGGAACCCATGCCCTACCCGAGGGCCCCAACCAATGAGCTTCAGCTCACGGATCAACAGGGAGGAAATCGAGCAGGAAGAATCAGGCGGCATACATGCATATGGTAAGCCAGGTCTCTAAGTGTACAACAATATGGATGTGTGTGTGAACCAGCCCTTTTCAATATCGATGTAAGCAGGGTTGCAAGCTCTGGGTTGGGAAATACCTGCAAATTTGGGGGGTGGATCCTGAAGGGGGCGGGGTTTGGGGAGGAGAGGACTTCAGCTGGGTATAAGGGCATAGAGTCCACCTTCCAAAGTGTCCGAACTGCTCTCTGTCTCCTGGAGATCAGCTCTTTTATTTATCTGCTTGTTTATTTGGACTTATATCCCTTCCCTTATATCCCATCAAAGTGGATGTCCGCTGCCTCATCTCAAGGCCCGGCGGAAGAGCTCTATCTTGCAGGCCCTTCGGAACTGTAACAGGTCCCGCAGGGTCCTGATCTCTTTAGGTAGCTCATTATTGATATATCTATTTACTTATTTGTTTGTTATTTGGACTTTTATCCCGCCCTCCCCACATTGTGGGCTCAGGGTGGGGACCGTCATATAGGTCTGCGACGAATGCAGATTTACAATTAGAAAAACAAGCAAACATATTACGACAATCTATTAAAATCGGTAAAAATCCTGACGCGCTAAATCGGCGACGCGCCTCAGCAGATAACATTGTGGTCCTGATCGGCTTCCAGGAACTGCACTCACTGTAGGGGAGGCCAATCAAAGTGGATGCCCGCTGCCTCAACTAAAGGCCCGGTGTAACAGGCTGGATTCACCCCCTGGCCAGAGTAACCCCGGGATTACTCTGGCCTAGCCTAGAATAACCCCGGAGTAGGTTATTCTAGGCCAGAGTACCCCCTGCCAGGCCAGGCCAGAGTAACCCCGCGGGTTAATCCAGACTAACCTCTGCCAGACAAACCTCTGCCGGGCCACACCAGAGTTACCCCAACTGCACAACACAACAATCTGCAACCCTAGGCCAAGGTAACCCCTCAGGTGTAAAGTTGCCTATGCCAAACTATCTGAACCTGGGTCTCCCAGTCCCCAATATAGAGTGGTAAGTTAAATGTCATTGTAACCAGCACAGTGTCAGCTTCTGAGGGTTTGAGGTCCATGAGAAACTTGTCAGCCAATCTGAGATTCCTCTGGGTAGTGAAGAACGGGGTATGAACCCAATCTCATTAGTCAACAGAGCCCGGCAGAGGTTTGTCTGGCAGGGGTTAGTCTGGATTAACCCCCGGGGTTACTCTTGCCTGGCCCGGCAGGGGTTACTAGGCTAGGGGGTGAATCCGGCATATTACACCGGTGGAAGAGCTCCGTCTTGCAGGCCCTGTGGATCTATAACAGGTTCCGCAGGGTCCTGATCTCATTCCACCAGGCAGGGGCTAGGGCTGAAAAGGCCCTGACCCTAGCTGAGGCAAATCAGACATCCCTAGGGCCAGGGGCTGCCCGGAAATGCTGGTTCATAGAACACAATGTTCTATGGGGCTCATACGGGGACAGGTGGTTTTAATCCCAGGAGATCTCCAGTCACCACCAGGAGGTTGGGAACCCTATCTATAAGGGTCCGTATCCCGAATGCCTGTTTAGACACACAAAGCTGGCACGGCTGTGCCCGCCGTTGCCGATCAGGCAGCGAACGTATCAATGCTTCCAAATTTACATGTGAATAAGAAATAATTATCTGCACGAGCCCATGGGTTTGGGATTTAATACTTATTTCTTTCCCCCCAACAATGTGCCCTTATCTTTATGGAAGCAGTGCAGCCCATCAAAGAGCCGTTGCTGATGAACTCGGCGCTAATGAGTTTCCGATACTTAACCTTGTATTTCGCTTCGTTCCGGGAGTCTCCGTTCGCCGTGGTGTTTTTTTTCTCTCTCTCTCTCTCCTTTTCCTTTGCATTTCATATCCGAAAGTTCATTTAGAATCCAGTCAATCTTCCGGTGCCAGGGTTGAATTTTTCATTCACGGAGGACACAATGGGAATAATGTTTGTATCTGTCAAGGAGAACCATGAAAACTTTTCAGCGGCATTGTCTGGGGCGGGGGGAGGGGGAGGAGATGGGGCAAAAATAAATAAATAAATCCACAAAAGACGGGACTCAGTAAAAGAAAAGAATAGAATTAAGGCGCCGAGGTCTGTTTGTTATGGTGAATAAGTCGTAGGGAGCCAGTGGGTCTACCGAAAGAGACAGCTGAAGTCTTCCGATTAATATTTTATTTAAAATGACAGGGTCACACAATTGCTTCTCTCGGCCCCGATTTCTTATCCCCTGCCGTTATTTGCAAGATTATCTAAGACATGCGTGGAACATCTTGGGGGAGTGTTCATGACTTTTGCTAGAGAAAAAAGCAACACCCTCATAGAAAGGGCTGTTTGTGGTAGATACGGGCATAATCCTTTGAATGGCAATCTTGCAAATGACGGAAGGGATAAGACATTCACTGCCAGAGGATGTAGTGATGGCCACGGGCATAGACGGCTTTAAAAGAGAACTAGACAGATGTATGGAGGAGAGGGTACCATGGTGGTTCAAGTGGTTAAGACGCTGAACTGCAGACTGGAAGGTCGGTAGTTCAGCAGTTCGAGACTCGAGTGCCGCATGACGGAGCGGGCTCCCGTCTCTGGCCCCAGCTCCTGCCAACCTAGCAGTTCGAAACCAAGAAATTGCAAGTTGATAAATAGGTACCGCTTCGGTGGGAAGGTAACAGCGTTCCGTGGGCCTTGGCGTCTAGTCATGCCGGCTACATGACCACAGAGAAGTCTTCGGACAGCACTGGCTCTTCGGCTTGGAAATGGAGATGAGCACCGCATCCCTAGAGTCAGATTCGACTGGCTTTTGAGCAAGGGGAACCTTTACCTTTACTTTGCCTATGGAGGAGAGGTCTTATCAGTGGCTACCACTAAAGGAAACTTCCAAATTCAGAGGCAGAAAAAACTGAATATACCAGAAGGCAACATCAGGGGAAGGCCTTGGCCTCTGCGCCCTCTTGTTGGTCCCCTAGAGGAATAGTTTGGCCACTGTGTGAGACAGGATGCTGGACAAGATGGACCACTGGCCTGATCCAGCAGGCCTCTTCTGATGTTCTTATGAAGGCCTCGGCCTCTACGCCCTGTTGTTGGCCCTCTAGAGGAATTGGTTGGCCACTGTGTGAGACAGGATGTTGGACTAGATGGACCACTGGCCTGATCCAGCAGGGTTCTTCTTATGTTATTTATTTATTTATTCATTTGATTTATATCCCGCCCTCCCCCAACGGGCTCAGTGTGGCTAACAAAGAGGCATATGCCATGATTCAAGAGCTAAAACAGATTAAAACAGCTCTTATCAGCTTAAAACAGTAAACATCAAACAATGTGCCGGTGCCCTGAATAACTCTAATCGATCCAAGATGGGGTTCCATAAACCAGCATATCCCATCAGCATAAGTTCTGAATAGTACTATCCCCTTCCAGCAGGACTCTTCTGATGTTCTTATGAAGGCCTGGCCCACCACCTCCCAAGGCAGTCTGTTCCACTGCTCAACCACTCTTACAGTTAGGAAGTTTCTCCTGATATTTAGCTGGTTTCGACTCCCATTAGTCCATGCTCTCCAGACTCCACCCCCCAAAATCTCCTGGAATTTCTCAACCCAGAGCTGGCAACCCAACATGAGATAGATTGCATGGCTTGTTTTTTTTGTTTGTTGGTGCCAGAAAGCAACTTCTGTTTAGGACATGATTGTAAGGACTGATCACAGCTAAGAGCATGGACAGAGGCTGAACACTCATCTAAGTAGTAAATCTCACCTCAAAAATCTCTTCTCATTTGACTATTTTTTTTAAAGTAGGTGGTTGCAGCCAACAAATAGCAGGAAGATGAGGGCTGCAAGAAAGCAGTCTAATCCTGTAACAAAGCACTTTAATTTGAATGCAGGGGAATCTGAGCAACGATTTTAATTACAGGTCCCTGCTTGCAGCTAGCAAGCAGAACATTGCCAAACTGGTGAGTGACTGAGAATGACTAATGGATGGTTCCTGACATTTTTGACCTTATAAAAAAAAAAAAAGTCAAAAGAAGACATAGATTTGGACCATTGTGTTTGGGCAATGGAGGTTTAACATTCCCTCCCTGTTCCGTTTCCCTGATTGAAATACCTTTCCAGGTAGCTTTTAGCTGGCTTAGGAGAAAATGACATAAACAACATAAACATAAACATGAGCCTGCAGTGTGATGTGACTGCAAAGAAAGCCAATGCAATCTTCGGATGCATTACCAGAAGCCTTGTGTCCAGATCACAGGAGGTGGTAGTTCCGTTCTATTCTGCTACGTTCTGGCCTCACCTGGAGTACTGTGTCCAGTTTTGGGCACCACATTTTAGGAAGGAGGTTGACAAGCTCGGGCGTATCCAGAAGAGGGCAATGAGGATGGTGAGAGGGTTGGAATCCAAATCTTAGGAGGAAAGGCTGAAAGAGTTGGGTATGTTTAGCCTGGGAAAGAGAAGACTTAGAGGGGACATGATTGCAGTCTTCAAATATCTGAAGGGCTGTCATGTAAAAGATGGAGCAGATCTATTCTCTCTTGCTCCAGATTGCAAGAGTTGATCTAATGGGTGGAAATTACAAGGGATTCGATACTGTCGAAATATCAGGAGAAACTTCCTAACTGTCAGAGTGGTTGAGCAGTGGACCAGACTGCCTTGGGAGATGGTGGATGCTCCTTCGCTGGACATTTCCAAGTGGAGACTGGGTGACCATCTTTTGGGTATCTTGTAGGTATGTAGGTATTTAGGGCTATCTTTCGGCTATGCTCCTGCAGAGTGTGGGGGGTTGGACTAGATGACCTGCAAGGTCCCTTCCGACTCTAACATTCTATGGTTCTATGATAGGTAAACATCCCGTATCTAACTTCTTCTCCTGCTTGGAGGTCATAGCAATTTATGGGACTTTTAAAAAAAAATAAGGGAAGAGTTAATTCCCTTCTTCGGCGCCATCCATCACTACCCCTCCATCGCTTGTGCTTGCACCGATTGCTTTGGGAGATCGAATCATGGGATTCTAGCATTGCAATAAGTTTGGCCCTTATTGCTTTCAGATTTCCGATATCTAAGGCACACTTCCCCACTCCCCTCTGAGCTCAGATTGCACACTTCTCGCACGAATCCCAAAGATTTCGGGTAACAATAAGTATTGCCCAGAGAATTTCAGCCCCCTGATACTCATCTGGGTATGCCTTTTGTTGGAAGCAGAGATCACAGGCAATCCCTTCTAAGAGTCATTTCTTGCACTGGGAACAAACTGAATGTTCCTATCGCACCTGATGTAGCGCTATGGCAGCATCACTCACCCCCAGCGGTGACTGAATGAAAGAAGGCATGGCCAGAGCAGTGAGTCCTCTGTAGCTGGATATTAGGAGGACTCAGGGGAGGCCTTAATTATTAAATCGCTTGATTTCACATGACACGCAAGCAGGAGGAGCAAATCCATCTCTGTTCTGGGCAAGAGATGTGTCTGAGATCAACGTCTGGCTGAGCCGGGTTTCAAATGAGATCTTTCACTTCCGTGTTCAAAACTCTGAGGATATTTGCCTTAAACATTAGGTAAAGGTTCCCTTGCTCGAAAGCCAGTCGAATCCGACTCGAGGGTTGCGGTGCTCATCTCTGTTTCAAAGCCGAAGAGCCAGCGCTGTCCGAAGACGTTTCTGTGGTCATGTGGCTGGGATGACTAAACACCAAGGTGCATGGAATGCTGTTACCTTCCCACCGAAGTGGTACCTATTTATCTACTTGCAATTTCCTGCTTTCGAACTGCTAAGTTGGCAGGAGCTGGAACTAGAGACGGGAGCTCACTCCGTCATGCGGCACTCTCGGGTCTTGAACTGCTGAACTACTGACCTTTCACACCCTGCAGTTCAGCGTCTTAACCACTTGTGCCACCGCAGCTCCTTGCCTTAAACATTGGGCATGCGCAAAATACAATTAAAATGATCGCTTCTGAAGCTTTTCTCAAATCTCAGCTCTTCAGCCTTGTTTTGATTTTATCTATGGTCTTTCATTTATCTAGAGCTAGTGTAGTGGTTAAGTGCGCGGACTCTAATCTGGGAGGACCGGGTTTGACTCCCCACTCCTCCACTTGCAGCTGCTGGATGACCTTGGGCAAGCCACAGTTCTGTCAGAGGTGTCCTTGAAAGGGCAGTTCTGGAAAGAGCTCTCTCAGCCCCACCCACCTCACAAGGTGTCTGTTGTGGGGAGGGGAAGGGAAAGGAGGCTGTAAGCCACTTTGAGACTCCAAGTGAAGGATGGGGTATAAACTCAATCTCCTCCTCCTCCTCCAAAACTGGTCTCCCTCCCCACAACAGACACCCTGTGAGGTAGAGGAAGAAGAAGAGATTGGATTTATACCCCGCCCTTCGCTACCCAAAGGCGTCTCAGAGTGGCTTACAAACTCCTTCCCTTTCCCCTCCCCACAACAGACACCTTGAGAGGTAAGTGGGGCTGAGAGAGCTCTGACAAAAACTGCTCTTTTCCAAGAACAGCTGTGCCAGAACTATGGCTGGCCCAAGGTCATCCAGCAGATGCAAGTGGAGGAGTGGGGAATCGCCGGTCCTTTGGTTCGCACTACAGCTAGTCTTGAGCTCATGCCATCTACTGCATGCTTTCTTCTGGAAACTCTTCTCTGCACCGTGAGCCGGTGACCAGTGTTCCCTCTAAGCTGAGTTAGTGTGAGCTAGCTCACAGTTTTTTAGCCTCCGGCTCACACATTTTTTTTTTCTTAGGAAGGATGGCTCCAGAGCAAACCAATATATGCGGTAGCCAAACTGCTCACTCACAACTTTAATGCCAGCAGGTCGCAAAGTAGAATTTTTTGCTCACAAGACTCCACAGCTTAGAGGAAGCATTAATCTGAAGAGAGACTTGCACTTTCAAGGGCTATTAGGTCACTATTCAGCTGGTGCAGTTGTCATTTATGCATGGTGGCAAAACTATTTGTTACGTGTATTAATTTTGGTTGTAAGCAGAACTGTGTAAGTAGACAGTAGTCTCGAGTGTGATTTGGACAGCATGACAGATTATTCTGTTTATTTGTTTGCATGACTGCATTCACTGTAATTCCATTTTTGTGTGTTTGTTGACCACCTGGATGTTGGCAACCCTAACCAGAAGCCAGTTTGGAGTAGTGGTTAAGTGTGTGGACTCTAATCTGGGAGAACTGGGTTTGATTCCCCACTCCTCCACTTGCACCTGGCTGGATGACCTTGGGCTAGCCATAGTTCTGGCACAGCTTTCCTTGAAAAAGAGCCATTTCTGTCAGAGCTCTCTCAGCCCCACCTACCTCACAGGGTGTCTGTTGTGGGGAGTGGAAGGGAAGGGAGTTTGCAAGCTGCTCTGAGACTCCTTTGGGTATTGAAGGGCAGGGTATAAATCCAATCTCCTCCTCCTCTTCTTCTCCTCCTCCTCCTTCTCCTCCTCCTCCTTCTTCTCCTCTTCTTCTTCTTCTTCTTCTTCTTCTTCTTCTTCTTCTTCTTCTTCTTCTTCTTCTTCTTCTTCTTCTTCTTCTTCTTCTTCTTCTTCCTTGGAAGTCTGAAGCTTCACTGATTATGGGTGTTCTAAGTCCTCCTTGCATTGCCTCCCTCTCTTTATAAACAGGAAGGGGGAGAGTGTAACTCCTCATAGTTTTGCATTGTGATTTCTTCCTCTTGGTATCGGATACATTACTGAAACTTACCCATACTCCAACAGAGGTAAGAGACTTGACGGGGAAGATGCTAACAATTAAAGCCACCGGAGACAGATTAAACTTGCTGATGACAGCTCATTTCTAAGACGACGGCAAAGGAAGCCCGATAAAAAAACGTTATCTGAAATTCACAGTTTTGATGAGATGTCTTCTCGGACCCCAGAGAAAATGAAATCGCGGAAGGTCCGGGAGAGCCGGAGGGAACGGCTGGTTTGGGATGACAGCGACTCCGGCAATCTTGGCACGCTGCAATTTGGGGTTGTCAGGGGCCTCTTCTCCCCGACGCAACGTGTGATTCGGCTGGTGATTCTTTGGTCATTTCGTGCAAAACACATCTATCTAGGCAGTGTCTTTTGAAGCACTTCTACTCTGCTACAAGCAAAACAGGGAGAAGCCGGAGCAGAGCCACAATTACCTAGCATATTTCTCATTTTCTTCTCTCTGACCCTAGGAATTAACTGTCCCTGTTTTCGAGTCCAGCATCACCTTAGAGACCAACAAGATTTTCAGGGTATAAGTTTTTGGCAGTCAAAGCTCTCTTCATCAGCCATCTCTGAAACTGGCCCTGTTTCCATGTTTACCTTCTGGAGCAGTCTTCTTCTTCACCTTCATCTTCATCATTGTTTTCATAGTCTTCGTCTTCTTCTTCATTGACTTCATCATCAACATCTTCTGGGCCATGTAGGCATGTCATGTTTCTTTTTGGCATTCCTCCCTGCTCCCAGTAAGTTCACTCCCCCCCCCCCAGATCTGAGGGACTTGGCAACCCTTGCATGGCAGTAACGGTCACTGGTGGAGTGAGACAGGAGGTAGCTGAGAATTCCCTGCATTGTTCATTGGAACCCTTTCCCTATGAAGAAAGGTTAAAGTGCTTGGGGCCCTTTAGCTTGGAGAAACGACGGCTGAGGGGTGGCATGATTGAGGGTCATAAGATTATGCATGGGATAGAGCAGGTAGAGAAAGAGGTACTTTTCTCCCGTTCTCACAATACAAGAACTCATGGGCACTCCATGAAATTGCTGAGCAGTCGGGTTAGAATGGATAAAAGGAAGTGCTTCTTCACCCAGAGAGTGATCAACATGTGGAATTCACCGCCACAGGAGGTGGTGGCGGCTACAAGCATGGACAACTTCAAGAGGGAATTGGATAAACATATGGAGCAGAGGTCCAGCAGTGGCTATTAGCCACAAGGTATAGATAGGGGCTCTCAGTCTGGGGCAAGTGATGCTTCGTATTCTTGGTGCTTGGGGGTAGGGGTCAACAGTAGGCTGGCTTCTGGTGTCCTGGCCCCATTGATGGACCTCCTGATGGCACCTGGTGTTTTTGGCCACTGTGTGACTGGCTGTTGGACTGGATGGGCCATTGGCCTGATCTAACATCGGCTTCTCTTATGTTCTTATGTTCAGAGAGTTGGACTAGATGACCCTTGAAGTCTCTTACAGCTCTATGTTTCTGCGTTTCAGGAAGTCATGTAGGAGATGAATGGTGGCCAACCACCCTGAGCAACCGACGTTGACCTCGGACATCCACGTACTAACACAGAGGGCACCATGCATTGAATCAGAGGCCGGGAACAAGCAGAGGCAGGGCCTTTTCAGTAATGGCCCCTCACTCAGAGAATGCCCTTCCTCTTAAGCTCACCTGGCACCTACATTGCTTTCTTGAAGGCACCATGCCAAAGCATTTCTGTTCACCCGAGCTTGCAATTACAGGGTTGATCTTTTAACATTTTTTTTTTTTAATCTAGAAACTATTAAGTTGCCATTATGGTCTATGTTTTGTTTGTTTGTTTAAATTTCAGGGTGGGTTTTTAATGCTGCATCTTAATTAATGGCTTTTGATACATTGTTTTTATTGTCCTGGCCTGGATAGTCCAGACAAGCCCGATCTCATCAGATCTCAGAAGCTCAGCCAGCCTGACCCTGGCAAGCATTTGGATAGGAGACCTCCAGAGAATACCAGAGCCAGGAGGCCAGCGGCAGGCTATTAAGCTGCTTTACTGAACTTCTCCCATGCCCCGGTGGGTGTCACCAGAGATTGCCATGACCAGGGCTTTTTTTTTTTTTGTAGAAAAAGCCCAGCAGGAACTCATTAGCCTATTAGGCCACATCCCTGACAGCACAGTTCATTAGCATATTAGGCCGCACCCACATGTTACCAGGAGTGTGGTCATCCAGCCACACCCACCTTTTGCTTCTTATTCTGTTTACCTCGTTTGTTGTCAAAACCCCAGGGCTTTTTTTTTTTTGTAGCAGGAACTCCTTTGTATGTTAGGCCACACACCTGTAATGTAGCCAATCCTAATGAGCTTCTGTTGTTGGGTGTGGCCTATTATGCTAATGAGTTCCTGCTGGGCGTGGCCAACTCAGGAGCCAGCTGGAACACCGTTCCTGTGCGTTCCTGCCCAAAAATAGCCCTGGCCATGACTTCTAGAAGAAGGAGAGATAAGAGATTGGGTTTATACCCCGCTCTTCACTACCCAAAGGTGTCTCAGAGCAGCTTACAAACTCCTTTCCCTTCCCCTCCCCATAACAGACACCCTGTGAGTTAGGTGGGGCTGAGAGAGCTCTGTCAGAACTGCTCTTTTTCAAGAACAGCTCTTGTCAGAACTATGGCTTGCCCAAGGTCATCCAGCAGGTGCAAATGGAGGAGCGGGGGAATCAAACCCAGTTCTCCCAAATAAAATTTAAAACCAAATAAATGAATAAATAAACTGCCTATCATTTCACACATTCCTTTCCTTCTGTTTTCAACAGTTCATTTTAGAACAGTTACTCTTTTCTGTTATTTTTTTTTTAAACAAAAGAGTGGTACAAAGTACCATCAAGTTACAGTCGCATAGGGTTTTCAAAGCACAAGAAATTCAGAGATGATTTGCCATGGCCTACCTCTGCGTAGTGACCTGGTATTCCTCGGTGGTCTCTCATCCAAGTACCAACGAAGGCTGACCTTCCTTAGCTTCCAAGAGCTAATGGAATCAGTCCAGCCTGGGCCATTTGGGTCAGGGTGAACAAGAGAACAATACCTTTAAATCTGTGGGGAACATGCAATACAGAACAGACAGAGAGTAAAAGAGAGAGTGTGTAAGAGGAGATTCAGCCTATTATGGCCTGGAAACTTGGCCAGTGGAGTTCTGGCTCAAAGTTATTCCTAGTGGAAGGTCAGGCAGAGGGGAAGCAAGTCAGGATGCCTGCTGACCTAGATTCTGGAGATGTGTCTGGCATGAACAGATATGACCTGGGTTGCAAAGCATCAGAAAGCACATAAGTCAGGGAACTGGAAGCAGCAGGAAGCCTGGAGCTAATTTGTGGGTAAAGTGACCTGGGTTCAAATCCTGACTCAGCTACGAAGCCCAGTGAATGACCTTCAGCTGCTTTTCTCTTGCTGGCCTTTCTCCATGTATGTAGGTTATGCTGCCCCCTAAGAGGCTTGAAGGAAGTATGGGATGAAAAAGCAGCAAACAGTGAAGTAAGTAGGCAACGCAGCTCCAGAGGTGTAGAAGGAGAAGAAGAAGAAGAGGAGGAGGAGGAGGAGATGGGATTTATACCCCGCTCTTCACTTGGTGTCTCAGAGTGGCTTACAAACTCCTTTACCCACCCCTCCTCACAACAGACATTCTGTGAGATAGGTGGGTCCAAGAGAGCTCTTTCAAGAACTGTCCTTGAGAGAACAGCTCTGACAGAACAATGGCTTGCCCAAGGTCATCCAGTAGCTGCAAGTGGAGGAGTAGGAAATCAAACCCAGATCTCCCAGATTAGAGTCCACGTACTTAACCACTACACTACCCTTCTTAATTCCTTTATGTTGTCACTGTGAGCTCTTTGTTTTGCCTATTTTCAGGGCCAGTGGTTCCTAATCCCTTTACTCCTTTTAAAGAATTTGGAAACCAAATGCATCAGACCCAGAGATGGCAGCCCTACAGGAGATGGTGCAAGGGAAATAAAATGGTGCAAAAATACTGACACAAGTTTGATATGTGCAAGGGAGAAGTGAAAAATGCCACGTGCAGTTCCGAGCCAAATCTGTGAGATAGAGAAATTTCATGGCTTCCCTACACAGCCACTTACTCAAACAGGAGATAAAGAAAACACATATGAGTCAGACCATCAGTCCATCATAGAATCATAGAATGTCTGAGTTGGAAGGGACCTTGCAGGTCATCTGGTCCAACCCCCTGCACTCTGCAGGAGCACAGCCGAAAGATAGTCCTAAAACATACCCAAAAGATGGTCACTCAGCCTCCGCTTGGAAACATCCAGCGAAGGAGCATCCACCACCTCCCAAAGCAGTCTGTTCCACTGCTCAACCACTCTTATAGTTAGGAAGTTTCTCCTGATATTTAGCCAGTAACAACTCCCTTGTAATTTCCACCCATTAGATCGACTCTTGCAATCCGGAGCAAGAGAGAATAGATCTGCTCCATCTTCTACAGGACAGCCCTTCAAATACTCGTATGCCCCGTCTTTATGGGAAAGAACTCCGTCATTGGTCCCTCCCACGTATTCCTTCATGGCATGGGGGGCAGGGGGGCTAAATCATGGAGAAATGGGCCCCATGGTTTTGCTAGGAAGTGAGATGCAGCTTGACAGATATCAGGGAAGGAGGGGAGATGACTGCATTTGTTCACACTGGCTTGCGGTCATGACTTGATCTTTTTGTTTTGAGTCAGCAAGCATTATTACTCTGTAAAACAGAATAAATAAAAATATATAAAAATGCGTACTCTGTAGCACTATATAAAAAAAGAAGCTTCTTTACCCCTTGGGAACATCAGCATTGAAAACACATCACTGTTCCAGACAGAGTGTTCCATCTAGACCTTGTGGCTAATAGCCAGTGATGAGCCTCTGCTCTTAAGAAGAGAAGAGAAGCCATGTTGGATCAAGGCCCATCCAGTCCAACACGCTGCGTCACACAGTGTCCAAAAGCCAGGGGGCATCAAGAGGTCCACAAGGGGGGGCATAACTTAAGAAGCCATCCCCCACTGTTGCCCCCCAAGCACCAAGAACACAGAGCATCACTGACCCAGACAGAATATTCCCTCTATACCTAATAGCCATTGATGGACCTCTGCTCTTAAAAACATAAGAGAAGCCATGTTGGATCGAGCCAATGGACAATCAAGTCCAACACTCTTGTGTCAGAGTGGCCAAAAAGCAGCAGGGCCACAACTCCTGTAGTTTTCCCACAGCCGCCCACCGAGCACGAAGAATACAGAGCATCACTGCCCCAGACAGAGTGTTCCATCTATAACTTATGGCTAAAAGCCACTGATGGACTTCTGCCCCATGTGTTTATCCAATCCCCTCTTGAAGGTGCCTGTGCTTGTAGCTGCCACCACTTCCTGTGGCAGTGAATTCCTCCTGTTAGGTGTAGTGGTTAAGTGCGCGGACTCTTATCTGGGAGAACCGGGTTTGATTCCCCACTCCTGCACTTGCACCTGCTGATGTGACCTTGGGTCAGTCACAAGCTCTGGCACAGCTGTTCTCTCAAGGACAGTTTCTGTCAGAAGTTCTCTCAGCCCCACCGACCTCACAGGGTGTCTGTTGTGGGGACGCCTTTGGGCAGTGAAGGGCGGGGTATAAATCCAAACTCCTCCTCCTCCTCCTCCTCCTCCTCCTCCTCCTCCTCCTCCTCCTCCTCCTCTTCCTCCTCCTCTTCTTCTTCTTCTTCTTCTTCTTCTTCTTCTTCTTCTTCTTCTTCTTCTTCTTCTTCTTCTTCTTCTTCTTCTTCTTCTTCTTCTTCTTCATCACTCTTTGGATGAAGAAGGACTTCCTTTATCTTTTCTAAAGCCAAGAGAATATTGTTGTACAATCCCACGTGCCCAAGGACTCCCAAATAAGCAAAGCCACTAGGAAAGGATTCCCTAACCAGAAATATTTTGTTTAAAATCACTGGTACATAGAATCAAATCTGGAATGTGCCTGGATTCCCTGGAGGATCAGAAAGCTTCCCCATTAAGAGACCAGTGGTGTGTATGTCATGGTCTGTGCATTGCCCTCAAGAACACCTGAGAACGATGAGCGAAAACAGATTGTGATGACCTCCGCAGCGGCTTAATTAAAACCTCCCTGCCGTTTTGATGACATTATTTTTTTCATTAGTTTAGGGTGAGCTGTAAGTAAATAGCTAATGGTGTTGAAGGGGCATAAGAGACCCATAAGCTTGTGAAGGGGCATACGAGTCTTTGGCTGGGGCATGAGAGACCCAGGTTCAAAGTCCAACTTGGCCATGAAAGTCCTCGGTGTATAATGCTTGGTTTATCCAATCAAGACTTTGTGGTTTTGTCTTCCAGATGAGCACATTTTGCGAGGTGGGTTTTTTTAACTATATTTTATTCAATTTTCAATTATCCATTTACAATAAATAATATCAACGTTGTATGGGATACGCATACATCAACTTGATCCCTTACAAGGGAACATTCTAATCACAGATAAAAATACATCCACTTAACCTTTTAACAGAGAATGGTCCTTCATAAACTTTGAGGAACTGTGCCACAGTTTTTGCCTTTAAAAAAGCAGCTTTTTTTTTTTTTTTGGTACGCGTGAAACTTCAAATAGTTCTTATTTGCATCTTGCTGTCAGCAATTTTTTTGTATTTTTTTTTTTTTACCGCAAGTCTGCTTATGTTTGTTTTCTAGGTCCTGAACGGCATTCAAAAGAGCTCAGCTTTCCATTTGTTTTTGCTTAGTCAAGTATGAAGCTTTTGAAATAAACTGACCCCCTTATAACTGGTTTGGAAGCATCCCGGAGTATTGTGGGAGTGATCTCGTCATTTGTGTTCTCCTGAAAATAGTTCTGCACGTGAGTTTCTATTTCTACAGTGTACGTTGGATTCAGGAATAAACTCTTATTTAAATTCCATTGTGGTTTACAATTTTGGCCAATTTCACACATGTTACTTACCCCTGTTCACCGGCGGGGCAGTTTGCCTGGGACCATTTAAACTGATTTTGCATTAGAGTTCTTTGGCACGGGGCTGTTTTCAATCTGCCTCCTGAAGTCTGATTTCCTTGGTGAGGTTCCTTTGGCTTCCTGCATCCTCCCTCCTCCGACTCCCCTGACTCTGCTCTCTTAATCTCTCCCTTTCTCCCTCCCACTTTTTCACCGCGCATCAACAGGAAACTTCTGGCAAATAAAGGATCGAGCTGAGCCGGAGCAAAACAGGGGAAGCTGCGGGTCAAAAGGCGGCCGGGGGACAAACGGTGTGAAATTGACCAGAAGCAGTGGAGGGAAAGGAGGAGTTAACCGCAGGACAAAGGCTAGTGTGAAATCAGTCTTTATTTCTTCTTCCTTTGAGATTACATATCCCACCCACGCATGGTCAGACCATAGTTTATACCCTATTTGTGTAGAAACCATTCTTTGTTGGATACCTTGTGATAGTAATTGTAGAATCATAGAATGTTAGAGTTGGGAGGGACCTCGCAGGTCATCTAGTCCAACCCCCTGCACTCTGCAGGAGCAGAGCCAGAAGATAGCCCTACATACCTACAACATACCCAAAAGATGGTTGTCCAGCCTCCGCTTGAAAATGTCCAGGGAAGGAGCATCCACCACCTCCCGAGGCAGGCTGTTCCACTGCTCAACCACGCTTACAGTGAGGAAGTTTCTCCTGATATCTAGCCAGTAATGACTCCATTTTAATTTCCACCCATTAGATCTAGTCTTGCAATCCGGAGCAAGAGAGAAGAGATCTGCTCCATCTTCGACATGACAGCCCTTCAAATACTGGAAGACTGCAATCATGTCCCCTCTAAGCCTTCTCTTTCCCAGGCTAAACAGACCCAACTCTTTCAGCCTTTCCTTGTAAGACTTGGATTCCAGCCCTCTCACCATCCTGGTTGCCCTCTTCTGGACATGCTCGAGCTTGTCCACATCCTTCCTAAAGTGTGGTGCCCAAAACTGGACGCAGGACTCCACGTGAGGCCTGACCATAGCAGAATAGAGCGGAACGACCACCTCCCGTGATCTGGACACAATGTTTCTGTCCATGCATCCTAAGATTGCATTAGCTTTCTTCGCAGATAATAAGTAATCTTCACAGCTAATAAGTAATAAGTAATCTATTTTGTGGTTTTTATATGGTTTGGCTGGGAGCGCTGGAGAGAACTCTGTTATCCCGCCAACACAAACATAGAAATTTAGGGTTCTCCAGCATCGAGTGCCCTGGGCTGCATGACCTGAGCTTGCTGGATCCTATCAGATTGCAGAAGCTAAGCAGGTCCAGCCTTGGTTAGTACTTGGATGGGAGACCACCGAGGAATCTCAGGGTCATTAAGCAGAGGCAGGCAAAGGCAAACCACCCCTGAACATCACTTGCTTTGAAAACCTTGCGGAGTTGCCATAAATCAGTGGCGACTAGCTGGGACTTCCCCCGTCACCAAGCACTGAGCAGTCAAGCTGTGAAAAGGCAAGGAAGGGTCCATAACAGGAAGCAGGGATAGATCAGTGGGATGCCGTATGGGGAGGGGCTGTGGCTCAGTGGCAGAGCATCTGCTTGGCATGTACAAGGTCCCAGGTTCGATCCACGGCATCTCCAGTTGAAAGGACCAGGATAAGGTGATGTGGAAGACCCCATTGGTAGAGCATTTGCTTGGCACGCAGGAGGTCCCAGGTTCAATCCCTGACATCTCCAGTTAAAGGACCAGGCAGGTAGGTGATGAGAGGAGATGACTGAGAGGTGATATGAGGTACACCTTCGAGTACTTGAAAGGCTGTCGTATAGGGGGGTGATGCTGAGTTGTTTTCTGTTGCCCCAGAAGGTCGGACCAGAACCAACGGGTTGAAATTAAATCAAAGGAGTTTTCGGCTAAACATGAGAAAGAACTTCCTGACAGGTAGAGTGGTTCCTCAGTGGAAAAGGCTTCCTCAGGAGGTGGTGGGCTCTCCTTCTTTGGAGGTTTTCAAACAGAGGCTAGATGGCCATCGGACAGCAATGTGGATCCTCTGAACTTAGGCAGATCATGAGAAGGGAGGGCAGGAAGGGTTGCCTCAGTGCTTAGTTCCTGTGTCCCCTTCTTACATGCTCAGGAAAATGCTGATTGCCACTTTGGGGTCTGGAAGCAATTTTTCTCCAGGCCAGTTTGTCTGGGAATCCTGGAGGGTTTTTTTGTCCTCTTCTGGGCATGGAGCAGAGGTCACCGGGGGTGTGGAGGGGAAGGTATTTGTGAATTCCCAGCATTGTGCAGGAGTTTGGACTAGATGACCCCAGAGGTCCCTTCCAACTCTATGATTCTATGACGACCTCTGCCTGAGGCCTTGAAGAGCTGCTGCCAGTCTGAGTAGACCACGCTGACTTTGATGGACCAAAGGTCTGATTCAGTATAAGACAGGTTCATGTGTTCATGTGTGTGATTAGTGTGTCAGACTGGAATTGGGGAAGGCTGGGTTCCAATACCTGCACAAAGATGCTTAGGTGACCATCAGCCAATCATTATCTCCCCGTCTATCTTACTGTAGAGGGCTGTACTGAGGATGAAATGGAGGAGTGAGAAACGAGGGCCAGCGTGGGATATTGGTTAGATCAGGGGTGTCAAATTCATTTGTTATGGAGGGCCGGATTTGACATGAATTGGACTTTGTCGGGCCGGGCCATGTGTGTCATAAAATGTAATGCCGGGTAGCGGAGATATAAACTTTATAAAGGACGCAAGCACAACGATTTTTTTTTAACTTAAAATAAAAACATTCTCGAAACAGTAGCACTCTTGCAATATTGTGTTTATTTCACAGTCTCTGATAACTGACACTTCTTGCTCTGAATTAGTGCATCAAAATGTCCGTGCTGTTGCAATCTGGGAGGGGGAAGGGGAGGAGCCTCAGCCCAGTGCATGGAGCAGAAGCTTGCCTATCTATTTCTCCTGAGCGATTGAGAGAGTCTGGGAAAGCAAGCTATGATGCAACAGCAGCAGCAGCAGCAGAACTGGAGGAAGAAGCAGGAGTCAGCCAGTCCCTTGCGGGCCTGATAGAAGCCCTCTGGGGCCTGATCTGGCCTCCGGGCTGCATGTTTGACACTCCCGGGTTAGATAGTGTCCGATAACTGCCATGTTTTCTGTATAACCTCATTCCTTGCTTGCTTTCTTGCATGCGCGTAGCTTTGCTTTGCTTAAGGAACCATGGGAGACATTCCTCTTCTAGCAGCCACTATCCTATGACCTTGAACAGAAGGGAGGGCTTGGGTTCCCAGCTGGTGTGAATGTATCGGCCCTCTTACAGAGGCGGGTAGTCTCCTGTTCATTATGTAATATCCCGCCGGGAGATCTCCCGCCCGCGTGCTCAGATTTCATTTGCTTGGCTAGTTGAAGCATCAGAGTATATACACAGCTCCCCACGCCCTACCCGTTATTCCTGACAATGACTCTGCATTAATGGGCAGCAGACTGGTATTCCAATAAAGCATAATTTTCTGAGTAAAGAGTGCCTGGACTTGCTTGCAGTTGAACCTGACAGATAGTAGGGCTAGAATTGGAGAGACCCAGAATGGGATCCCCACTCTGTCCTGGAAACATTCTGGGTAATCTTGCTTTGGTCACCCATGCTTGGCCTAACTTACCTCACGGGGTTATTGTGAAGATAAAATGGAGGATAAGAGGACACTGTATGTTACTTTGTGTCTCCCTTGGGGAGAAAGCTAGGGGTTATAAATGAAGGCAATGTTTTAAAAAAAATGAGGGAGGAGAAGGATAAAAATGTGATTGATAAACCAGGATGTATTTTGTTTTTTCCCCTGGAAACAAATTATATGGTCATTTTCATCAGTTTCGATTCAACTCATTTTCATGGCTGTCATCAGTGGCTCTTTGGTTACTTTTATGCTAGCCTAATGCCGTCTGCGCTCTATTTATATGTCATTTATGCAAAGAAGAAAGGACGTTGAAAATATGTTCTCTCTATCAAGGGGAAAAAAACAACAACATGTCCCCGAGAAGATAGAGAAATCGGTGCAAAAAATACCCAACGGTTCGTTTCTTACAAGGGGGGAAATGAAGCAAAATTGGAATACCCAAAACAAGACAGGTAACTTCCAGTCTTCCATCTTTTCCCTAGCCTTGCCTGTAGAAGGTCCCGGGTTCAGTCCCGGGCATCTCTAGATAAAATTACCTCAGGCAGAAACAGAAGGAAAGTGTTATGTATTGGGATGTGAATCCTGGCTATACATTTCCACGTTAAGCTTGAGTCTGAATGTGGCTCTTCAGCTGTCACATTACCATTGGCTGGTTTCGGCAAAACCATTGTAGATACCCAGGGGTCTTTTCGTAGAAAAGCAGCTGCAGGAGCTCATTAGCATATGGTATGCTAATGAGCTATTAGGCTATTAGCATATGCCACGCCCCCTGACATCACCGGAAGCAGTGTCAAAAGGGGAAGCAAAAGGGGGAGGCATCTTCAAAAGCCTTCCCTTCCCTTCCCCAGATGGCCTGGGTGGGGGAGCTAAAAGAGAAGGGGTTTAAAGTTTAAACTCCTTCTCATGAGAGTTGAGCCACAGAAGGAGGAAAGAGGGAAGGAAAGAGAGAGAGTAGAGAGAAGGAAAGAGTGAAAGAAAGAGGGAAAGAAAGAGAAGGAAAGGGGAGGGAAAGAAAGAGAGGGACGAAGAAGGGAAACAGGGAAAGGAGGAAAAAGGAGAAGAGAAGAAGGTGGGAAAGAAAGAAAGAGAGAAGAGAAGAAGGAGGGAAAGAGGAAAAGAGAGAAGGAAAAGAGGGAATGAAAGAAATTTGGCGGCAATTCAGCCCCATTATATCCTATGGGCCATTGAAGTCAATGGTGAAAACATAGGGTATATTCTGGGGGCTGGAGGGAGGGGTTTGAGGGAGAGGCTCCAAACTCACAGGGTAGCTGGTGGAGCCTCTCCCCAAGATACCCACCAAGTTTCAAGAACATTGGACCAGGGGTCAAATTCTATGGGCCCCCAAACAGGTTGCCCCTATTCCCTCCATTGTTCTCTATGGTGGGAACAAAAGTTATTTTTTTCCCACCATAGAGAACAATGGAGGGAATAGGGGCAACTTGTTTGGGGGCCCATAGAATTGGACCCCTGATGCAATGTTCTTGAAACTTGGTGGATATCTTGGGGAGAGGCTCCATCAGCTACCCTGTGAGTTTGGAGCCTCTCCATCAAACCCTCCTCCAGCCCCCAGAATATACCCTATGTTTTCACCATTGACTTCAATGGCCCATAGGATATAATGGAGCTGAAATTGACATTCGGCTGCCTGAAAGACTCCCCGGGACTGGCTGGGGGCGGGGCTTGGCTCTTGAGCTCCCGGAGCTGCACTCCGGTGCGCTCCCCCCAAAAGACCCCTGTAGATACCCAATCACTGTGTGAGAATGTTGCAAAGAGGGAACGGTCCTGATTGGCCTTCATCCCTGTGTTATGATTGGCCTTTATCTCTGCGTTGTGATTGGCCTTTAGCTAACTGTGGGTGTGGCTTTGACAGCCCAGGAGAGTTTAAAAGGGAGCTGTGCTCCACTTGTTTGTTGTGTGTTCCTGACTTACAGTTTGCTGTTCAAATAAAGCTGAAATCACTTTTGAAGCTGAAATCGTTGTTGAGTCTCATACTTAATGGAAAGATCTCCAACTGTGGCTAATACAGAACCTGTAATATTGGGTTAGGTAGACCATTGCCCGATGGTATTGTTATTCTTGTTTTAAAAATACTCAAGGCTGAGTTAATAAGAGACAGCAGTACAATTATAGAACATTGCTGGTATGTTTCGCAGATCTCGTTCAGTGGGATAAATTTAGCACTTAATTAGACACATGTCATGTCCTTCTTACAAGACAGAGGCCACGTTCGCACGTCACTCTAAATTGCAATTAAACTGCAATTTGCTGCCACATGCATCAATGCGGAGTGTCTGTTTTTTTTTTTTTATATATATACTTTATTTCTCGGATTTTATCATATATACAGCAAAGTTGTACATTACGTTTTCACTTATTTCGGAGCCATTAAATACATTCTTTTCCCCACCATTTATAGACCTTCATCCACCTATTATGGAAAACGGACTCATCTCTTCCCTGAATATGCAGCGTCAGTCTATCCATTTCAGCACACTCAAGCAGCTTCCACACTAGTTCTTGTTTTGAGGGTAATTCCTCGCTTTTCCATTTCTTGGCTATTAAAATTCTAGACACCGTTATGATATATGCTAATACTTGTCTATCCTCCTGGTTCAGACCATCAGGGGTTATACTCAACAAATACAATTCTGGAGATAATTTTATAGTTACATTTAAAATTTCATGTACCAGCTTGTCCACCATTCTCCAGAACTTTTTCACTTTTGCACAACACCACCATACATGATAATATGTACCGACATTCTTTTTACACTTCCAACAATTATTTGAAGAGTTCCCTGTACATTTGGCAATCTTATCTGGTGACCAGTGCCACCTATGGAACATCTTAAACACATTTTCTTTAAACGATACTGCTCTAAATGATTTTGCAACTCTCCACATTTTTACCCAATCGTCTATTTCAATCGTGTGCCCCATATCCTGCATCCATTTTACCATGTTCAGTTTTACTACTTCATCCAGCATATACTTTTCTAACCAAAATCTATATAACTTTTGAATAAGTTTATCACTGGACGACAACCAGATTTTATCCAGTTCATTAGCCGATGCACAGAATCCTACAGATCTATCTTTACTATAAATCGACTGGAGTTGCATTTTTTCCCACCACGTCAGGTTTAGCCTTTCCACCGATTTAAGGTTATCTTTTTTGTCTAATAGGATATCATATGACATTTTTTTCCCATCCATCAGTAGGGACGGCTTGATGTACGCTTCTAAGGGTGATACCCATCTCGGCGTTTTCACATAATATTTGTCTTTAATTTTTTGCCAACACTTTATCAATGCCCCTCTCACTATATGTTGATGGAAGTTTGAGTGGATCTTATCTTTATTATACCATAAATACGCATGCCATCCCATATTAAGGTCATAACCTTCCAGGTTTAACATTCTGACATTATCTAATGTTATCCAGTCTTTCACCCAAACCGCTGCCGCCGCTTGATAGTATAATTCCCAATTAGGAGCTCCAAGTCCACCTCTTTCCTTGGTATCCTGTAAATATTTCCATTTAATTCTAGCCCTTTTTGGATACCAGATAAATTGCCTTGTAATTTTGTCCAATCTAGCAAGTATCTGTTTATTTTTAAGAATTGGGATATTTTGCGCTAAGAAAATGAATCGAGGCAATATGTTCATTTTTATAACCGAGATCCTACCCATAAGCGACAATTGGATGTTTTTCCATTTTTCTAAATCTCTCTGAATTTCTTCTATTAATTTTCCATAATTATTTTCTATTAGGGCACTGTTCCTATTAGTCATTGTTATACCTAGGTATTTCACCTTCCTTACAACCTCCATTTTAGAGTATTCAGAGATCTTATAATTTGTTGCCTGTGAGCAGTTCTTAGTCAGGATTTTCGTTTTCCCTAAATTGATTTTGAGACCCGCTACTTCTCCATAATTCTGTATAGTTTCCAACAAAGTTAATATTGAGGATAGAGGATCTTCTATTATAAAGACTAAATCGTCAGCAAAAGCCTGGAGTTTGAACTCATCTTTCCTTATTTTCAGACCTTTTATTCGATCATCGGTTCTCACTATGTCCGTTAAGGTTTCTAACATAAAAATGAATAACAGTGGAGACAACGGACAACCCTGCCTTGTACCTTTCTGTATCTCTATTCTCTCAGTCATATCGCCATTAACCAGGACTTTTGCGTGTTGTTTCACGTATATAGCTGATACCATGTGTAAGAAATTTTCTCCACATTCCCATTGCTCCAATTTCTGTCTCAAGAATTCCCAGGAGACATTATCGAACGCCTTTTCTGCATCCAAAAAAATCAAGGCTAATTCTCTACCCGGTTGATTTTCATAATACTCCAGAACATTAATAATAGTTCTCACATTTTGTTTAATTTGTCTTCTAGGGAGAAACCCCGCTTGATCTTGATGAATTAGTTGTGACAGTACCTTCTTTAGTCTTGCTGCCAAAATGCTTGCGAATATCTTATAGTCCGCATTCAATAATGAAATTGGATGATAGTTTTTGACCTCTTTTTCATCTGTTCCCTGCTTATGTATTAGGGTAATTAGAGCCTCATTCCATGTATCTGGTAATTTTCTTTCCTTTGCAATGTTATGTATTAAACTCTTAAGGGGTGTTGATATTTGTTCTTCAAATGTTTGATATACTTCTGCGGGTAGGCCGTCCGGTCCAGGAGATTTCCTCTTTTTCTGTCTTTTAATTGCCTCAGCCATCTCACACGGTGTTACAGTGGCATTTAAAATTTTCCTCTGCGCCTCAGTGAACTTCTTATGATTATTTAGTGTCAGGTATAACTCAATTTTTTGCCTATCTTGGGGTTCCTGCTTAAACAGGTTCTTATAAAAATCTTGCACTATAGCTTTTAATTTTGGAAGGGAATATCTAACCACTTTATTTTCATCTTTTAATGCTGTAATTATTCTTCTCTCTTTTTCTTTTCTTAATCGGTAGGCCAGCCACCTCGTGGGTTTGTTAGCGTTTTCAAAGTGGTACTGCTTTGCTTTCTCTATATCTTTAGAGAGTTCCTTTGTGTGTATCAGGTTCATTTGATGTTGCAACATTTTTAGTCTTGAATAACTTACAACATCCTCTGGCTGCTTCTTGAGGTCCTTTTCTGCTATTGCGATCTTCTGCTTTAGTCCATCTAGTTCCTTGTTTTTTTGTTTGACTTTCCATGCGTTTTGGCTTATAAACCAACCCCGCAGAAAGGCTTTAAAAGCATCCCATACTATATTTATGGGGGTTGTTGGTTGGATGTTTCTTTCAAAAAAGTCCAGTATTTCTACCTTTGTTTTGGATACTACCTCTTTATCTTTTAACAAATCATTATACATTCTCCATCTGGTCTTCTTCTTTGCCGCCCTAAACATCACTAAGAGAGGGTTATGATCAGCAAATGTATTCGGTAGAATCTCAACTTGTTTGACCTCTCTTAACACAGTTACTGAAAGCCACACCATGTCTATTCTAGACCAGGATTTATGTCTAGGTGAATAAAAGGTATAATCTTTTTCTTCTATGTTCCTAACTCTCCATGCATCTAATAGAGAATATTCGTCGGCCATTTGTAAAAACTCTTTAGGCAAGATCTTTCCTTTTTTTTGCCTTACACCTCGGCATTTCCTATCCACATTACAATCAAAAACAGCGTTGAAATCCCCTATTATACATATGTCCTCGAAGTTTCCCTTCGTCAACAAATTCCTTAATTCTATAAAAAAACTATTTTGGTTTTGGTTAGGCGCATAAACATTCACTATCAACATCTTTTTCCTTCTCTTACTATTGAAACCGCAACTAATCTACCATCCTTCGAGCTATAACACAACTCTGGTCCTAAAGATTCTTTAACGTAAGTTACCACGCCTCTCTTCTTCTTTTTGTCAGCGGCTATGAAGGGGTCACCAATTTTTTTCATGTTTAAGTATTTAACATCGCTTTCTCTTATGTGGGTTTCTTGCAGGCATGTTACGTCCGGGTGCAATTTTTTTATTTGGTGAAAAATTCTTCTCCTTTTTTGGGGGCTGTTAAGTCCATTCACGTTAACCGATAGTAATTTTATAGATCTACTTTCCATTTCTCAATTTTGCTTTGTCTGCTATTTTATTCCTATACTGAAACCTAGTCGTCATTTGCCAAGGGGTCATGCTTCTAGCTCCGGTCTCTTTTTTACGCTGTTGTCTCTTAGATTTGTCTTTAGGCTTCTCTTTTTCTTGCGTCTGGCCCATCCCATTCTTTCCTGTAGATCCCGAACATTCTCCTTCTTCCTCCTCCTCGTCTTCTTCCTCTCTTTCTTTTTCTCGTCGCCAGCCCAGGTCTTCTCCTTGATTTAGCAGAAAATCTTCCACCTTAAAAACTGAGTCTATTCTATATCTTCTGTCTTTCCACGTAAATAGGAGTCCCTCTGGTATCAACCATTTATATAATATTCCGTTTTCTCTTAATAGATTTGCCAATGTGGAATAATTTTGTCTTCTTTCCCTTACCCTCCATGGGACTTCTTTCAAAATTCTTACTTCTGATTCCTTGATTCTGATGTTTTTCTCATAGGAGGCTTTCAATACTTTATCCCTAATCTCTTTCTTATGAAATTTAATATGAACCTCCCTTGGGATCTTATGTCTTTTGGCATAAGCAGAGTTTCTTCGATACACGGAATCGATTTCTCCCATTAACTCCTCCTTATGACCTATATCGAACTGTTCTGCAATACTTCCCGCTAACTCCTCTTTTAAATTTTTATCTATCTCTTCCGGTACGTTCTGGCATCTTAATATAAATCCTGCTCTCTCCATTTCTAGAGTAATTAGGGATTCCTCTAATTTACTGCTTCTAATTTTTAATTCTTGAAGATCTTCATCTAGATCCTGTACCTTCCCTTCTAACTCATTCGTAACTTTGACTATGCCTAATATTTCTTCCTTGTTTTCACGAATCTGTTTTTTAATTTCGTCGGTTTCTACTTTAATTTGCTCTGCTATTTCTTCCATTTTTGACTGAACTGGTCCTAGCTCGGTCTTAATTAACCCTGGTAATATATTATCCGTTAATTGTTGCATCGATTCTTGCAATGGTTCAATTTCTTTTTTGATCAGCGTTGGAAGGGTGACATCTGTTAATTGCTGTATCGATTGATTCACACATTCCTTCATTAGCACTTTAAGCTCTTTCACGGACAGTCCTGCGACGCTCATTTTAAAATGGCTTGCAATTCCTCCTTGTCCAGGTGATGGTATCGAGGGTCTCCTAGAGCTATCTGACCCTGTTGCCATACGCTCCTCTTATAATTTTGAATATCTGGGTTCTATCACTTAATGGATATCGTGCAGATCCTTTTGTTCTACTACCATATAGTTCCTTTCCCTTTAAATTTGTTTTATATAATTGCCCCCCCCTGGTTCCTTAATGGTTTCCTCCCCCTATTTACACTTTTACTAAGTTTGGATCACCTAGTCAACCATAGACACCTTAATCACAGTAAATTAAACAAATCAATAATTTCTTTTTAAATGCTTATATCATCCCCTTTAAACAATCCTTGGCTGCCCCTACCACTGTCCTTTAAACATTTGAACTCTTTTATACTCTTGCCAGCTCTGCCTTGTCTCTCTCTCTTCAATCTTCGTCTCTCTCTCTGTCCTTCTGTCTTTTACGTCCTTCTGTAGCATCCTCCTCCTGTCCACCAAGGGCCTCTCCTCCGTGTCGCGTTGCTCAGCTCATCCATGTCACTCCCCAGCTCTCCGCGTCACGATTCCCTGCCTTTCTTCTTCCACGCTGCTTGGCTTCTTCCGCCCTCTCCTCTCTCTGCCCTGATAGGTTCACGCTGTTGCCGTCCCTCCTCTTTCTTACAATTTCCGGTTGTGTCCTGCTTCGTGGCTCTTAAAGTTACCGCGTCTGCAGTCACCGCTCATATAGAGAAGGAAAAGAAAAAGAGAAAAGAAAACTCATGCAGCACCATATATCTACTAAATAAAGGTCCGTAGTTGTTTTATAAATTACTCTAACGAGCGTGGCGTGCGCCCGAGCTCTAATCCAAGAAGCAGCCGCTTTCTCCCTCTCTCTGTCCTCTATTTCCCGCTCGAGCGCACCTATGCGGAGTGTCTGTTGTGTCTCCCTTGAACCTCATTCCACCCTCCAGTCTCCTGTCTTTTCACACAGAGCGCAAAACCAGACTCTGGCTGGAAGCCAGCTGCCATTGCCTATGGTGTCTGAAGGCAAGTATCCGGGCAAATTGGAGTTTCCCCAGGTTCTGTTGCCTGCCAGTGCTCCAGAGGTTGGTGGGAGGGGGAAAAAAAGGATTGAAAAGTGCTGACACTGATGGTGTGATGTCACTTCCTAGGAAACCCCTAGAAGTAGGGATGCCAGCCTCCAGGTGGGACCTGGGGATCCCCCTGGAATTTGAGCTCATCTCCAGACTACAGAGACCAGTTCCCCCTGGAGGAAATGGATGCTTTGGAGGGTGGACTTTGTGGCATTGTGCCCCATTGAGGTCCATGTCCTCTACAGGCTCCATCCCCAAATCTCCAGAAGTTTCCCAGTCTGGATCTGGCAACCCTTCTTCTCCTATCATCCCCTGCTGGTGGCTGGGGCAGGGGGACATAGAAACACTACCTAGAAGTGATGTCAGTCCTCTCTAGGTGTCACCAGAAACTCTATGATAAAACCATAGTCCTTACAGCAACTCCAAGAGAGGACTGGGACTGATGTCACCTCTGGGGGCTTCATCAGGGGTGGAGCAAACTTACGCCAATTTGCCTGGACACCAGCTTTTTGATGTTGCAAGCAACGAGAAGTGATTTTTTTTTTTTTTACACAATGTACAAGAAGGGAAGGGAGAGGAAGGACAACTGAGAACATGCAGAAAAGATTAACCAGCCACATTCACATCTGTCCTTTCAAATGAGTGTTTAACCATGGTTTTATTGCAGGCATCTGAATGAGATAGGGGTAAAAAGTAAAGGTAAAGGTTTCCTTGCTAGAAAGCCAGTTGAATCCGACTCTAGGGTTGCGGTTCTCATCTCTGTTTCAAAGCCGAAGAGCCAGCGTTGTCCAAAGATGTTTCCATGGTCATGTGGCCGGAATGACTAAACACCAAGGTGTACGGAACGCTGTTACCTTCCCACCGAAGTGGTACCTATTTATCTATTTGCAATTTCTTGCTTTCGAACTGCTAGGTTGGCAGGAGCTGGAACTAGAGATGGGAGCTCACTCCGTCATGCGGGTCTCGAGCAGCTGAACTACTGACCTTCCACAGCCTGCAGTTCAGTGTCTTAACCGCTTGAGCCACTACAGCTCCTGTGATAGGGGTAGACAGCCCTTTTCAAGCAACCCCCAGAAGCAAGGGGGTGGGGCAGAGACTGTGAAGAAACAGTGTTGCACGGTGTCATGACATCACTTCTGGTTGGGTACCATAGAGATCTGGGAAACCCTAGAGTGTCATGCAAAGCCATGACATTACATCCAGATACACAGCCGGAAGTGATATCACAACATTATGCAATCCCACACGCATGCCCTGTTCACTCCTACTGCATCATCAAAATGGCCCCAAAACATAGAGTTTTGCCACCAAAACACTGTCCCCCCACCAACATTACCAATGCACTGACATCAGTTCTGGGTGATGTCAGCACATTGTGCGTGGTGTCAGGGGTGGACTAGAGCCCACAGAATGGGGGATTCCCCACCTGGGAAATGGTATCCCTGAGAGCTCTTCTTATGCACTTATGAAGGCCTCGGCCCCTTGTTGTTGTTGGCCATCCAGAGGAATTGGTTGGCCACTGTGAGACAAGGTGCTAGACTAGATGGATGACTGTTCTGATCCAGCAGGGCTCTTCTTATGTCCTTATGGAGGCCTCAGCCTCTATACCCTGTTGTGGGCCCTCCAGAGGAACTGGTTGGCCACTGTGTGAGACAGGATGCTGGACTAGATGGACCCTCACTGGTCTGATCCTGCAGGGCTCTTCTGTTGTTCTTAGGAAGGTCTCAGCCTCTGTGCCCTGTTGTTGGCCCTCCAGAGGGACTGGTTGGCCACTGTGTGAGACAGGATGCTGGACTAGATGGACCACTGATCTGGGCTCTTCTTATGTTCTCATGTTTTTAACATCCACATTCAGAGGCACTAATCCTCTGGATCCCAGTGGCAGGAGTCAACATCAGGGGAAAGCCTCGTGCCCTGGTGTTGGCCCTCCAGAGGAATTGTTTGGCCTCTGTGTGAGACAGGATCCTGGACTAGATGGACCACTGGTCTGATCCACTAGGGCTCTTCTTAGTTTCTTGTGTTCTATTTCAGTATTGTCTATTCTGACCAGCACTTTCCAAGGTCAGGCAGAGAATCCCATTTCCCTAAACTTGCTGCCTGGTACTGTATAAATTGGATTTGCCCTGGAACGAATGAAGCATGGGCTCTCCCTACCGGACTTTGGCTTTCCTCCTATTTATGCCACACCCAGTTGCTTACTACTGACATTGAGCAACTGACATTGGGGAACTCCAGATCTGAGGGGTGCAGTGTCTGGAAAGGGTGAAGTTGGATAAGGATGTGGTCTCACTTCTGGGTGACTCTCTAGGCCGCTTTCCCCTAGTCTCAATGGTTGTTATCATGAAGACTAGAGGGAATTCCTACATGATCACTACATGGAGGCCATATGTTCTCCTCAGCTTCAGTTTCTTGAGGTAGAGTCCCTGCTTTGGGGGCAATCCCCCAGTTCCATTCACCCAGCCAGTGAGGGGATTTACCATCAGCAAACTGAGGCCTAGGCCTCTGGCACACATTGGAAATTATGTCATTACAGTGCTGGCAGCACGTGAATGCTCTGGTATTTGGGCAAAATCTCTATGGGAAAACCAGCTCCTACCATAGACTTTTTGCCCTAATACCAGAGTGGCCACATGTCACTGGTCGCCTGATGATGTAACTTCTGGTGCACATCAGAAGTGATGTCAACACATTGCCGGCGATAGATGCCTAGGTCTCAGATTGCTGTTTGGAAGGACCCTCCAGCCCCTACCAGTTGCCAAGGGCTACTTGGCTAGGGGTTGGGAAATTGGAGCTATAGAAAGCTAATGCAGTCTTAGGATGCATTAACAGAAGCCTTGTGTCCAGATCACGGGAGGTGGTAGTTCCGCTCTGTTCTGCTATGGTCAGGCCTCACCTGGAGTACTGTGTCCAGTTTTGGGCACCACACTTTAGGAAGGATGTTGACAAGCTCAAGCGTATCCAGAAGAGGGCGACCAGGATGGTGAGAGGGTTGGAATCAAAGTCTTACGAGGAAAGGCTGAAAGAGTTGGGTATGTTTAGCCTGGGAAAGAGAAGACTTAGAGGGGACATGAGTGCAGTCTTCCAGTATTTGAAGGGCTGTCATGTAAAAGATGGAGCAGATCTCTTCTCTCTTGCTCCGGATTGCAAGACTAGATCTAATGGGTGGAAATTACAAGGGAGTCGTTACCGGCTAGATTTCAGGAGAAACTTCCTAACTGTAAGAGTGGTTGAGCAGTGGAACAGACTGCCTCGGGAGGTGGTGGATGCTCCTTTGCTGGACATTTTAAAGCGGAGACTGGACAACCATCTTTCAGGTATGTTGTAGGTATGTAGGTATGGAGAGCTATCTTTTGGCTCTGCTCCTGCAGAGTGCAGGGGTTGGACTAGATGACCTGCAAGGTCCCTTCCAACTCTAACATCCTATGATTCTATGGAGCTGGGGGCCAGCATTACCCACCCATTCACACATTGATAGGTTGCCTCGGTGGACTCTCTGTTTGGCTCGGCAAATATTTATTAATAGCCTTCCTTCCATAACTTTCTCTATAACCCACAGTGACAGGGCAGCGAAGAAATATATTATAGCTTTTTTCGGCATTACCAATACACATCAGTGTATTAATAGTCTTCCTTCCTTTCTTTTAAAATAGTATTTCTGCTTTTCCCTCCCAGAGTGGGATTTGACCAGCAGACATTTTCCGAACTTGTCGAATGCAGAGATTTACAGCAAGGGGCATCAGATCTTATAAACATGTTTTCTGCTTCCTGCAAAGAGTCAATCTATCACATCTGGTCATCGGAATGACCAGGATCAATAAAAAAGCCACACAATTTATTGTCCTCTTTTCTAGGTATACAACAATAAAAAAAAGGACTCCAAAGTTATCATGCCAGCCTGGAATCATGATTGATTGATGTGATGGTGCGGGCCAATATTTGTGATTGTCCTGTGGATTTCTGTATGCTTAGAAATGCAAGGTGAGCGTTCTTTCAAACAAACGCTCAACTTCTCCAACTGATTTCAGGGGACATAGTACCGTGCAGAGAGAGTAGAGGGCCCAGCCATGGGAGGAGGGGGGAGCTTCATTAGGTAAAGGTAAAGGTTCCCTTGCTCGAAAGCCAGTCAAATCCGACTCTAAGGTTGCGGTGCTCATCTCCGTTTCAAAGCCGAAGAGCCAGCGCTGTCCAAAGACATTTCCGTGGTCATGTGGCCGGCATGACTAAACACCAAGGCGCACGGAACGCTGTTACCTTCCCACCGAAGTGGTACCTGTTTATCTACTTGCAAATTCTTGCTTTCGAACTGCTAGGTTGGCAGGAGCTGGAACTAGAGACGGGAGCTCACCCCGTCATGCGGCACCTCTCGGGTCTTGAACTGCTGAACTACTGACCACAGCCTGCAGTTCAGTGTCTTAACCACTTGAGCCACCGCAGCTCCATACTTCATTAGGAAGTAATTATTTAAAGCAGGGGTTGTCCCCGTTCCTTAACCTGAAGACTTCCTTAGCCTGTGCGGGCTCACGTTAGGCACGTGCTCCGCCAACTGCATTGGTTGCCAGTTGAGTTCCGGATTCGCTTCAAGGTGCTGTTTTTGACCTTTAAAGCCTTCTACGGCCTGGGACCAACATATCTAAGGGACCCCCTTTTCCCATGTACGCCTCGGAGAGCATTACGTTCAAAAGATCCACACCTCCTGGTGGTCCCAGGCCCAAAGGACGCCTGTCTTGCCTCAACCAGGGCCCAGGGCTTTCTCTGTCCTGGCCCCAGCCTGGTGGAACATGCTTTTCTTCCCACCATAGAGAACAATGGAGGGAGTAGGGGCAACCTGTTTAGGGGCCCATAGAATTGGACCCCCTGATCCAATGTTCTTGAAACTTGGTGGGTATCTTGGGGAGAGGCTCCAACAGCTACCCTGTGAGTTTGGAGCCTCTCCCTCAAACCCCATCCCCTCCAGCCCCCAGAATATACCCTATGTTTTCACCATTGACTTCAATGGCCCATAGGATATAATGGGGCCAAATTGCCGCCAAATTTCTTTCATTCCTTCCTTTCCTTCTCTCCTTTTCCTCTTTCCCTCCTTCTTCTCTTCTCTCTTTCTTTCTTTCCCACCTTCTTCTCTTCTCTTCTCTTTTTTTCTCCTTTCCCTGTTTCCCTCCTTCTTCCCTCTTTTTCTTTCCCTCCTTCTTTCCTTCTCTTTCTTTCCCTCTTTCCTTCCTTTTTTCCTTCTCTCTACTCTCTCTCTTTCCTTCCATCTTTCCTCCTTCTGTGGCCCAACTCTCATGAGAAGGAGTTTAAACTTTAAAATCCTTCTCTCTTAGCTCCCCCACCCAGACTAGCTGGGGAAGGGAAGGGGAGGCTTTTGAAGATGCCTCCCCCTTTTGCTTCCCCTTCTGACATCACTTCCGGTGATGTCAGGGGGCATGGCATATGCTAATAGCCTAATAGCTCGTTAGCATACCATATGCTAATGAGCTCCTGCAGCTGTTTTTCTACAAAAAGACCCCTGATTACAGTGATGTTACCCACCCTGAGCCTGCCTGAGAGATGGGTGGGGTATAAATGCAAATAATAAATAAAATAAATAAACTTTGGAAATCTGGAGAAAATTTAATGTATGATGCCACAAAATGGCTACCATCTGGCCACTCTAAGGTAGCCAAGCCTATGGCAGACAAATCCAGAGGTCTCTTGGGGTGTACAGCCTGGGGAGGGGAGCATTGTAGAGACTGTGATGTCCCTTATAACATTGTCCCAGAAGCAGGCTTGCAAGTTCCATGTTGGAAAATGCCTGGAGATTTTTTGGGTGGTAGAGATTGAGGAGGGTGAGGTTTGGGGAGGGGGTGACCTCAGTGGGGTACAATGTCATAGAGTACATCCTCAGAGGCAGCCATTTTTCTCCAGGGGAACTGTGCTGGCTCAGCTGGTTACCACAGTTACCTACCTACTTGATTGCATAATGTGTGGTAGTGGGGGACTGCATTTGTGCTTTCCCTGGAAAAAGAGAGAGAGAGAGAGAGCCAGTTTGGCGTAATGGTTAAGTATGTGGACTCTAGTCTGGGAGAACCGGGTTTGATTCCCCACTCCTCCACTCGCACCTGGCTGGATGACCTTGGGCAAGTTGTAGTCCTGATAAGAGCTGTTCTTGAAAAAGAGCAGTTTCTGACAGAGCTCTCTCAGCCCCACCAACCTCACAGGGTGTCTGTTGTGGGGGGGGGGGAAGGGAAGGAGATTGTAAGCCGCTCTGAGACTCTGAGTGCAAGGCGGGGTATAAATTCACCTTCCTCCTCCTCCTCCTCCTCTTCCTCCTCCTGCTCTTTCTCCTCCTCCTCCCAGGAACACCTTGCTGTTGCTAAAACCAGGCTGACACATGACACATAAAGTTTTTTGCCCAAATACCAGAGCCCAAATACCCTGACATCCATGACATGATAACATCACTTCCAGCTCATTTGGGCAGTGACATAGACCCGTTGCTGCTTGTTGGCTGGATCTCCCTCTCTTTCAGAGTAAGTTCCCCCTGCCAGCCAGCTGGTCAGTGGCAGAGCAAAAGGTCTGGCAGCAGAGGCACCAGGGGAGGGTCTGAGAACTCTAGGTAAATTCTTATGGCTTCATGAACACTGTAATCCCCCACTTATCCCTCATGCTCCATAGCTCATGTGTGGGTGACGGACAGTGAGGCCAGGAAGCTTGCTTAATATAGACAGGCAAATTGTAGGGGTGGCTAGGGTTGCCAGCCTCCAAGCGGGGCCTGGACATTGCCTGCTATCGTGACGGATCAGTTCCCCCGGAGAAAATGGATGGTTTGGAGGGTGGACTGTAGGGCTGTGTACACTCCAGGTATTTCCCAACCCAGAGGTAGTGACCATAACTTGGCTCTGCCAGCCAAAGCCTTGAGTGAGTCTTCTCTCTCTCAGATTGAGCTTAGGAAAGGGAAGGTTGTGTTGAGTTTTAGCCAACCCCTTCATGTTGGGCAAGCCCAGTAGGCAAAATCACTAACATCAGAGATGGGGCTGATCACAAAGCGACGGGAGGGTCAACGGTGTTTTGAGAGTTCCTAAATGCTCTCTTAGGGAGAGAGAGAGTCTTCTCTCTCCCAGATTGAGCTTCAGAAAGGGAAGGTTGTGTTGAGTTTTAGCCAACCCCTTAATGTTGGGCAACCCCAGTAGGCAAAATCACTAACATCAGAGATGGGGCTGATCACAAAGCGTCGGGAGGGTCAACAGTGTTTTAGGAACAGAGTTCCTAAATGCTCTCTTAGGGGAGTGTGGTGGCTCAGAGGCTAAGTCGCTAGTGGCATATCCTAGAACTGGTTGGAACTGGTCGGATGCTGTGTTAGACAGGAGGCTGGACTAGATGGTCCACTGGTCTGATCCAGCAGGGCTCTTCTGATGTAGGTAGGTAGGTAGGTAGGTAGGTAGGTAGGTAGGAAGGAAGGAAGGAAGGAAGGAAGGAAGGAAGGAAGGAAGGAAGGAAGGAAGGAAGGAGGGAGGGAAGGAGGGAGGGAGGGAAGGAAGGAGGGAAGGAAGGAAGGAAGGAAGGGAAGGGAAGGAAGGAAGGGAAGGGAAGGGAAGGGAAGGAAGGAAGGGAAGGGAAGGAAGGGAAGGGAAGGGAAGGGAAGGGAAGGGAAGGAGGAATGGAGGGGAGGGAGGGAATGCAAGTTGGTACCCTCCAGCATTCAGGTAAGACTGGCAAAGGGAGGGCCATGCCAACTTTAGTGCAAATCATCAGCTCATTTCTTCAAATGCTGGGGTGGGGGGGGGTGAGGAGGAGACACAGCTAAGGTCGGCCGCTACTTCTTGTGAGCTCCCACATGGCTGGCAGCTGGACACTGAGTAAGGTGGACCTTGGTCCAACCCAGCAAGGTAATTCTATGCATTTAAGCTTTTCTCTCTCCCCCCCCCCACTTCTTATTATTAACTTGCTCAGCGGATACGACTGAATGTCACCCTGGTGGCAGTTCTAGACATTTCCGAGCAGTATAAGCTGCAGATTGAGCTGCCCTCCTTCCTCGGAGATCTCAGAAGGACAACCCCGCCAGCAGCTCCAGGAGTAATTAAGAAGTCAGTAAATGTATATGTAACTCATTTAGCATCTCCCAGTTGGACTGTACTTGTTAATTGATAAACAGGCATGCAAGAGAAGCAACTTTGAGGTCTTTTGGTTAAGGAACCCGGGACTCAGGAGACCACAGTTGGGTAGTTGGCGGCGGCTGCCAAATTGCTACCGGTGACTTTCCACGAGTCACCTCGCCTGTCGGTACCACAGGCGGGAGGAGATGAGTTCCTGACCTCAGCAGAGTACTCGGAGGGAAACTTTGTTGGAGGCCTCACTGGCCATAGATGCTTTTGTTCCAGTTTTGGTGATCCAGTCTGGGAATCCAGACTCCTGAGCCGATAGATGTTCCGCTATACACAGGCACGCACAAACATGAAAAAAAGAGAGATGCGTCCGTCCCAAAGAGCTTTTTTCTCCCTCTCCCAAAATACCAGAACTTGAAGGCATCCAACGAAGCTGATGGGCAATAGAACCATAGAGTTGGAAGGGTCCTCCAGGGTCATCTAGTCCAACCCCTGCACAATGCAGGAAATTCACAAATACCTCCCCCTCCACACCTGCAGTGACCGCTGTTCCATGCCCAGAAGATGACCAAAAAATTCCCTCCAGGATTGCTTCCTGACCCCAAAGTGGCCATCAACATTTCCCTGGGTTCAGGACAGACAAAAAACAGGTTCAGGACAGACTGAACAAACTACTTCTTTACATAATGAGTTATTAAAATGTGGATGCAGGGATGGCTGTAGATGCAGACAGCTTTAACAGGGGATTGGACAGATTCTTGGAGGGGAGGGGAGGTCTATTAGTGGCTACTATCCATGGTGACTAAATCGAACCTCCATGTCCGGAGGCATTAATCCTCTGAATCCAAGAGCCAAGTGGCAACATCAGGGGAAAGCCTCAGCCTCTATGCCCTGTTTATTGGAACTCCAGAGGAAATGGTTGGTCATTGTTTGAGTCAGGTTGCTGGGCTAGATAGACTGTTAGTCTGAGACAGGATGCTGGACTAGATGGACCACTGGTCTGATCCAGCAGGGCTCTTCTGATGTTCTTATCAGGGGATGGCCTTAGCCTCTATGCTCTATTGTTGGCCTTCCAGAGGAACTGGTTGGCCACTGTGTGAGACAGGATGCTGGAGTAGATGGACCACTGGTCTGATCCAGCAGGGATCTTCTGATGTTCTTATCAGGGGAAGGCCTCAGCCTCTGTGCCCTGTTGTTGGCCCTCCAGAGGAACTGGTTGGCTACTGTGTGAGACAGGATGCTGGACTAGATGGACCACTGGTCTGATCCAGCAGTGATCTTCTGATGTTCTTATCAGAGGAAGGCCTCGGCCTGTATGCCCTATTGTTGGCCTTCCAGAGGAACTGGTTGGCCACTGTGTGAGACAGGATGCTGGACTAGATGGACCACTGGTCTGATCCAGCAGTGATCTTCTGATGTTCTTATCAGAGGAAGGCCTCGGCCTGTATGCCCTATTGTTGGCCTTCCAGAGGAACTGGTTGGCCACTGTGTGAGACAGGATGCTGGACTAGATGGACCACTGGTCTGATCCAGCAGTGATCTTCTGATGTTCTTATCAGGGGAAGGCCTCGGCCTCTATGCCCTATTGTTGGCCTTCCAGAGGAACTGGTTGGCCACTGTGTGAGACAGGATGCTGGACTAGATGGACCACTGGTCTGATCCAGCAGTGATCTTCTGATGTTCTTATCAGGGGAAGGCCTCGGCCTCTATGCCCTATTGTTGGCCTTCCAGAGGAACTGGTTGGCCACTGTGTGAGACAGGATGCTGGACTAGATGGACCACTGGTCTGATCCAGCAGTGATCTTCTGATGTTCTTATCAGGGGAAGGCCTCGGCCTCTATGCCCTATTGTTGGCCTTCCAGAGGAACTGGTTGGCCACTGTGTGAGACAGGATGCTGGACTAGATGGACCACTGGTCTGATCAAGCAGGGCTCTCCTGATGTTCTTATGGCCCTTCTCCTAAAGGATGGGCCCGCTTCAGAGGTTCATTTGGTGACCCCACACAGAGCCTAGAAGCAGGGGAACTGCCACATTCAGAGGCACTAATCCTCTGAATCCTAGAGCCAGGAGACAACATCAGGGGAAGGCCTCGGCCTCTCTGCCCTGTTGCTGGACCTCCAGAGGAACTGGTTGGCCACTGTATGAGATAGGATGCTAGACTAGCTGGACCGCCAAAGAATCCCAGGGTTGTTCAGTTGAGGTGAGCAATGGCAGACTGCTGCCTTGAAAACCCAGTGGGGTTGCCATAAGTCAGCTATGACTTGATAGTGGTTTATACACACACACATATACAATGAGGAAAACAGACGAGGTGGATATAGAGTGTGGCTTTGAACATATATGAAGTCGAGTTTTCCAACTTGCGTTTGCAAAATTCCTGGAGATTTGGGGGTGGAGCTTGAGGAGGGTGGGGCTTGGGGAAGAGAGAGACCTCAGTGGGGTACAAGGCCATAAAGTCCACCCTCCAAAGCAGCCATTTTCTCCAGAGGAGTCATTTGGAGATCAGTTGTAATTTGTGGGAATCTTCAGACCCCACCTGGATACTACTACAATGGAAGGACCACAGTGTGGAAGGCAATATTCAAATAATGAAGCACTGTGTGTAATAGAGTGTATGCAAAGACTGAAATAAACATGTCAGTTATATAAGCAGTATTGTGTCTGTTGTTGTAAAGGTATAAGAAGAAGAGAAGAAGAGATTGGATTTATACCCCGCCCTTCACTACCCAGTTCTTGCAAAGGCAATGGGAAGAGCTGTAAGTCTTGGCAGACTCAACTCCCAGGGAAGGGAGGATCTGCTCATAAACACTCCACGCACCTGCCTCACTGCATGCTCAGATCTGCTTCTGGTGCGTAGCAACCGCTCCTTGTTCCTGACGCCTGCAACCTTTGGACTGATTTCCTGGCTATCCAACCTTTGGCTTTGTTGTTTAACCTGATTCAGGGTTACATTTCCAGCTTCCAATCTGAAGAAGTAGAAGAAGAAGAAGAAGAAGAAGAAGAAGAAGAAGAAGAAGAAGAAGAAGAAGAAGAAGAAGAAGAAGAAGAAGAAGAAGAAGACGACGACATTGGATTTATATCCTGCCCTCCATTACCTGAAGGAGTCTCAGAGCATCTTACAAACTCCTTTCCCTTCCCCTCCCCACAACAGACACCCTGTGAGGTAGGTAGGGCTGAGAGAGCTCTGACAGAAACTGCTCTTTTCCAAGAACAGCTGTGCCAGAACTATAGCTTGTCCAAGGTCATCCAGCCAGGTGCAAGTGGAGGAGTGGGGAATCAAACCCGGTCCTCCCAGATTAGAGTCTGCGCACTTAACCACTACACCAAACTGGCTTCGCAAACTTAAAGGATGTGAAGAAAATCAAATACATGCACAATACTTCAAGAAAGAGGGAACTGCCAGGGGAGTTTCAGAATGTGGTGACTGCCTACAGAGATTCACAGGTGCCTAGGTTCTCCAGAACCTTATTTGCTAGTGAGGAAAGGCGGATTATACCGGTGGGAGAAAAGGACGGAAGACTGATGGGAAGGTTAAGAATTTCCTCATAAACCAGTCAAAGGCTGAGTTCAGACTGGCAATTTGCCCTGCTATAGCCACGTTTCTATGCACTCATAGACACATAGGCATCCAGCTGATTTACCAGGAAAAAGCCATTGACAGCTGCGCCTCCAGGCCAGCAGTCTGAACGCTCCAGCGTGCCTCCTCCTGGTACGCTCCCACATCAGTCCGAGCTGTGTGACCGGCTTTTTTGCCACGACTGGCTCCCTCTGCAAATTGCCAGTCTGTCCTCAGCCAAAGATTCAGGTCGTCAAAACTAGCAAAGTGTGCAACACTGGCAAAACTAACCAATTATATGAACAAAAGAATCCTGAAAGAATCTCAGCAGAAATGGCAAGCTTGTTACGCATACTATGGGAATAATTAGGGTGTTTTTTTAAACAAAAAAATTCTGGAATTATCTGAATATTAAAGGTGATGAAGATATTGATTATAGTTCCAATACTTGATTCTGTATCCCACTGGTAATTAAATAATTAGTAAGAATTAGATTTAGATTTGGTGAACAATTAAGACGATATTGAGGTTTTTATGGCTGCGGTCACATGCACAATTAGCCATGCCATTGGCACGAATGCCGGGTGGGTTTGACAGGTCTGATCAGATGTGAACATCTGGCCAGCGTCCTGCACCCGTCAGCAACCTGTTTTGCTCTGCCACAAGAGCGGAGTTAAAAGACACTAGAGAAGAAGAGAAGAGATTGGATTTATACCTCGCCCTTCACTACCCAAAGGAGTCTCAGAGCAGCTTACAAACTCCCTTCCCTTCCCCTCCCCACAACAGACACCCTGTGAGGTAGGTGGGGCTGAGAGAGCTCTGACGGAAACTGCTCTTTTCCAAGGACAGCTCTTATCAGAACTATGGCTTGCCCAAGGTCATCCAGCAGGTACAAGTGGAGGAGTGGGGAACCAAACCTGGTCCTCCCAGATTAGAGTCCATGCACTTAACCACTACACCAAACTGGACTAGGGAAAGTCCACTATCTAACGGGTTGCTACGGGCCACGGATGGACTTTCCCCTGTGTGATCATGCCAGCGTGCTCTCATGGCATCGGGATGGTGTGATCAGGCCATCCCGACTCTGTGCCACCCCCCCCCTTCCCAGTATGCGCTTCATCGCATACTGCCATAGGAAGCCCTCAGTGTGGAGATGTGATTCATCGGTTCCCCGTTTAAGCGCATTGGAAACATGTGGCAAATAAAACCCCGATTCCCCCGCAGTTTGCGTCTGATCACACAGTGGCGGGCTGCCCCCACAGCTCCCACGGGCTGTGTGATCATGCAAATGCGGGTCAAATTGCTACAGTGCAAATAGCCTCACGTCCCCCCCCCACATTATCTCACGTGTGTGACCATGGCCTACATTGATTTAATTTTAGCATAGAAGTTCATTCAGTTGTTAAAGATGTAATTGCCTAGGCCTCCCTCAATCTCCTAATAAGTCCCTGTCATCCTCCACTGGTTGCCAGGAGGGTCCCGACAACCTCAGTTAGGCTTGAGGAGAGCCAGATGAAGAACATAAGAACACAAGAGAAGCCAACGTTGGATCAGACCAATGGCCCATCCAGTCCAACACTCTGTCACACAGTGGCCAAAAATACAGGTTAAGAACATAAGAGATGCCAGTGTTGGATCAGGCCAATGGCCCATCCAGTCCAACGCTGTCACACAGTGGCCAAAAATACCAGGTGCCATCAGGAGGTCCACCAGTGGGGCCAGGACACTAGAAGCCCTCCCACTGTTGCCCCCCCCAAGGACCAAGAATACAGAGCATCACTTGCCCCAGACCAAGAGTTCCTACCTATCCCTTGTGGCTAATAGCCACTGATGGACTTCTGCTCCATATGTTTATCTAATTCCCTCTTGAAGTCGTCCATGCTTGTAGCTGCCACCACCTCCTGTGGCAGTGAATTCCATGTGTTTAAATACCATGTGTTTAAATCCCAGGTTCAGATACCTGCTCATTATGACGCTCATTGTGTGATCTTCAGCCCATCCCTTTTTGTCAACCTAACCTACTTTGAAGGGTTGTTGTGAGTATAAACTGGAGGAAATGTAATGATGATCATAACAATTGAAAAACAGGGGGATAAATCAGTCTTTCGCTGCGGGCTGCAGATACGAAGAGTGACAACTGGAATATTCTGTCATTGCAATGTTGTGGAGCTCGAGATTTTTCCCTAGAGGTGAAAATAATATACTCAAGACATATTCATTCCCAATATAAAATGTCCTCTTTTGCATAGGACGTGTTTGGCACTTTAATAGTACATTGTGAATTAGCATAGAAAGAGCCTCATGTCTTCATTAGTTATGCTGATTAATGACAGACTTCTGATACAGCAGGGTTATTTCTTTTGGGGGCTTCACTGGTTTCTTGAGGGGGGCACTTTTGAGTCTTACAGCTTAGGATTTTTGGCCGAGTAACTGCGTTGCTGGCAAACAAGCACTCCAATCACACGCAGAGTTAGCAGCGCGAGAGGGATGAATGCCGGGCGGATTTTATGGGCGCAATCACATGGGAACATAAGGCAGGTGTCCCACACACGTCGCCAACCCATCTCACCCCTCCAGAGAAGCAGAGTTAAAACATACCTGGGAAAGTCCAGGAGCCAACGGGGTTGTGATGGGCCACAGACGGATGTCTCCGTGTGATCGCACCGGGGCACTCTCATTGCATCAGTGATCCCTCGTTGAAGCACACCAGAAACACACGGCAAAGAATTGCATCTAATCACGCAGTGGCATGTCAAAATACTACGGGGCAAATAGCCTCGCTCCCCCCCCCCATGTTATCTGGCACGTGTGACCGGGACCAAGATAAAGTTTGGCCGGGGATCCTGGAGGGTTTTTTGTTATCTTCTGGGCATATAACAGGGGTCACTGGGGTGTGTGGGAAGGGAGGTATTTGTGAATGTCCTGCATTGCACAGGGGGTTGGACTAGATGACCCTGGATGTCCCTTCCGACTCTATGATTCTAAGTTAATTCATATTATAGTATTTCCCATTAGTATGTACAGGTGTTAAAGCTGGACAATGAAGAGAGCAGAAAGGAAGGAAGGTTTTTCTATAAATTTAAATATGAAATTGGAAAAGAGTTTGATGGATACTATGGACTGCCCAAAAAACAATAAAGGGGTTCCTGATCAAGTCAAGCCTGAACTCTGCCTAGAAATTAAAATAAGTAAACTGAGCTGGAGTTAAGATTGCTGGGGGAAAGATCAATAACCTCAGATATGCAGACGATACCACTCTGATGGCAGAACAGTGAAGAGGACTTAAAGAGCCTCCTGCTCAGACTGAATGAAGTGCAAAGTGGGCTTAGCAGCTCAACGGACTGGCCCATCACTCCTTGGCAAATAGAAGGGGAAGTCGTAGAAGTAGTGACAGACTTCACGTTCTGGATCCGGATCACTGCAGATGGGACTGCAGCCATGAAATTAAAACGCCTGCTCCTTGGAGAAAGTGATGGCAAACCTAAACAGCATGATAAAAAGCAGAGACATCACCTTGCCAACAAAGTCCGCGTGGCAAAGCAATGGTATTCCCCATAGTAATGTATGGCTGCGAGAGCTGGACTATAAGGAAGGCCGAGTGCCGAAGAATAGATTCTTTTGAACTATGGTGCTGAGAAGACTCTTGAGAGTCCCTTGGACTGCAAGGAGATCAAATCAGTCAATCCTAAAAGAAATCAACCCTGACTGTTCCCTGGAAGGCAGATCCTGAAGCTGAAGCTCAAATACTTTGGCCACCGAATGAGAAGGAGCATTCACTGGAGAAGCCCCTGATGCTGGGAAAGATTGAAGGTCAAAGAAGAAGGGCGGCAAAGGATGAGCTGGTTAGACAGTGTCATCGATGCAACCAACATGAAACTGAGCAAACTTCAGCGGACAGTGGAAGACAGGAGGGCCTGGCGTAATCTGGTCCATGGGGTCGCGGAGAGTTGGACTCGACTGTGTGACTGAACAACAATAACAAAAATCTGAGGCTATTGTATTTTGGTCACATTATCAGAAGACAAGAGTCACTGGCGAAGACAGTAACGCTAGAAAAGCTGAAGGCAGCGGGAAACTAGGAAGACCCACCAGGAGATGGATTAGGGTTGCCAAGTTGACTTACCTGACCAGTGGGGTCTCCCAACACCCTTCCAGGAGACTGGAATTGACACTGGGCTTGTTCGGGCCTACTTCCAGTTTCAGGACTAATTCCAGTTTGGGGGCTATGTCTGGTCAGGGGTAACACTCTGGTTTGGGGGCAAAACTCTATGATAAATTCCGCTTCAGACCATAGAGTTTTACCCCCAAAAAACAGAGCATTACCTCCAACCAAGAGCAGGCCCAAACTAGTGTAGTTCGAGTAGGCCCGAAACCAGAAGTAAGCCTGAAACAAAAAAAAATAGGCCCCCAAAAGGTCACTTGGGGGTGGGATTTCCCCCCCACCGGCCAACTGGCCAGCAAAAGCCTATGAAAGTGGGTATTCCCCTGCTCCCACTAGGGGGCTAACAACCCTAAGATGGATCAACACAATCAAGGAAGAAGAAGAGATTGGATTTATACCCCGCCCTTCACTACCCAAAGGAGTCTCAGAGCGGCTTACAAACTCCTTTCCCTTCCCCTCCCCACAACAGACACCCTGTGAGGTAGAAGAAGAGATTGGATTTATACCCCGCCCTTCACTACCCAAAGGCTTACAGACTCCTTTCCCTTCCCCTCTCCACAACAGACACCCATGAGGTAGGTGGGGCTGAGAGAGCTCTTGACAGAAACGGCTCTTTTTCAAGAACAGCTCTTATCAGAACTACGGCTTGCCCAAGGTCATCCAGCCAGGTGCAAGTGGAGGAGTGGGGAATCAAACCTGGTTCTCCCAGATTAAAGTCCGCATGCTTAACCACTACACCAAACTGGCTCTCAGGAACCCACGGCCTTCAGTATCCGAAGAATGTAATCCATAGGGTCGCCAACTCGCTATAAGTAGGAAGTGAATTGACGGCACTTGACACACATGTGCAGCTGGTTTCTCAACAGGGCAGTCCTACAGCGCAGCACTGTATACGATCTGGAATTTGTGGCCAGTCACCTGTCAACTATATTAAAACCCCGGAATCAGCTCATTCAGATGGACATTCCACTTGGCATTTTGCGTCATTTGGAAATCTGTGCTTTAAAATAGCGGGAAAACCATATCCTGGAAATCAGCATCGATGCTTAGGGAGGGCGTGAAATGTCAAATGTCATTGGAACGCTATGACTTGAATGCTTGAAGCCATCCCACACTGCATGAGATTATCAGTCCATCAAGGTCAGTACTGTCTATTCACTCTAACAGTGGCTCTCCGGGGTCTCAGGCAGAGGTCTTTCACATCATCTACTGCTGGGTCTTTCAGCTGGAGAGGCTGGGGATTGAACCTGGGACCTTTCGGAGGCCAAGCAGATGCTCTGCCACGGAACCACGGCCCCTCCCCAACCTTTTGCTGAATGCAAACAATTTTGCTCTAGGCCTGAGATGCATAGTCACTAGCTGAGTTCAGACTGACAGTTTGAAGCGGGAGCTGGTCATGGCAAAAAAGCCATGTTCCGGGTTCCAGTCACACTGCGCAGACTGGTGCAGGAGCATACCGGGAGGAGGCGTGCAAGAGCGTTCAGACCGCTGGCCCGGAGGCGTGGCTGTAAACGGCTTTTCCCTGTTAAATCAACTGGATGCCTATGTGTGTATGGGCGCATGGGCGCATGAGTTCTCATGCGCTCATACACTCATACACACATAGGTATCCAGCCGATTTGGGGAGGATCCTGTTGCGCATTGGGTGGTAGAGCAGAGCACAGCCAATCATATGCACCTTATGCGGTAGAGCGGAGAACAGCCAATCATATGCACCAATCATATGCACCAGGAGCAACACAGGTTGCTCCCGGCTTTTTGGCTGAGCGTTCACACTTCCGGGAAGCAGACTGATGCAGGATAAAGGAACTCTCTGGGATTTGCTACCACTTGTAACAGGTATCTTTTTAACGCGGGAGTGAAGCGGAACAGCACGGGTTGCCTACGGGTGGGGAACACCAGGCAGATGTGCCCGTGTGAATGCCCCCTTTAATCCACTTGGGAAACGCGGCTGAAAAGTGGCTATAGCAGGGCGAACTGCCAGTCTGAACTCAGCCACTGTCTCCAAGACCCACACTAGTTCCTCCTTACTCAGTCTGATGAATGGGAGTGTATCCACTTTCAATTGATTCACAGCAGTCTAGCTCATCAGTCTCTGTATGCACAGTTCTATTTATGACAATTCTATTTGTGACCATTTCAAAGGCTGATTATGAATTTTTGGCCACTCTCTATTGCTCAAGGGCTGTCTCACTCAGTTCCAGTCCTTTTTTTTTTCTCACTGCTTGCATCACGCTGCTGAGTGTTACAGACGATATTTTAAGAGATGTGAGTAGGGTCGCGAATTCCGGCTTTGGGAATCTTCGGAGAGTTAGGAGCTTGTAGAGGGCTGAGTTTGCGGAGGAGGAGGAGGAGGAGGAGGAGGAGGAGGAGGAGGATTTATACACCATCTTTCACTTGGAGCCTCAGAGCAGCTTACAATCCCCTTCCCTTCTCCTCCCAACAGACATCCTGTGAGGGAGGTGAGGCTGAGAGAATGGCTCTGAGAGAACTGTGACTGACCCAAGGTCACCCGGCAGCTGCATGTGGAGGAGCAGGGAAATCAAACCCGGTTCTCCCAGATTAGAGTCCGCCGCTCTTAACCACTATACCCAACACCAAACCACCATGACCAATTTGACCCTCCAAAGCTGCCATTTCCTCCAGGTCAACTACCTCTGTAGTCCAGAGATCAAGTGTAATCCTAGAAGAACTCCAGGGCTCACCGGGAGGTTGGAAACACTAGCTCTGAGAGTACTTTCTACCATTTCCTGAAACCACAGCCAATTGATACTGACATAGTCTGCAAACTCTGGCTCCATAATAGGTTCCGTGAGGGTGTTCCAGGGTTTGTTGACCCCATTGAAACACCCAAGTGAAATCACTGGATGAGCAAGACAGAATACCACAAGGCCCAAACGTAGGTCCGAGTTAGGGTAGCCGATCTTCCAGTCAGGTCAGGGAATCCCCTGCCCCGTGGTCTCATTGCCTGCAGTGAGGAGGGGAATCAGGTGACATCATACTCAATAACTACTATGCCCCCCCCCATTGTCTGTTACTAAAACCGTTACATGGAGATCTGGCCAAATTAAGGTTGCCAATCCGTTGATGGAGCCCGGACAGCTCCCAGTATCACAACTGAGGTCCAGATGACAGAGGTCAGGTCTCCTGGAGAAAATGGCTGCTTTGTAAAGTAGACTCAATGAGATTATATGTCCTCCTGAGCTCTCCACACTCTATCCTCCCCAAGGTTCACCCCCAAAACCTCCAAGAATTTGCCAACCCACAGTTGGAAAGCCCCGGACAAATGTTTAAGGGGACCTTATCAACTCTCGGTTATCCATATCAACAGCCTGGGCTTTCTTTGTAGAAAAAAGCCCAGCAGGAACTCATTAGCATAATGGGCCATACCCAACAACAGAAACTCATTAGCATATTAGGCCACACCCCTGACCGCACAGCTCATTAGCATATTAGGCCACACCCCATGTTACCAGAAGCGTGGTCATCCAGCCACACCCACCTTTTGCTTCTTATTCTGTTGACCTTGTTTGTTGTCAAAACCCAGGGCTTTTTTTTTGGTAGCAGGAACTCTTTTGCATGTTAGGCCACATATCCCTAATGTAGCCAATCCTAATGAGTTTCTGCTGCTGGGTGAGGCCTATTATGCTAATGAGTTCCTGTTGGGCGTGGCAACTTGGGAGCCAGCCGGAATGCCGTTCCTGTGTGTTCCTGCCCCCAAATAGCCCTGTCAACAGCTATATTGCCAATGTTCATGAACTTGCCTTATCTTCTAATGGGGGAACAGTTCTTAAAACTGGAAGCCCTTTTTAATGTTAAAGTGAGGCGTCGTGGTTGTAACGTTCTGGAATCTGGATTTATCTCTTCACACCTTTGACCTTGACAGACTTTGTTCAAGGTCACCCACACAGTCAGGCCTACTACTTGCCGAAGAAATCTGCCCTCCCACCTTCCGTTCTCAACTGGTAAACTCCGGTCCCGTCCAGTCGCTTCAACTTTTGTTACCATTAACATTCGTTTTTGTCAACCGATACCGAGGAACATCTAGAAAATCAATCTTTAATAAGTTACCGTAATGTTTTCAATTTCCTGTCATCTGCTTTAACGTACATGTGTACTCTGTCATGTCTCATCACTTTCTAAATCCATCTTGTTATCAGTTTGGTATAACTTAATGTACAGCTAACTCCTTCCTGGGTGACCTTAAATCATACACTACCCGGGAGGCTTCTCGGAAGAGTCATTCTTTCTTCGCGGTGAAGGTGACAGAGATAACGGAAAAGGGAGCACGTGAGCAAATCTAAACTTCACAAGGGAGTTTTGTACTTGGCCAAACTTGGTCGAAGGAAATAGTCAGATGTGGTGGCCGATGCCCCCTCGAAGCTGTGACGCCCTCTGAGCAAAAATTCTACTTTGTGAGCTACGGGCATTAAAGTGGTGAGTGAGCGATTTGGCTACTGCATAAATCAGTTTGCTCTGGAGCCCTCCTTCCTGAGCTAAGACAAAAATGTGTGAGCCGGAGGCTAAAGAACTGAGCTAGCTCACACTGATTCAGCCGAGAGGGAACACTGGGCCTGACCCTGCTTCTAGGAGCAAGTAGATCTACTCCCCCCCAACGAAGGAATAAGAAGCAAGGCTCGGACAGCAGAGGCACCATTCTGAGATACTTCTTGCATGTGCAAATATAATTGGAGACAGATGATGAAGAAGAAGAAGAAGAAGAAGAAGAAGAAGAAGAAGAAGAAGAAGAAGAAGAAGAAGAAGAAGAAGAAGAAGAAGAAGAAGAAGAAGAAGAAGAAGAAGAAGAAGAAGAGGAGGAGGAGGAGGAGGAGGAGGAGGAGGAGGAGGAGGAGGAGGAGGAGGAGGAGGAGGAGGAGGAGGAGATTGGATTTATATCCCGCCCTTCACTTGGAGTCTCAGAGCGGTTTACAATCTCCTTTCCCTTCCCCTCCCCACAACAGACACCCTGTGAGGTAGGTGGGGCTGAGAGAACTCTGACAGAAACTGCTCTTTTTCAAGAACAGCCGTGCCAGAGCCTGTGACTGACCCAAGGTCAGTCTCTGCTCTGCTCTCGGTGTGCAGTGAGCTGTGCTCCTTAAAAAAAATGCTTAATTTTTTTAGTGTGTGTTTTAAGGGAAATCTTGTGGGGCTGTGCCTTTAAGGAAGGGGGCGGAGCCCCCAAAAGCCCGATCGTAGCTACAGGCCTTCTGCAGACCAACATGGCTACCCTCTGAAACCAGCTACTGAACACATAGGCTCCCTTTACACATCGTGGCCATTAATGATTGATGGGCCGGTCCTCCATAAATTTGTCTTACTGCATGGAGGTCCTCAAACCAAGAAACCCCAAAGGGAAATTTCATTCTGAGATTGGTTGGGAAAGGTAAAGGTTCCCTTGCTCGAAAGCCAGTCAAATCCGACTCTAAGGTTGCGGTGCTCATCTCCGTTTCAAAGCCGAAGAGCCAGCACTGTCCGAAGACGTTTCCGTGGTCATGTGGCCGGCATGACTAAACACCAAGGCGCATGGAACGCTGTTACCTTCCCACCAAAGTGGTACCTATTTATCTACCTGCAATTTCTTGCTTCGGAACTGCTAGGTTGGCAGGAGCTGGAACTAGAGTCGGGAGCTCACTCCGTCTTGCAGCACCCGGGTCTCGAACTGCTGAACTACTGACCACAGCCTGCAGTTCAGCGTCTTAACCACTTGAGCCACCGCAGCTCCAGTTTGAGCTCCAGTTAATTCAGAAGTTCACCACGATGGACACCTGGGTGCTGAACAGGGGCATTGGATTTTTTTTTCTTATTAAAGATGCTTATTCTCTGCTCCCCCCACCCCAAGAATTTCCTCTCTGGTCCCATCAAGCTGATTACCATATACATTCTCTGCAACACCCCTCTCACCTTCTGACTAGGATACGAGGACCCAGATCTACATTTTGGCTTTACTTGTGTCTGATGAAGGGACACAAAGCTCATACCCCGAAGAGCGATGCCAGCCTCCAGATGGTACCTTGGGATCCCCTGGAATTACATCTAATCTCCGGACTACATTGATCAGTTCCTTGGGAGAAAATGGATGCTTTGGACCATGGACTCGGTGGTGGTGGAGAAACGACGACTGAGCGGTGACATGACTGGAGTTTACAAGATTATGCATGGGATAGAGCAGGGAGAGAAAGAAGTACTTTTCTCCCTTTCTCACATGACAAGAATTCGTGGGCACTCCATGAAATTGCTGAGCAGTCAAGTTAGAACAGATAAAAGGAAGTCCTTCTTCACCCAAAGAGTGATTAACACATGGAATTCACTGCCACAGGAGGTGGTGGCAGCTACAAGCATGGACAGTTTCAAGAGGGAATTAGATCAACATATGGAGCAGAAGTCCATCAGTGGCTATTAGCCACAGGGTATAGATGGGAACTCTCAGTCTGGGGCAGGTGATGCACTCTATCCTTGGTGCTGGAGGGGGCAGCAGTGGGAGGGCTTCTAGTGTCCTGGCCCCACTGGTGGACCTCCTGAGGGCACCTGGTATTTTTGTCCACTGTATGGCACAGAGTGTTGGACTGGATGGGCCATTGGCCTGATCCAACATTGGCTTCTCTGATGTTCTTCTGTTCATTGTACCCCACCGAGGTCCCTGACCTCTCCAGGCTCCATCTCAAAATCTCCAGGAGTTTCCCAAATTGGATCTTGCAACCCTACTCCCCCATCCCCTGCCGGTGGCCAGGTAGAACCTAGCAACTCTAGCCCTGAAACTCTTTTTGGTTTCTAAGATGCTACTGGACTTGAATCTAACTGGGGGGGGGGCACTGAATGTGATCCAGAGACCCAAAATACGACATTAGTAGGAACATGGAAACAAACCAGTTTTACATTGAGAAAGAAGGGCTGGGGGGTGTTTTAGAATCAAACCTGGGTAATAAAATACCTGTCGACCGGCCCACTCCAGCTGTGTTAGCTGGAGCTGTCTCTCCTAATCAGTGTGAGAGCCAGCATGGTGTCCCATTAAGAGCGGTGGGCTCTGATCTGGAGAACGGGGTTTGACTCCCTATTCCTCTTCTACCTGAAGCCTGCCGGGTGACCTTGGGCCAGTCACATTTCTCTCAGAACCCTCTCAGCCCCGCCTACCTCACAAGATGCCTGTTGCGGGGAGAGGAAGGGAAAGGCGATCGTAAGCTGCTTTTAAGATTGCTCAAAGGCAGAGAAAAGTGAGGTGTAAAAAACCAGCTGTTCTTCTTCTAACCACCCAGACGCTTTGAGTTTGAGATCGGTCTTGAAGTCCTGAGGCTAGGTAGTTCCTAATAGATGCTTTCTTGGAACAGCCTCTTCTCTGTTCTCCCTTTCACATTCAACCTCCACCAAGATGCCTTCAAACTCCTGCAGGATCTCCATCTCACACAACCATCTATCTTCAGTCAGGACTGGATCCCTGTTACCTCCTTCTTCTCTCAGCCTCTCTTTTTCCTAATTGAAACCTCGTTAGCTTCTGGCAGGTCCCCACCAGTCGCTGGTCATAGAACTTTTGCCCAACATCAGGTCCTCAGTTACCTGCCCAATCCCTTTTCTGTCCTCCTTGGGCTTCTTGCGAAGAGCTAAGCAGGTGTCCTGCTGAACCTTTTCCAAAACTCTCTGAAAGGAACAGCAAGCATCCCCTTATGGAAGAAACTGACCAGGGCCGTGGACGGAGCACTTTTATATAGACAACTATTTTTTTAAGAAACACTGGCATTCGGTTGCTTTACACGGCCCAGCTATGATGTCCCATTTATCCATGTTGGATCAGGCCAATGGCCCGCCCATTCTGACACTCTGTGTCGCACAGTGGCCAAAACCCAGGTGTCATCAGGAGGTCGACCAGCAGGCCCAGAACTCCAGAAGCCCTCCCACTGTTGCCCCCCCAAGCACCAAGAATACAGAGCATCACTGTCTGAGACATAGTGTTCCATCTACACCTTGTGGCTAACAGCCACCCATGGACCTCTGCTCTTAAGAACATAAGACAAGCCATGTTGGCTCAGACCGATGGCCCATCCATTCCGACACCCTGTGTCACACAGCAGCCGAAACCCAGGTGCCATCAGAAGATCCACCAGCAGGCCCAGAATTCCATAAGCCCTCCCACTGTTACCCCCCAAGCACCAAGAATACAGAGCATCCCTGCCCCAGACAAATACTGTTCTATCTATACCTTGTGGCAAATAGCCACTGATGGACCTCTCCTCCATATGTTTATCCAATCCCTTCTTGAAGCTGTCTATGCTTGTAGCTGCCACCACTTCCTGCGGCAGTGAATTCCACCCGTTAATTACTCTTTGGGTGAAGGACTTGCTTTGATCTGTTCCAAGCCTACTGCTCATTAATTTCAGTGAGTGCCCGCGAGTTCTTCTAATGTGAGAGAGGGAGGAAAAGCACTTCTTTATCTTCTGCCTTCTCTCTCCCATGCATAATATTGTACACCTCTATCATGTCCAATGCTTCATCTAAGCTGTGGTGTCCGGTGAACAAACATTCTACTTTGTGAGTTCCTGGCATTAAAGTTTTGAGTGAGCGATTTGGCTCCTCCATCAATTAGTTTGCTCTGGAGCCATCCTTCCTGAGCGAAGATCAAAATGTGTGAGCCGGAAGCTAAAAAAACTGTGAGCTAGCTCATACTCACTCAGCTTAGGGGAGACACTGAATTCTTGTCAACGTATGTTGGCCGCGACTTGATGACCACCACTAAGGTCAGCTGTAGGCAGGGCTCTTTTTGTCGCAGGAACTCCTTTGCATATTAGGCAACACACCCTTAATGTAGCCAATCCTCCAAGAGCTTACAGAGCTCTTCTTACAGGGGCTACTGTAAGCTCTTGGAGGATTGGCTACATTAGGGGTGTGTTGCCTAATATGCAAAGGAGTTCCTGCTACAAAAAAAAGCCCTGGCTGTAGGAATGGATCTAGGTTGCTACAAGCATGGACAGTTTCAAGAGGGAATTGGATAAACATATGGAGCAGAAGTCCATCAGTGGCTATTAGCCACAGGGTATAGATGGGAACTCTCAGTCTGGGGCAGGTGATGCGTTCTATTCTTGGTGCTGGAGGGGGCATCAGTGGGGGGGCTTCTAGTATCCTGGCCCCACTGCTGGACCTCCTGATGGCACCTGGTATTTTTGGCCACTGTGTGACAGAGTGTTGGACTAGATGGACCATTGGCCTGATTCAACATTGGCTTCTCTTATGTTCTATGTTCTTATATTTTTTCAACTCCTCCTTTCTGCCTTTCTGATTACTCCACATTCTTCCCCTCTGCTCTGCCTTTGCTGTTTGGTAACTTTTTTAAAAAAGCTTTAAATAGTAATTGCTAAAGCGTGTGAAGAGCCTCTCTCCCCAGATGTGTTAAAGTCCTAGGTCAGCCTTTTAGAAGACATAAAACTCTCGAGGCTCAGATTTAATGTGGACTTGGGAAATGGAAGTCTCCCATAATGTGGAAACTCAGGCTGCCGTAGGTTCATCCCAGTCCCCGAGATGCTGAAAAGACAAGCAGCTCCCACGTAGATCCCTTCCTTCAATTCATTACCGCTTGGTACTTAGAGATAACAGAAAGGATCTGTTTGTTTCTGGGTATAGCTTTAATTGCCTCCCGTATCAGAACGCATCTTTCTGATGGAGGTGAATGCCTTTCAGCACAGCCTGCCATGTTGTAGGTGGGGGCGGAATTATTTCCACCAGTAAGATATGCACAAATGTTTATGAGTTTCCGTGTAAGTCATTTAAGAGGCTGGGACAGTATCTATCTTATCAACTCAATTTTGCCAGACAGTCGATGGGTAGGAAATAAACCGAGTGTCAAGTTTCTTTTCCTTCCCCCCCCCCGCCTTCCCTTGCAAAATTTGGAGTTGTTCTTCAAACGTTAACTAATCAAACGGCTTTTTTTTCTTTTTTGTATTGCATGGCGGATACATTTAATGCGCCGCTCGAGATATTGTAGCATTTCATATTTTGCCTCACAAGCAATCTACCACGAGGCATTTCTCTCTTCTTCTTCTTCTTCTTCTTCTTTTTTAAAAAAAAGACTTCCACCAAATTTCTTTCATACGGCCTGATTAAAATCCAATTAATTACCAACACAATTAAACCTTTCTGCAGGAGCTTGCCGAGGACGGCTGACGGAAGTCGAGCTGTCAATCCGGGATCCAGCAGGGACTACTAATTGGAAAGCGGCGAAACTTCCAGCCAATGCGGATATAAAAGGGAAGAAAGGAAATCGTTCAGCCCTTCATGTAATATGCACGTTTATTAGGAAATGGTTTCCTCCTTTGATTCCGTGGCTTATCGTTTGATCGATACGACTTTCTTCCGGTGGCACCTTTCCCGACGACAGCCTCCCAGGGCACTCGGCGATAGTAAATATGCGTACAATAAAAAGGCAATTAAGGAAGAAATCAAGGGGAATGAAACATTAATGCATCATCCAAGGTTATTGTAAAATCATTGCAGTCCGATGGTAGTTTATGTGTGTTTTTTAGGGGAGGGGGGAATGTATTCAGGGTCACATGGACATCTCACCATGTCAATAACAACCTGGTCATTCTGATTTCTCCCTTGATCCCCAAAGAGTAGCCCGGAGAATGACTCGAAGGTGTCGTATCTGCTTCCTTCTTCAGCGCACACTCGGCAGACTTTGCTTTCAAGCTTTCCGCAGCAGTGTTCCCTCTAAGCTGAGTTAGTGTGAGCTAGCTCACAGTTCTTTTAGCCTCCGGCTCACACATTCTTGTCCTAGCTCACAAAGGATGGCTCTGGAGCAAACTAGTTTGTGCCGTAGCCAAGTCTCCTGCTCACCACTTTCATGCCAGTAGCTCACAAAGTAGAATTTTTGCTCACAAGACTCCACAGCTTAGAGAGAGCATCATTCCTCAGTGTTACCTGTTGTTGCTGGTTAGCCAACCTCCCACCAGAGTTCCCCCCACTGCCAATCAGTGGAGGAAGAGGAGGAGGAAGAGGAGGAGGAGGAAGAGGAGGAGGAGGAAGAAGAAGAAGAAGAAGAGATCATTACCCAAGGGAGTCTCAGAGCATCTTACAAACTCCTTTCCCTTCCCCTCCCCACAACAGACACCCTGTGAGGTAGGTGGAGCTGAGAGAGCTCTGACAGAAACTGATCTTTTTCAAGAACAGCTGTACCAGAACTATGGCTTGCCCAAGGTCATCCAGCAGGTGCGAGTGGAGGAGTGGGGAATCAAACTTGGTTCTCCCAGATTAGAGTCCGCACACTTAACCACTACACCAAACTGTTGTTGTTGTTCAGTCGCACAGTTGAGTCCGACTCTTCGCGACCCCATGGACGACATCATGCCAGGCCGTCCTGTCTTCCACTTTCCTCCAGAGCCTGCTTAATTTCATGTTAGTTACATCAATGACACTGTCTAAACATCTCATCCTTTACCATCCCCTTCTTCTTTGACCATCAGTCTTTCCAGCATCAGGGTCTTCTTCTCCAGGGAGTGCTCCCTTCTCATAGGGTGGCCAAAGTCTTTGAGCTTCAGCTTCAGTCTCTGGCCTTCCAGGGAACAGTCAGGGCTGGTTTAATTTAGGATTGACCGATTCGATCTCCTTGCAGTCCAAGTGATGGGGAGAAATAATGAGGGGGTAATGTTACACTATGCAGTGATGGCTTCTCTGGGTGAAGACCCGGAAGAAACGTCACTGTGTTGTGTGATGCTCTAAGGCAGATGTAGAAAAGAGCCCAGGAAACACCTTAAAGGCTAACAAAATATGTGGCAGCATAGGAACTTCTGTGAGTCATGGCTCACTTCTTCGGATGTGTCTTCAGACTCACAAAATTTCACACCCTGCCACCTATTTTGTTAGTCTTTAAGGCACTGCTGGACTCCTGTTCTTTTCTACTGCTACGGACAAACATGGCTACCCGTCTTGATCTAAGGCAGAAGTGTCCAACTCCTTTGTTATGAAGGCCGGATCTGACGTACACGACGCTTGGTCAGGCCGGGTCCTTTGTGCCATAAAATGCAATGCCAGGTACAGGCGTCACCAGGGCTTTTTTTTTGGTAGAAAAAGCCCAGCAGGAATTCATTAGCATAATTGGCCACACCCAACAGCAGAGACTCATTAGCATATGAGGCCACACCTCTGACAGCACAGCTCATTAGCATATTAGGCCACACACCCCTATGTTGCCAGAAGTGTGGTCACCCAGCCACACCCACCTTTTGCTTCTTATTCTGTTTACCTTGTTTGTTGTCAAAACCCCAGGGCTTTTTTTGGTAGCAGGAACTCCTTTGCATGTTAGGCCACACACCCCTAATGTAGCCAATCCGAATGACTATCTGCCGTTGGGTGTGGTCTGTTATGCTAATGAGTTCTTGCTGGGCGTGGCCAACTCGGGAGCCGGCCGGAACTCCGTTCTTGTACGTTCCTGCCCAAAAATAGCCCTGGGCATGATATAAACTTCATAAAGGGCACAAAGAAACCCAATGATATTCTTTTTACTCAAAATGCAAACATGCTTAAAACATTAACACTTCTAACAGTATTTCCTTAAAGTGTCTCCCAGGTGCCTGCCCTCCCACTTCTACCTCCCATTACTTATTAGCACTGGGACAGTATACGGGGAACCTCTGGTAATAAAGGTAATGACCAGTCACTCACTGGCCAGGTAAGAGCCCTGGATGGGCCAGTTCTGGCCCACGGGTTGTACATTTGACACCCCCGTTCTAAAGATTCCCACAATCTCCATGGCCTTTACTGCAGAGTTTGCATAATGCAGTGATGTCACCTCCGGGTCTTCATCTGGAAACCATGTCACTGTGTAGCATTGACATTCCCCCTCTCCACGCCCTGCTCAAAAAAGCCCCAGGAAGTTATGGCAACCATAGCTTTGCCCCACCTGATCCTTATGCACTTTTCCCCCAATACACCTCGCCATGTTTGGTCTAGTAGTTAGGAGCGCAGACTCCTCACTCCATGTTTGATTCCTCACTCTTCCACATGGAGCTGCTGGTGTGACCTTGTGTTAGTTACAAGTTTACTCAGAGCTGTCCTCTGAAGAGCAGTTCTATCAGCTGTTGTTTCACATCAATTCCAGTAAAAAGGGAAGTAAAATAGGTGGCTCCAGGAATTGTCAAAAACTCTATGGTTTAGCTTAGGTTTACCATAGAGTTTCCAGCAGTTCCTAGAACTACCCTATGTCATTCTTTTTCTTTTCTTTTTTACTAGAAGGGATGTGATGCCACAGTTGGCAAAAGATGTGTTTGTTTGTTTTTTCTTCCATGGGAGTAAGGGAGGGGGGTTCTTTCACATCCGGGGGCTCGGCCGCCCAAATTCTTGCCTTCTTGCAGCCATGGCAAGATGCATGAACAGCGAACCAAATGAGAGACTTTTCCAGGCTGCAAATTCACCAGTCAAAATGCTACCTCCCAATTAAGTGATTTATTGAGGAAGAGAAACGAGTGGCAGGCCGGCTATAAGAAAATAAAAACATTTCAAGCTATCTTGTCCGTGCATTTGAAAACCGAGACAGGTTCTAACCTTCGGCTATGTTCACAGGTCTGAGAGAGACAGCTCTCTCATTCCTGGTAGGAATGTCTGACAGCTGATGGATTTTCTATGGGCAGAAAAGTCATTTTTCAATCTTGTGAGCTGGGGGGAGGGGGAGATGGGGGAGGGGATGCTTACCCAGCAGATGACTAAGGGGTGGGGACCGGTTCCCCTCTTCAAAAGAAGAGGATCTAATGGGGAAATGCTTTCTTTGCATGACACCAGACACTGATTTAGGAGTGACTCTGATGGGAATTGGGAGGGGGGGGGTGCTCCTTGATGCAGACTGTTAGTTTGTTTGTTTTTTAAAAGATAGTTTGCAGAAGAAAAGAGGAGGGATAGATGGAGGGCTTTGTCCATTCACCCATTTCTTCAGGCTGGCTGTCCTGGGTGGTAAGCATGATCCACACATTGACATACACATGGTCTACATGATAGGGTAATCTGGTTTCTGAAACTGTTTAAATCTGGGGTCTTCAACGCGGTGCCCAAGGGCACCATGACACACACTGACAACTTTCCTGGGAACTGCCAAGTGTTCTTAGGAGATGTGTGGGGCCAGATAGGGTTTTTGTCCAGGAAGGCTTCCGAATGGCTATTGGAGGTTTGATTGGCTGTGCAGTTGTTTTTTTAAAAAATGTTGCTTTGGCAGTAGCTGGCACCACAGCCCAAAAAGCTTCACTTTGTGAAGTAAAGCTGTGCCAATCATTTTGTGGCTGGCTCCACCTCCCGTGGTAGCCATTTTGTGGTGGCAGCCATTTTGTTGCTGCACCCACCATGCCATATCAGAATTCCAAAGGTGAGAAGAAGAAGAAGAAGAAGAAGAAGAAGAAGAAGAAGAAGAAGAAGAAGAAGAAGAGGAGGAGGAGGAGGAGGAGGAGGAGGAGGAGGAGGAGGAGGAGGAGGAGGAGGAGGTTTGTATACCCCTCCCTTCACTTGGTGTCTCAGAGTGGCCTTCCCTTCCTTTCCCCACAACAGACACCCTGTGAGGTAGAGGGGACTGAGAGAGCTCTTTCTGGAACTTTCCTTGAGAGAACAGCTCTGAAAGAACTGTGGCTTGCTCAGCAGCAGCAGCTGCATGTGGAGGAGTGGGGAATCAAACCCAGTTCTCTCAGATTCGAGTCCGTGCTCCTAACCATTACACTACAGCAAAAAAGGTTGGGTACCCCAGGTTTAAACCCAATACACATGAACACACATGAAGATGCCTTCTATTGCATCAGACTCTTGGTCCATCAGTGCCAGTACTGTCTACTCAGACTGGCAGCGCCTCCCCAGGGCCTCAGGTTGAAGTCTTTCACATCACCACAGCACTGATGGGTTCCCCAAGTACACCTGACCCGAATGTCTGGGTCCTCTGAAGGAGACTTAGAGGCATCTACTCCATCTCTGTAGGACACCTGAAGGAGACATAGAGACTGACTATCACACCGAGGAATTGAATGCTAGCACTTTAATAGTTATATATGGTTGTATACATTCTAGCATGTTTTGATCGGTTTTTATTATGAAGACAAAGAGCTACATGAAGCCGCCTTATACTGAATCGGACCACAGGTCCATCAAGCTCAGTTTCCCCGACTCAAACTGGCAGCAGCTGTTCAATGTCTCCGGCGGAGGTCTTTCCCATCACCTGCTGCCTGGTCCTTTAAACTGGAGATGCCGGGGATTGAACCTGGGACCTTCTGCATGCCAAGCAGAGGCTGTACCACTGAGCCATAGTCCCTCCCCATGGCAGCAAATGAAGAAAAAGAGCTATTAGGTTATCTATTATTATATGCCTCTCTGTATCTATGTGTTGGCCAGGAGCTGCGGTGGTTCAAGTGGTTAAGATGCTGAACTGCAGGTTGTGGAAGGCCAATAGTTCAGCAGTTCAAGACCTGAGAGTGCTGCATGATGGGGTGAGCTCCCGTCTCTAGTTCCAGCTCCTGCCAACCTAGCAGTTCGAAAGCAAGAAATTGCAAGTAGATAAATAGGTACCACTTCGGTGGGAAGGTAACAGCGTTCCGTGCGCCTTGGTGTTTAGTCATGCCGGCCACATGACCACGGAAACGTCTTCAGACAGCGCTGGCTCTTCGGCTTTGAAACGGAGATGAGCACCGCAACCCTAGAGTCGGACTCGACTGGCTTTCGAGCAAGGGAACCTTTACCTTTACCTATCTATGTGTCTCAGTATCTTAAAATGTGATTTCACTTAAATAATGAGCAATTAAAAAATACATATTTATGCCCTATGCAGTGGCAAATTACCAGAAAGTTGGGAAAAGGGTGAAAAAAATGTAGAAAAAGGCCTTTTGGGTCATGAATATTGGAACTCTGATACATTTAACTTGTGAAATATTAAAATAGATGTCGTATTGCATTTTTTTAGAACTTTATGTAGCCAAAACTTGGCTTAGTTTGTACAGTATATTGTGTTATCATGTGAATGAATTTTTGTATTGCTGCAACCTGCATGGTATATCTGGTCAGACAGGGCAACAACTAAAATGGACGGGGTCAGTGTGGAAAGGAGGGGGGTACCGAGATTGGTCAGTGCTTAGAGCACCAGGGAGCCTTAATCCGCCCTATATGGCCAGGGTCTGACATACCTGAGGGACCCCCTTTCCCCATATATACCCCAGAGAGCACTACAGTCGGGGGCACACCATCGACTAGTTATTCCAGGCGCTAGGGAGGTGAGGCTCGTGGCTACGAAAGCCAGGGTCTTTTCAGTGGTGGCTCCTTACTGGTGGAACGAACTCCCAGAGGAGATCGGGGCCCTTCGGGATCTTGTGCAGTTCCGCATGGCTTATAAGACAGAGCTCTTCCACCAGGTTTTTAATTACGAGCCGCCCACCGCTACCATCAATGGCCACAAGTAATACCGGTGGCGTCGGCCGGCCGTAGCTGAGACCAGAGACACGCTACCTGAAGAACTGGAGACCGCCGAGTGGCGTGCATTTTAAAGCAGCCCATCTTGTTTTAATAACTCCTGCTGCACTTGCTTTCCACTTTGTTGATTGTTAAATGGCTTTAAATGTTGTTATGTTTTAAATGTTTTGATTGTTATAGGAGTCTTGGCACATTGGGGCTAGGTAATTTGAGCCGCCCTGAGCCCACTTGCAGGGAGGGAGGGCTATAAATGCAATAACAAATAAATAAATGTAAAGTCATGAAAACTTGGGCGGCGCTAGGGTTGTCACCCTCCAGGTGAGGTCTGGAGATTTACTTCAGATGACAGAGATCAGTTCCCTGGGAGGAAATTGCTGCTTTGAAAGCCATCTCAGAATTCATTCTCTTTCCTAAGGGTTTCTCTTTTGTACATTGTTTCCATTCCTCCCCATAAAAGACACTGGTCATTTCCGCACTTGAATCTCATCCCTGGTTTAATCAGAGTTCAACTCACGACACAATAACCTTCCACTTATCCCTGATTATAACAGCATCAGTGTGGGGCAAAAGGGAGTTCTGACTCTTGTTGGTCATGAAAATCTGAAATCCAGGGCTTTTTTTTTTGTAGAAAAAGCCCAGCAAGAACTCATTAGCATAACAGGCCATACCCAACAGCGGGAACTCATTAGCATATTAGGCCACACCCCTGACAGCACAGCTTATTAGCCTATTAGGCCACACCCCCATGTTACCAGAAGTGTGGTCATCCAGCCACACCCACCTTTTGCTCCTTATTCTGTTTACCTTGCTTGTTGCCAAAACCCAGGGCTCTTTTTGTAGCAGGAACTCCTTTGCATGTTAGGCCACACACCCCTCATGTAGCCAATCCTAATGAATTAAGTGCATGGACTCTAATCTGGAAGAACCAGGTTTGATTCCCCACTCCTCCACTTGCACCTGGCTGGATGACCTTGGGCAAGCCATAGCTCTGGCACAGCTGTTCTTGAAAAAGAGCAGTTTCTGTCAGAGCTCTCTCAGTCCCACCTACCTCACAGGGTGTCTGTTGTGGGGAGGGGAAGGGGAAGGAGTTTGTAAGCCGCTCTGAGATTCTGCGTGAAGGGTGGGGTATAAATCCAATCTCCCTCCTCCTCCTCCTCCTCCTTCCTCCTCCTCTTCCTCGTCTTCTTCTTCTTCTTCTTTCTTCATTCACCCCGAAAATCCCCAGCTATTTCCAGACCCAGAGCCAGCAACCCTACTAGGTCTATGCCCCAAAACAACCAATGTCAGGATTCGAACCCAGGCCTCCCAAAGCCAACACTTGCCAATGCACTGAGCTGTGTTCTGCCAAGCTCCAGCGGGCTCTTTCCCTCAGCCCCCTCCCCCCCCCTCGATATGCTTAAACGTAGTCAGGGTGATAACGGGCGGTATCCTCCACATTGTGGCTGTCACATCCCGACCTGATGCGCTTCCCTCCCGGTCCCATTGAAATAACGGGGATGTCATTTTCGGTAGCCGCCGGTGAGTAATTCCGCCACGAGCCGAAAGGACACGGCTGAGAAGGGTGTAATAATTACAGACTCATGTCAAAATCCTCCCGTGTATTTCCTTCCAGGAGTATGATCTCGGAGAATTTCTGCAAGGCCGACTTCAAGTAATTACTGTCACTTCATGCTTATCTGCAGCCTCTCTTGCTAGGTAGTTTCTCCCCCCTCCCCTTTTTCGCCGCCACTCCTTTCCTGAATATACCGACTCGACAAAAGAAGCCATTTGTCAAGGAAGCACTCCAACACCTCCACCCCCCCTTCCTCGGCTGAAATTATGTGAGAGATTATGGCTCAGACTGGGATGATATGTACCATATCATCTAAATAATAGAACCCACAATGATCAGTGACAAATGGCCATTAGCTGCGACCAGTTCAGCCATGTCGTCGAGTGCCGATTTGGGACATCTTTATTTCAGACGGGCAAAATGGCCACAGACCGTTCCTTCTTTTCCCTGCAGGGGCAGGTGGATTAAGTCGCTGCTTGGTTCCGTGTCAGGATAGGTAGACGCTGAGAAGTGTGATTCCGGGCCACGTGTCCCATAGCAGAAGAGTTAATTAGAGTTTTTATGTGGTTTACCACACCAGTTTGGTGTTGTGGTTAAGTGCACGGACTCTAATCTGGGAGAACCGGGCTTGATTCCCCCATTCCTCCACTTGCAGCTGCTGGATGACCTTGGGCAAGCCATAGTTCTGTCAAGAGTTCTTCTTGAAAAGAGCAGTTTCTGACAGAGCTCTCTCAGCCCCCACCTACCTCACAGGGTGTCTGTTGTGGGGAGGGGAAGGGAAAGGAGTTTGTAAGCCGCTCTGAGATGCTGAGTGAAGGGCGGGGTATAAATCCAATGTCTTCTTCTCTTCTTCTCCTCTTCATAATGGATGGTGAACTCACCCCAATCGTAGACCTGGAGAAAGAAAATGTTGTGGAAACATGAACGCTTCCAAATACATGTGACCAGGGCTGTTTTTGGGCCGGAACGCACAGGAACGGAGTTTCGGCTGGCTCCTGAGTTGGCCACACCCAGCAGAAACTCATTAGGATTGGCTACATTCGGGGGTGTGTGGCCTAACATGCAAAGGAGTTCCTGCTCCAAAAGAGCCCTCGGTTTTGACAACAAACGGGGTAAACAGAATAAGAAGCAAAAGGTGGGTGTGGCTGGATGACCACACTTCTGGTAACACGGGGTGTGGCCTAATAGGCTAATGAGCTGTACTATCAGGGGTGTGGCTGAATATGGTAATGAGTCTCTGCTATTGGGTGTGGCCTATTATGGTAGTGAGTTCCTGCTGGGCTTTTTCTACATGCATGTGACCATTTGGAGCAGAGTTCCAGTGGCTAGTAATATACCACTACTGCCATGTGCCCTGACATAGATGGTCCAGGCCAGACCAATCTCCACAGATCTCAGAAGCGAAGAAAGCCCAGCGTTGGTTAGTATTTGGATCAGACTGTGTCGTATCAGTCAAGTCGCTTCCAATTTATGGTGACCCTATGACCCCGGCTAGCTGACCATCTGAAAGCAGGGCTGATTCCGTGAACTAAGCAGATGAGAGGGAGGGCAGGAAGGGCTGTCTCAGTGCTTAGTTCTCGTGGCCCTTTCTTACGCACCCAGGGAAATGCTGATCACCACTTTGGGGTCAGGAAGCAATTTTTCTCTAAGCCAGTTTGGCCAGGGATCCTTGGTTGTTGTGTTTTTTTGCCATCTTCTGAGCATGGAGTCACTGGGGATGTGGCGGAGAACGGTGTACAGTTCTGGTCGCCACATCTCAAAAAGGATATTATAGCATTGGAAAAAGTGCAGAGAAGGGCAACTAGAATGATAAAAGGGTTGGAACACCTTCCCTATGAAGAAAGGTTAAAACGCTTGGGGCTCTTCAGCTTGGAGAAACGACGGCTGAGGGGTGACATGATCGAGGTTTATAATATTATGCATGGGATAGAGCAGGTTGAGAAATAAGTCCTTTTCTCCCTTTCTCACAATACAAGAACTCGTGGGCACTCCATGAAATTGCTGAGCAGTCAGGTTAGAACAGATGAAAGGAAGTCCTTCTTCACCCAAAGAGTGATTAACACATGGAATTCACTGCCACAGGAGGTGGTGGCAGCTACAAGCATGGACAGCTTCAAGAGGGAATTAGATCAACATATGGAGCAGAAGTCCATCAGTGGCTATTAGCCACAGGGTATAGATGGGAACTCTCAGTCTGGGGCAGGAGATGCACTCTATTCTTGGTGCTGGAGGGGGCAGCAGTGGGAGGGCTTCTAGTGTCCTGGCCCCACTGCTGGACCTCCTGATGGCACCTGGTATATTTTGGCCGCTGTGTGACAGAGTGTTGGACTAGATGGGCCACTGGCCTGATTCAACATTGGCTTCTCTTATGTTCTTATGGGAGAGGTATTTGTGAGTGTCCTGCATTGCGCAGGAGGTTGGACTAGACGACTCTGGAGATCCCTTCCAACTCTTCGATTCGATGATTCGATGAGTCTAATTCATGACTTTTATCATTAGCAGCCTCGCTCAGGTCTCGCAAAACGAGGCCAGCGGCTTCCTTGATTGAGTCCGTCCGTCTCCAGTTGGGGCTTCACCATCCATTATGAAGAGCCAGTTTGGTGAAGTGGTTAAGTGCGCGGACTCTAATCTGGGAGAACCGGGTTCGATTCCCCCACTCCTCCACTTGCACCTGCTGATGTGATCTTGGGTCAGTCACAGGCTCTGGCACAGCTGTCCTTGAAAAAGAGCAGTTTCCGTCAGAGCTCTCTCAGCCCCACTTACCTCACAGGGTGTCTGCTGTGGGGAGGGGAAGGGGAAGGAGTTTGTAAGCCGCTCTGAGACTCCGAGTGAAGGGCAGGGTATGAATCCAATCTCCTCCTCCTCCTCCTCCTCTTCTTGCTGCCTTCGACATTACGCAACATCGTTGTCTTTTCCTGTGAGCCTTGTCTTCACATCGTTTGACCAAAGTACAATAGCTTCATTTTAGCTTCTAGGGAGAGTTCAAGCTGGATTTGACCGAGAGCCCACGGATTAGGCATTTTTGGCTGCGATATCCATAAAACTCTCCCCCAGTGCAACATTTCAAGTGAATCGACTTTCTTTCCTGCCGGCTTTCTTCTTTGTCTATTGGATGGGAGACCACCAAGGGAATTCGGGGTCAGTGGGCAAAAGTGGGTCATGGCAAACCACCTGTGAACTCCTCTTGCCCTGAAACTCCCACAGAATCACCAGTCAGCGGGCAGCGGCAACTTGACAGGACTTTCTCCCCCCCCCCACTCCCACATGTAGCACTTCATTAGCTATGACTCGGGATGTCTCATCCCTGCTGCATTGTTCTCAGGGGCAATGGCCCATCCAGTCCAACACTCTGTCACACAGTGGCCAAAATATACCAGGTGCCACCAGGAGGTCCACCAGTGGGGCCAGGACACTAGAAGCCCTCCCACTGCTGCCCCCTCCAGCACCAAGAATAGAGTGCATCACCTGCCCCAGACTGAGAGTCCCTATCTATACCTTGTGGCTAATAGCCACTGATGGACTTCTGCTCCAGTTGTTGTTGTTGTTGTTCAGTCGCACAGTCGAGTCCGACTCTTCACGACCCCATGGACCAGGTCACGCCAGGCCCTCCTGTCTTCCGCTGTCCACTGAAGTTTGCTCAATTTCATATTCGTTGCATCGATGACACTGTCTAACCATCTCATCCTTTGCCGTCCCCTTCTTCTTTGACCTTCAGTCTTTCCCAGCATCAGGATCTTCTCCAGTGAATGCTCCCTTCTCATTTGGTGGCCAAAGTATTTGAGCTTCAGCTTCAGTCTCTGGCCTTCCAGGGAACAATCAGGGTTGATTTCTTTTAGGATTGACTGATTTGATCTCCTTGCAGTCCGAGGGACTCTCAAGAGTCTTCTCCAGCACCATAGTTCAAAAGAATCTATTCTGCGGCGCTCGGCCTTCCTTATAGTCCAACTCTCGCAGCCATACATTACTACGGGGAACACCATTGCTCTGACCATGCGGACTTTTGTTGGCAAGGTGATGTCTCTGCTTTTTATCATGCTGTTTAGGTTTGCCATCGCTTTCCTCCCAAGGAGCAGGCGTCTTTTAATTTCATGGCTGCAGTCACCATCTGCAGTGATCTGGGATCCCAGGAATGTGAAGTCTGTCACTACTTCTACGACTGCTCCAGATGTTTATCTAATTCTCTCTTGAAGCCATCCATGCTTGTAGCTGCCACCACCTCCTGTGGCAGTGAATTCCATGTGTGAATCACTCTTTGGGTGAAGAAGGACTCGGGGACGGCTTGTGAGAGAGCAGTTCTGACAGAACTGTGGCTTGCCCAAGGTCACACTAGCAGCTGCATGTGGAAGAGTGGGGAATCAAACTCAGTTCTCCCAGATTAGAGTCCGCGCTCCCAGGGGCGGATCAAGGCTCACTGTTGCCCTAAGCACTGACCAATCTTGGTGCCCCCCTCCTTTCCACACTGACCCAGACCATTTGAGTTGTCGACCTGTCTGACCGGATACACAACGCAGGTTGCAGCAATACAAAAATTCATTCACATGATAACACAATATACTGTACAAACGTAGCCAAGCTTTGGCTACATTAAGTTCTACAAAAATGCAACACAACATCTATTTTAATATTTTGCAGGTTAAATGTATCAAAGTTCCAACATTCATGACCTGAAAGGCATTTTTCTACATTCTTTTTTCACCCTTTCCCCAACTTTGTGGTGCTCCCTTTGGCCCTGATGCCCTAAGCACGTGCTTAGTCTGCTTAATGGTGAATCTGCCACTGTTGGTCCTCCATGTCCTCCTTTTACAAACGATTCTTGCATTCTGGTGTTCTCTTCACAGCATTCACTTCTTTAAATAAGATGTACACCACTTCCAACTTTATCAACACACCAGCGCATTGACATTCAACATTCTGCATTGATTGTGCATTCAAATGGCACGCACGGTATGTATCAAACGCCCTGTAAACTTCATGTAAGAACAGCATGCCACAAAACCAGATCTACTAAACGAACAGTGAAAAATGGAGAACCAAAATGATTGGCAACGTACAGGTGGGCAAAACTTCCAAAAACACGTGCTTGCTCCATTGTGGCTCAGGCCTTGTGGAATGTCCTGCCCGCAGAGATCGGGAAAGTTCCCACTCTCTTGGCTTTCCACAAACAATGAGAAACCTTCCAGGACAGTCAGTGGGTGACCTCAAGGAAGCTGTTTTATTACAAAGGAACTTCAGGAACAGAGTGGAAAGGGAAGTTGCTGAATTACAAGTTATTACAACACTTGGAACAAAAACCTCCCCAGGACTCAACAGGGATATTGGTTTCTTATCTCATTACATATGCTAACTCATTCAGCCCTCACATATGTATTCTTAAACAGAAGGACTATACATCCTCTGTATTTTGGTGCATTTCTTTTTCAGAATAGTATGTTAGAATAGATATCAGAAGGTAATACAAGGAATATTGGAATGTTTGGCTGACAGACACTACCGCCGTCACAAAAGGGGGGGGATGCTGTTAAGTGACCTCCACGTCTGAGAGGAGTGAAAAGAGAGTCTCAGTCTTCTTTTGGCATATTTATTGCTTCACAACTGTTGACCTTAGAACCAGTGTTTCCTCTAAGCTGAGTTAGTGTGAGCTAGCTCACCGTTTTTTAGCCTACGCCTCACACATTTTTGTCTTAGCTCAGGAAGGAGGGCTCCAGAGCAAATGCAGCAGCAATATCACTCGCTCACCACTTTAATGCCAGTAGCTCACAAAGTAGAATTTTTGCTCACAAGACTTCACAGCTCAGAGGGAGCAGTGCTTACAACCTTAGTTTGTCATTTAGTTTTCTTTTCACATATCTTAAAACATCTTCATCAACTTACACGTTAATTCGCTGTTCAGCCTATCTATAAGTCTGAACCTTCCCTTCCATCCAATGTATCTGACAAAGTGTGTGTGCACACGAAAGCTCATCCTTTGAATAATAATAAGAAGAGGAGATTGGATTTATACCCCACCCTTCGAAGACTCTTGAGAGTCCCTTGGACTGCAAGGACATCAAATCAGTCAATCCTAAAAGAAATCAACCCTGATTGTTCCCTGGAAGGCCAGATCCTGAAGCTGAAGCTCAAATACTTTGACCACCAAATGAGAAGGGAGCATTCACTGGAGAAGACCCCGATGCTGGGAAAGATTGAAGGTCAAAGAAGAAGGGGACGGCAAAGGATGAGATGGTTAGACAGTGTCATCGATGCAACGAACATGAAATTGAGCAAACTTCAGCGGACAATGGAAGACAGGAGGGCCTGGCATAATCTGGTCCATGGGGTCGCGAAGAGTCGGGCTCGACTGTGCGACTGAACAACAACAACTTCACTACCCAAAGGTGTCTCAGAGCGGCTTACAAACTCCTTTCCCTTCCCCTCCCCACAACAGGCACCCCATGAGGCAGGTGGGGCTGAGAGAGCTCTGACAGAAACTGCTCTTTTTTTCAAGAACAGCTCTTATCAGAACTACGGCTTGCCCAAGGTCATCCAGCAGGTGCGAGTGGAGGAGTGGGGAATCAAACCCGGTTCTCCCAAATTAGAGTCCGCGCACTTACCCACTACACCAAACTGGCTTTGATGGTCTTAACGGTGCCACTGGACTCTAAATTTGTTCTGTGAAAAAGGAAATTACTCAAGAGGGGGTTTCTGTGCAGGTAGTAGGATTGCCCCGTGCGAAATGGCACTAAACAGTTTCTCAAACTTACTTGGATAAATGATAAGGTCTACACTGGTGTATATAAGTGTACTGTAAACAGGATCCTGCTATGTGATTTCTGCACCACTTAATGTGTTATGTGAATACTTATGCAATGCTCCTGTCCTTTCTGGGGGTTCCCGTCTTCCAATATTCTAATGCAGGGATGTCGAACTCATTTGTTATGCGGTCCGGATCTGACATAAATGAGACCATGTTGGACCATGGGTGTCATAAAATGTAATGCCAGGTAGCGGAGATATAAACCTTATAAAGGACATAAACACAAAGGGGGTTTTTTTAACTTAAAATAAAAACATGCTTAAAACACTAGCACTCTTGCAATATTTTGTTTATTTAACAGTGCGTGATAACTGACACCTCTTGCTCTGGATTATGGCATCAGAATGTCTGTGCTGTTGCAGTCTTGACTATGCCGTTCAGGTGTGGATCTGCCAGCTGCAAACCTACAATGACGCAGCAGCGGCAGAACAGGAAGAAGAGGCAGAAGACGGCCAGTTCCACTGCGGGCCTGATGGAAGCCCTCTGGGGGCCCGATCCGGCCCCCGGGCCGCGTGTTTGACACCCCTGTCCTAATGCATTAGTCACTGAATGTCCCATTTTGTTGATTGGACTGACTCACTCTGTGTAATCCGTCTTGAGGCCGTTATTACCAGGGCTCTTTTTGCAGCAGGAGCTCCTTTGAATATTAGGCCACACCCCCTGATGCAGCCAATCCTACAAGAGCTTACAGTCGCCCCTGTAAGAAGAGCTCTGTAAGCTCTTGGGGGATTGGCTACATCAGGGGTGTGTGGCCTAATATGCAAAGGAGCTCCTGCTGCAAAAAGAGCCCTGCTTGTGAGAAAGGCAGACCAACGGCCTGGAGGGGGCGGCCGCCCCATGGTGGGGCCACCCCCATTGCCAAGTGAGGGGAGACTCAGCATATGCCAGGCAGCCCCACACAAAGTGGGCACGGGCTGTCAACACTGGCCACCCTGAGATGGCAGCCCTCACCCTGCACATGGAGTGTGACTAGGGTTGCCAGACTCCAGGTGGTGGAGATCTCCTGGGATCAGTTCCCATGGAGAAAATGGCCACTTTGGAAGGTGGAGTCTATGGCATTGTACTCCACTGAAGTCCCTCCCCTCCCCAAACCCCGCCTTCCTCTGGCTCCTCCCCCTGGGAAATCTCCTGATATTATCCAACCCAGCGCGGGTGCAACACTAGGAGTGGAGTGGCCTATTCTTCCTCCCCCTCCATCAGGGGGCAGGGAAGGGGTGGGGTCCTTTTCAAGGTTCATTTTTTCCCTCCTCCCAATCCCCAATTGGCTGGAAGAGTCGTGTTTATTTATTTATTTATTATCACATTTCTACCCCGCCCTCCCCGCGAGCGGGCTCAGGGCGGCTTACAATAGGGCACCATGGGCCAACAGATAAAACAGCATAAAGACAAGATAAAACAATCAACATTAAAATGCTCAGTGGTTTGCAATCAGAAGCTAACAGGATGGAATCATATTGAACAAGATGGACGCCCCTGTATCTTACATACCAATAAGGGGTTAAAACCCATGGTTGTTACTCGGCTCCGTCCAGCGGTACTGACCACAGCAATGTCATAGTTACATAAGAACATAAGAACATAAGAGAAGACAATGTTGAATCAGGCCAATGGCCCATCTAGTCCAACACTCTGTCACACAGTGGCCAAAAATACCAGGTGCCATCAGGAGGTCCAGCAGTGGGGCCAGGACACTAGAAGCCCTCCCACTGCTGCCCCCTCCAGCACCAAGAATAGAGTGCATCACCTGCCCCAGACTGAGAGTTCCTTTCTATACCTTGTGGCTAATAGCCACTGATGGACTTCTGCTCCATATGTTTATCTAATTCCCTCTTGAAACTGTCCATGCTTGTAGCTGCCACCACCTCCTGTGGCAGTGAATCCCATGTGTTAATCACTCTTTGGGTGAAGAAGTACTTCCTTTTATCTGTTCTAACCCAACTGCTCAGCAATTTCATGGAGTGCCCACGAGTTCTTGTATTGTGAGAAAGGGAGAAAAGGACTTCTTTCTCAACCTGCTCTATCCCATGCCTAATCTTATAAACCTCGATCATGTCACCCCTCAGCCGTCATTTCTCCAAGCTAAAGAGCCCCAAGCGTTTTAACCTTTCTTCATAGGGAAAGTGTTCCAACCCTTTGATCATTCTAGTTGCCCTTCTCGGCACTTTTTCCAGTGCTATAATATCCTTTTTGAGATGTGGCGACCAGATCTGTACACAGTTGTTCTTCATGGGGCCGTCCCACCAATCTACCAATGGTGGTCATGCTAGTGGTGATGGTAGTGCTAGTGGTAGTGGCGGCTCCTACTCAAAAGCCTGGCGGAAGAGCTCTGTCTTACAGGCCCTGTGGAACTGTAAAAGGTCCTGCAGGGCCCTGATCTCCTCCGGGAGCTCATTCCATCCGGTAGGAGCCGCCACTGAAAAGGACTTGGCCCTCGTTGCAGTAAGCCTGGCCTCTCTGGGGCCTGGGGTCACCAGGAGATGTTGTGTCCCTGACTGAGCGTTACTGACACTTATTCTCTCTTCATAAGAACATAAGAGAAGCCAATGTTGAATCAGGCCAATGGCCCATCTAGTCCAACACTCTGTCACACAGTGGCCAAAAATACCAGGTGCCATCAGGAGGTCCAGCAGTGGGGCCAGGACACTAGAAGCCCTCCCACTGCTGCCCCCTCCAGCACCAAGAATAGAGTGCATCACCTGCCCCAGACTGAGAGTTCCTATCTATACCTTGTGGCTAATAGCCACTGATGGACTTCTGCTCCATATGTTTATCTAATTCCCTCTTGAAACTGTCCATGCTTGTAGCTGCCACCACCTCCTGTGGCAGTGAATTCCATATGTTAATCACTCTTTGGGTGAAGAAGGACTTCCTTTTATCTGTTCTAACCCGACTGCTCAGCAATTTCATGGAGTGCCCACGAATTCTTGTATTGTGAGAAAGGGAGAAAAGTACTTCTTTCTCAACCTGCTCAATCCCATTCATAATCTTATAAACCTCGATCATGTCACCCCTCTTCCCACTGCAGACATCCACTTTGCCCCATATGATATTCACAAGGCTCTGTTTATGACAGGGTTCTCAGCCTCCAGATCAGTTCCCCTGGAGAAAATGGATGCTTTGGAGGGTGCACTTCATGGCATTATTCTCCTTCCCTTCCCAAACTCTGCCACCCCCAGGCTGAACCCGCAAATCTCCAGGTATTTCCCAATTGGCATTGGCAAACCTAATTAATGCTCAGGAACCACTTTTCTGGTTCCCGGAAACCTGCATGGGGAAGAGGAGATAGGGAAGTCCCACTCTGTTTATGGATCTCGTAAGATACATGCCGTTATTCTCATCAATTGCCAGCCAGCCGCCAAACAGTAACCCCTCCATTTCCCTCCATGTCCTTGACTTACGATTTGAATCAGCAAATAGGAATGAAACTCCACCACTTCTAAAGATAATCCAGGGTTACCCTCAAGTGTTTTCTCCTCCCCGTTTTGAGTTCGAGATGGTTAATTACGAGGCACTCGAGATGTGTACGAGTTCTCCCGGTTTTTTCGCCATTCATCAAATAGATGAAATGAAAATAATTAGCCAACAGTGACTTTCTGGCTTATTCAAATCAGGCCCGGCTCAAGTCAACGGAGCTCTGAAAACTAAATATAGACCAGGAATGAAACCACGAGACCACTTCTCTCCCCCCCCCCAGCTTGTTGCCTCTAACTAGACAGTGACGGTTTTGTTCAAATGATCCGTCTGATTAAAGCGCTCCAAACCAGGCAAGGCCCGTCAAATCGATATAGTGAAAATCCAGACAAGCTGTGAAGTTTTTTTTTTGTTTGTTTGTTGGGTTTTTCACTGTGCAATTTGTTAACAGCCGAGCGAATGAAATATTCAAGACAGAAGACGGGCCCACGTTCGTCTAAAGCACTGGAGTTGGTACATTATTCGGCACGAAAAGTCAGTTCTTATTTCTTTACTTTCTCCCTCCCTCCCGCCTGCCCTCATTCTCTCTCTCTCTCTCTCTCTTTTTAAAAAAAATCCTCCTCATAATGGGATTGAAGAATAGCCAATTACTTGCTTTTATTTTACTGGCTCCAGACCATGTGCTCATTAGAACAAATGTTACTATTACCTCCTTTATTTTATGATTATTAAATTTGGATTTGATTGCCAATACTTTGGTTTTTACTGGAGGTGTAAAGGGGAGGGTTGCTGATTACATACCCTGGGGGGGAAGGGGAAAGATAGAAGAGACCGCAAAGGTTAGATGCAGCAGTAAGCTCTCTCGTCCGCGTTGTTTCTGACCGGCCCGGGAGCCCAGAGAGACCAGAAGATCTCAGTCTTCCCAGCAGTTACATTGCAGGGGTGAAAGGGCGTTATTAATTATTTATTAACCGTACCTTTGCCCCCCCTTTGGGGTCACGAGAACTGCAAAAAAACAGCTCATAACCCACAGGAAGACTACAATTCGGGAGGGGGGGTGGGAAAGGATTTTAATCACACCATCCTAAAGCAAAGACTAAGTCAGCCAACGCAGAAATAAAACAACAAAAGATCAGCGATGTAAGGGAAATGCAGTCACGGACATACACGGAGCTGCCCTATACTGGAACAGAACCTCAGCTCATCGAGGTCAGTATCGTCTACTCGGACTGGCAGCGGCTCTCCAGGGTCTCAGGCGGAGGTCTCTCAAATCACAGAATCATAGATTTGGAAGGGATCTCCAGGGTCATCTAGTCCACCCCCTTGCATAATGTAGGAGATTCACAAATACCTCCGCCCCGGACCCCCAGTGACCCCTGTTTCATACCCAGAAGAGGGAGGGAACCCTCTAGTATCCCTGGCCACCTACTACCAGATCGTCTTTAACTGGAGATACCGGGGGTTGAACCTGGGGTTTTCTGCACGCCAAGCTGACGCTCTGCCACTGAGTCACATTGAGCCTCTCAAGAAAGCTAACAGTCACCCTCCCCCAAAATTCTTATCTCACTAAAGTACTTGTATTTCACTATAGATGCTGATTTTCTTCCTTTTCTACCCAGGAGCATTTTCCCCTGCCCTGGTCAAGCTGAGTATTATCTGCATGGTAACCCCATCTTCCCAACCCCCTCCCGTCTTCTTGGCAATTCCCTTCCTGTCTTCTGACTGGGATAGAAGAGCTCAGGAATCGCCATCCCTACTTGTATCTGACAAAGGGGGCTCTGCCTCTGGGAAGCTTGTACCTGGAGATCTTGACGGTCTTCAACATGCTACTGGATTCGAAGTGTGCTCTTCTACGGCAGGTCGGCATGGCTACCCACCTGAAACGACTCCCCCTCCACCAAATTTGGCAGTATAAAGGTAAACATAAACCATCTCTTAGCCCCTAAGCCCGGTGGAATAGGCTAGCCTGTGCTGGCAGAGTTTCAATAGGCAAAGGAAGTGGAGTACTGACTGTTTAGAGAAAAAAATAAGTTGTTTTATTATAGAAGAACGGAGTGTTCTAGAATGTACAGAGAGAAAGCCTACACTGACCAGCCTAATTGCTGCAAAAGGAACAAAGAGCAACAGGAGTCTCTGCAGGAGCAGGAAGTCTCCAGAAGAGCCAATCAGGAGACAGCAAGGACACAATTTGGAAAAAGTGAGCAGTCCCTAGTCTAGCTATGCTAATGACAAGTCCTTCAGCTGTCCCCCCCCCCATAGGGTGATCTTCAGATCTTCTTCATAAGGCGGCACTATAGACCTTGCATATCCCAACAGCCTGATCCCCTCAGATCTCGGGGCTAAGCAGGGTTGGCCCTGGCTAGTATTTGGATGGGAGACATCCAAAGAGTACCATACCAAAAATACTGGGGAAAAAAATTATAAATCCGATCTCACACAGGACAAATGGTTAGAAATCTGGAGAACTCATGAAAATAAATCCCCCATCGTTACACCAACATGGCAGAACTTCAGAATAATGTCCAAGCGGTACAAAACTCCCCAACGAATATCACACATCTCAAATAACTCAGACCCTTTGTGTTGGAGGGGATGAAAAGAAATAGGCAATTACATACATTGCTGGTACGATTGCCCTGCAGTAGCATCCTTCTGGGACAAAATAATAGAAGAAGAAGAAGAAGAAGAAGAAGAAGAAGAAGAAGAAGAAGAAGAAGAAGAAGAAGAAGAAGAAGAAGAAGAGGAGGAGGAGGAGGAGGAGGAGGAGGAGGAGGAGGAGGAGGAGGAGGAGGAGGAGGAGGAGGAGGAGGAGGAGGAGGAGGAGGAGGAGGAGATTGATTTATACCCCACCCTTCACTACCCAAAGGTGTCTCAGAGCGGCTTACAAACTCCTTTCCCTTCCCCTCCCCACAACAGGCACCCTGTGAGGTAGGTGGAGCTGAGAGAGCTCTGACAGAAACTGCTCTTTTTTCAAGAACAGCTCTTATCAGAACTATGGCTTGCCCAAGGTCATCCAGCCAGGTGCAAGTGGAGGAGTGGGGAACCGAACTCGGTTCTCCCAGATTAGAGTCCGCGCACTTAACCACTACACCAAACTGGCTCTCTATAGAAGAAATAAGGATCATAACTGAACATAAGATAGATAAATCCCCGGAAGCACGACTTCTAAACCTCAGAGAGGAAACCGCCCTATCCACCACACAAAGGAAAAGAAACAGCTTATTACTATTTGCAGCCAAAACCACAATAGCATCTACACGGAAATCCACAAACAATCTGAACGCCATCCTCTGGTATCAAAAAACTTTGGAACATGTACATAATGGGGAAAACCTCAGACATTCTGAAACAAAACAAACCTAAAGGTGAACACAATATTACAAGTTTATGGTCTCCTATATTAGCACATCTAACCACTAAAGGAACAATACCTGATGCAATAAATACTCTTCACCTCATTTAGCAACCTCAAAAGGTATTATAGACATACTGTACGGACAGCATGTAATGGAAAGTATCACTCTTTAGACTTTTTAGATTAGATTCCAAGCTCTCACGTCATAAGGTATGACTCGTAAGACATTGGAAAACAGCATCCTTAGACTAGACTATGTAGAGCTATATTTATTTGTATGTATAAAATTATATATGCAGACAGAGCCAGTTTGGTGTTGTGCTTAAGTGCGCGGACTCTAATCTGAGAGAACTGGGTTTGATTCCTCACTCCTCCACTCCTCCACTTGCACCTGCTGATGTGACCTTGGGTCAGTCACAAGCTCTGGCACAGCTGTTCTCTAAAGGACAGTTTCTGTCAGAAGTTCTCTCAGCCCCACCTACCTCACAGGGTGTCTGTTGTGGGGAGGGGAAAGGAGTTTGTAAGCTGCTCTGAGACGCCTTTTGGGCAGTGAAGGGCGGGGTATAAATCCAAACTCCTCCTCCTCCTCCTCCTCTTCTTCTTCTTTTATATGTACATGCCTATCCTGTTGTTAATCGTTGTTAATGTAAAATGAATAAAACCATTTTTTTTGGGGGGGAAGAGTACCGGGGATGCGACACAGAGGCAGGTCATGGCAAACCACAGCCAAACATCTCTTGCCTTGGAAACCCCATGTTGGATAGGTTTTCAAAAACTGCCTGATGGGTGTTGTGAGAGAGGTGATGGCGACAGTTGCCGGGGGCCGAAAGAAGAAGAGGAGGACGAGATTGGATTTATACCCCGCCCTTCACTACCCAAAGGAGTCTCGGAGTGGCTCCCAATCCCCTTTCCTCTCCCCACAACAGACACCCTGTGAGGTAGGTGGGGCTGAGTGAGAGACCTCTCTTGAAGACTGCTCACGAGAGAACGGCTCTGAGAGGACTTGTGACTGACCCAAGGTCACACCAGCGGCTGCACGTGGAGGAGCGGGGAATCCAACCCGGTTCTCCCAGATTAGAGTCTGCCACTCTTCACCACAACGCCAAACTGGCCGTCTTGAGCCTGGCTCATATCAGGCCTTCGCCGTTACTCTCGGAGCCATTTTGCAGTCATGGCCAGGCCTATTTTTGGGCGGGAACGCACAGGAATGGAGTTCCGGCTGGCCATGCCCACAGCCTCCCCCCCCTTGGGTTCCCCAGGTGCCTTACAAGCTGTGGGGTGCTTGGGGAAGCGGCTGCAGGGCACCTCGGGAAGCCAATCCAGAAACTGCCTTCCTTCCCTCGGGTTCCCCATGCACCCCGCAAGCCATGGGGCACCTGGGAAGTTGATCCTGGGAGCTGCGCCGTCAGGGGTGTGGCCTAATATGCTATTGGGTTTCAGCTGCTGGGTGTGGCCTATTATGCTAATGAGTTCCTGCTGGGCTTTTTCTACAAAAAAAGCCCTGGTCATGGGTGAGGGACAGGTGCAAGATTCAGGACAGTTGCGGAGTGACGTACATTCAAGGTGGCTGGAAGGTTAGGGTTGCCAACTCCTAGAGAGTTTGGGGTGGATACTGGGGGAAGGTGGGGCTTGGGGGAGGCAGGGACCTCCATGGGTTCTAATGCCACAGAGTCCATTCTTCAAAGCAGCTGTTTTCTCCAAGTGAACCAATCTTTGTGGTCTGGAGGGGAGCTGTAATTTTGGGTTAGGGACTTGGAGATCTCTTGAAATTACAGACTACAGAGTCATACTTATTTTCCAGTATTCGAAGTTCAAGTTCCTCCTGTTTATTTCCCATACCCTGTGCACTAGTATGAAGACATCTCAGATGACAGACACCCTTTCCTACCATGGGTCCCTTCGAATTTACCTGGAAATCTTTGCCAACAGTCACCTAAAGTAGGGATGCCAGTCTCCAGGTGGGACCTGGGCATCCCCCAGAATTACAGCTCATCTCTGGACCACAGAGATCAGTTCCCCTGGAAAGAAAAATGGATGCTTTGGGAGGTGGGCTCTATGGCATTGTACCCCACTGAGGTCCCTGTCCTCCCCAGGCTCCATCCCCAAAACTCCAGGAGTTTCCTAACATGGATCTGGCAACCATACCCAATCCAGGGAGGACCTCATATCCCTTATTCAAGGAGCTCTCCAGACCCTGGAGGTTCACATCCTACTAGACATCAGAAGAAGACGAGGACGAGGACGACGAGGACGAGGAGGATGACGACAAGGACGAGGAGGATGAGGACGAGGACGAGGAGGAGGAGGAGGAGGAGGAGGAGGAGGAGGAGAAGAAGAAGAAGAAGAAGAAGAAGAAGAAGAAGAAGAAGAAGAAGAGGAGGAGGAGGAGGAGGAGGAGGAGGAGGAGGAGGAGGAGGAGGAGGAGGAGGAGGTTGGATTTATACCCCGCCCTTCACTCAGAGCCTCAGAGCGGCTTACAAACTCTTTTCCCCTCCCCTCCCCACAACAGACACCCTGTGAAATAGGTGGGGCTGAGAGAGCTCTGAGAGAAACTTGCTCTTTTCAAGGACAGCTCTTGTCAGAACTATGGCTTGCCCAAGGTCATCCAGCAGCTGCAAGAGGAGGAGTGGGGAATCAAACCCGGTTCTCACAGATTAGAGTCCACACACTTAACCACTACGCCAAACTGGCTCGGTGCTCCTTGTTCACTGCCGTACTTGCTGAATTCCTCAACACGAGCTCTCGCTTCTAACTTTTCGAGTCCGTTGCTGCCCTGCATTCGTCTCCTGTAGGATGCCTGGCCAGCTCTCCGTAGGAGACGGAAAACCGCTACCCATAATATAAATAATGCATCTTTTCCCCACTTCGAATGAGAAAATCAAAATCGAATTCCACATTTGCACTCAGAATTACAAAGAGTCCGGGTTAGGGAGGCTAAACAACTTCAATAAAATAATTATAACAATAATAATTGAAATATTGTTACAAATGCGGTGTCCTTTCAAGCTTCCGGGCTGATGGTGCGTGCGCACAGCCCGGCTGTTACGGAGCCAAATTAAATCCTGCATATTAGATGACCAGAAGCCCCGTCATCGTATGCGTTCCTTTCTTGGCATTTCCATTCCTTTTGCTTTTTTCTAGTGTTTAATGAAGTTCCCCTGAAGGCATTCGTGGACGTAAGCATTTTTGTTTATCAGAAGCCATAAATAAATAAATAAAACTTGGGGAGATGGGGGAGAACGGGGTGGCCAGAGCTGTGAGCTCTGGGCAACGCAGGGCTCAGAAGGGTAATTGTGCCTGCCAGTTGCCTCTCCTCCACTTGCAGCTGCTGGATGACCTTGGGCAAGCCGTAGTTCTCTCAGAGCTGTTCTTGACAAAGAGCAGTTTCTGTCAGGGCTCTCTCAGCCCCACCTACCTCACAGAGTGTCTGTTGTGGGGAGCAATGTTCCCTCTAAGCTGTGGAGTCTTGCGAGCAAAAATTCTACTTTGTGAGCTACTGGCATTCAAGTTGGGAGCGAGTGATTTGGCTACTGCATAACATAGTTTGCTCTGGAGCCATCCTTCCTGAGCTAAGACAAACATGTGTGAGCCAGAGGCTAATAAATTGTGAGCTAGCTCACACTAACTCAGCTTAGAGGGAACACTGGTGGGGAGGGGAAGGGAAAGGAGTTTGTAAGCTGCTCTGAGATTCCTTTGGGTAGTGAAGGGCAGGGTATAAATCCAATCTCCTCCTCCTCCTCCTCCTCTCCTCCTCCTTCTTCTCATTGTGAGATCCAGTGTGATGTTGCAGCTCAGCTGTGAATCAGGCAATCACATTTGATAGACGCATAGAGGGCACATATCCCAACATCCTTTTTTTTTTGAAACAAAATTTTATTGGAATATATTCAACATTGTTAAACATCGTTACCAATACAATTTAAAGATTACATCCCATCCCCCCACCCCCCTAATAGGCTTCCAACACTGCTAATAACAAAAAAATAAGTTAAAAGGTAATCAAGTTTAGACTTGTAACAATCGACAAACCAGGTAACACAATTCTGATACGTAAAAACCTGACTTTTTCAAACATAGTTTCCAATAAAGGTACAGTACAATCAAGTGTTCATTTCATCTCTCATTCAGTTTCAATATGAATCAAGATTGTACATTTTTCCTTTCATTCTATATTCAATTTCCATGTAGAATTTCAGGCCTTCCCAGTCTTTTAGATATTGTTCCGCCATTTGTCCATTTAGTTTTTTCGTCATTTTGTCCATTTCGGCTAAAAACAGCAGTCTCCTTAACCAGTCATGTATATCCGGCACCTTCTCCGCTTTCCACTGTTGCGCAAAAGCCATTCTCGCCGATGTGATCATATACCATAGTAATGTCCTCTTTTCTTGTGGAATTTTTTCCATTGTCAAACCTAAGAGGAGAAGTTCCGGACTTTTCCTGGTAGGAATTTTTAATATCTTCTGCATCTCACAATGTACATTTGACCAGTATACTTTTTGCTTTATCCCATGACCACCACATATGATAAAAAGAACCCTCTGGTTTTTTTACATTTCCAACACTTATTACTCAAGTTCTTATCCATACTAATATTAGCAATCTTTTTTGGTGTCGTATACCACCTGTACATCATCTTATAACAATTTTCTTTTATATTAACACAGGTTGACATTTTAAAGGCTTTTTTCCACAGAAATTCCCATGATTCCATAGAAATTTCCTTATTCACATTTATGGCCCATTTTATCATTTGCTCTTTAACAGTTTCATCCAAAGTATATACAGTCAACAAGGTTTTATACAACTTAGATATCATTTTTCGCCCTTTTTTTCAACCAAATATCTTCAAACTCATCGTTCTTAGCTCTAAAACCAACCTCTTTACAGTCTTTTTTGTAAATGTCCCGTATTTGGCAATATTGTAACCATCCATAAGGTAAAGGTAAAGGTTCCCTTGCTCGAAAGCCAGTCGAATCCGACTCTAGGGTCAAAGCCAAAGAGCCAGCGCTGTCCAAAGACGTTTCCGTGGTCATGTGGCCGGCATGACTAAACGCCAAGACGCACAGAACGCTGTTACCTTCCCACCGAAGTGGTACCTATTTATCTACTTGCAATTTCTTGCTTTCGAACTGCTAGGTTGGCAGGAGCTGGAACTAGAGACAGGAGCTCACCCTGTCATGCGGCACCCGGGTCTCGAACTGCTGAACTACTGACCTTCCACAGCCTGCAGTTCAGCGTCTTAACCACTTGAGCCACCGCAGCTCCAATAACCATCCATACTCAAATGCTAATTCATTGTTTGGTTTTAAAACATATTTCTTCCCTTCCTTTTGAAGCAACTCTTGGCATTTCGACCAATCATTACCTTTATGTTCTGAAAAAGGTTGAATAACTGCAGCAGGAACAATCCATAAAGGCCTCTCATCGGGAACTGTATTCTTGTATCTGGTCATACCCCAACATCCTTGATGACTGTGGAAACTCCACTTGCAGAAGCAGTGTATCTCAGACATGAATGTGCCCTATATTGAGCTGGATGAGTGAGCCATCAAGGTCTGTATTGTCTACTCAGACTGGCAGTGGCTCTCCCGGGTCTCAGGCAGAGAGTCTTTCACATCACCTACTGCCTGGTCCTTTCATCTGGAGATGCCGGGGATTGAACCTGGGACCTCCTGCGTGCCAAGCAGAGGCTCGACTGCCGAGCCACAGCCCAGATGCCGAAGACAAAATCCATGGGAAGACTGTTGTTGTCGTTTGCTGAGAATGGGCTGTCGTTTGCAGAGAATGGGCTACTCGGTGGTCTTCAGTCCATGGCTTGGGACCTAAGGTGGGTTGCAAAGGTCTGGATCACATACCCCTGTATAAAGTTGCCAGATCCAGGTAAGGGGATTTGGGGGTGAGGCCTGCAATGGGCAAGGTTTGGGGAGCGAAGGGACTTCAGCAAAGTAGGGACTTCAGTCTAGGGCAGGTGATGCATTCTATTCTTGGTGCTGGAGGGGGCAGCAGTGGGAGGGCTTCTAGTGTCCTGGCCCCACTGCTGGACCTCCTGATGGCACCTGGTATATTTTGGCCGCTGTGTGACAGAGTGTTGGACTAGATGGGCCATTGGCCTGATTCAACATTGGCTTCTCTTATGTTCTTATGTAAAGTAGAATGTTACAAAGTCCACCCTCCAAAGCAGCCACTTTCTCCAAGCTGGAATCCCTCTAGAGGTTGGAAGTCCTCTTGACCAATGCACCCTCTAAGCCGTGGAGTCTTGAGAGCAAAAATTCTCCTTGGCCAGCTCCTGGCACTAAAGTTGTGAGCGAGCGATTTGGCTACTGCATAAATTAGTTTGCTCTGGAGCCCATCCCTTCCTGAGCTAAGACAAAAAAGGTGTGAGCCAGAGGCTAAAAGACGGTGAGCTAGCTCACACTGACTCAGCTTAGAGGGAACGCTGCTCTTGACCCACCAATTTGGCTGCCGACGTGCATGGATTAGGGAACAAAGGCGTCACGTCTCCTGCATTCTGACAGCAGCAGCCACACAGTGAGGGAAGGTCATAGAGTTGTGGAGAGCATTCCTCCATGGCTTTGCATGTGTTCCTCAACTTCTTCACGCATGGCTGATATTTGCTGTCCTTGGGCCTCTTGGTCTCCACTGGTCTGGCCTCGACTTATCAGTGGGATCGAAACTCTGTTCCTGCACATGACTACGATGTCACCTGACTTTTTAATAAGTTCCTATAGTTCAACGAATCCTGCGTCTGGATCAGCGGGGCTTTTTTTCCCCTGCTCCATCAAGAACCTTGTCAAGTTTGTGTCTTCCAGTACCGATTTGTCTTCTGCCTTGACCTCACTAGATGGTCTGAGCTCAGTCACTATAACGAGTTTTCCTTTTATACTCACCTTCTTTGCCAGCTGCATGAGGAGGAGTGGGGAATCAAACCCGGTTCTCCCAGATTAAAGTCCACGCTCCTAACCACTACACCAAACTGCAGAACAGCCTGTGTCTTCCTTAGCGGTCTCCCATCTAAGTACTGACCAGATTCAGTCCTGCTTTGCTTCTGAGCTCTGATTAGATCAAGCTAGATCACAACCAACTTAGGGTGACCCTTTACGGCAGGGATGTCAAACATGCGGCCTGGAGACTGGATCAGCCCCCCGGAGGGCTTCTATCAGGCCCGCAATGGAACCGGCTGTCTTCTACTGCTTCTTCCAGTTCTGCTGCTGCTGCGTCATCGTAGGTTTGCAGCTTACAAGATACACAGATGGGATATTTGGACTGCCATTTAGAATATGAATATCTAGGCATATATTATAAGCCAGGACTTTTTTTTTTTAAGTGCCCCTGGGGGCAATTTTTATTTTCATGACATAACACAACCAAAAACAACATATACATGACATACAAATATAAACCACAACACTAATCAAACAATTATCAAACAATTAACATTTACCGGGGGGGGGTATATATCCATTTCACTCTACAATTCAGCTTATCTGCCATACCGTTACAAAACTCTTACCTAAGTATCCTTAAATTCTAGCTTAATTACTATTACTTCAGACTACCTATTCATTTTTCTCTTTGTTTCCATCCAAAACAGTTCCATCCTGTTTTTCTGAGTTATACCATTCGTAAAAACGATGCCAAGTATTCAGAAAGGCTGAATCTTCATATCCTTTCAAAGTCGAAGACAGTTTATCCATCTCGGCTGCCTCCAATATCTTCATTATATATTCTTGTTTTTACGGTACCTGATTTGTTCTCCAGTATTTTGCATACACAATCCTAGCTGCTGTTACCAAATATATTATTAAATAACGATCATTTCTGGCTATATCATGAGGCAGAATACCCAATGACATAGTTTCAGGTTTAAAAGGTATGGCTTGGCCTACAATTTTTTGGATCTTTCTATGAATCACAATCTAGAATTTTTTAACAATGTCACAAGTCCACCACATATGCATTGCAATAAGGGGCACGATCCTCCTCCCTCCACAGTGCCAGGTGCAAAGGGGCTGTACGTAGCCTATGCATAATTCTGCCCCAGTGCTTCTGATAATGGATAAAAGGAAGTCCTTTTTCACCCAAAGAGTGATTGACACATGGAATTCACCACCACAGGAGGTGGTGGCAGCTACAAGTATGGACGGCTTCAAGAGGGAATTGGATAAACATAAGGAGCAGAGGTCCATTGGTGGTTATTAGCCACAAGGTATAGATAGGGACCCTGGGGCAAGGGATGCTCTGTATTCTTGGTGCTTGGTGGGGTGTGGGGCAACAGTGGGAGGGCTTCTAGTGTCCTGGCCCCACTGCTGGACCTCCTGATGGCACCTGGTATTTTTGGCCACTGTGTGACAGAGTGTTGGACTGGATGGGCTATTGGCCTGACCCAACACTGGCTTTTCTTACGTTCTTATGTTCACATGAACACACATGGAGTTGCCTTATACTGAATCAGACCGTTGGCCCAGCATTGTCAGTACTGCTGACTCAGACAGACAGAGCCAACATGGTGTAGTAGTTAAGAGCAGCCAATTCTAAACTGGAGAACCAGGTTTGATTCCCCACTTCTCCACGTGAAGCCACCTGGTCGATCTTGGGCTAGTCACAGTTCTCTGAAACAAGGAGCTTGTTGTGGGGAGAGAAAGGGAAGGCGATTGTAAGCCACTTTGAGACTCCTTTGGGCAGAGAAAAGTGAGGTATAAAAATCATAAAACATTATTTATTATTATTATTATTATTATCATCATCCCCTTCCTCCTCCTCCTCCTCCTCCTTCTCCTCTTCTCCATCTATAGATCACGTCTCTGACTGAACATAAGGCATTCATGAACACACATGAAACTGACTTACACTGAATTGGGACCCAGGTCCATCAAGGTCAGTATTGTCTACTTTGACTGCCAGCAGCTCCTTAAGGTCCCAGGCAGAGGTCTTTCCTATCACCTACTACCTGATTCTTTTCACTGAAGATGCTTAGGATTGAACCATGGAATTTTTGTATACCAGGCAGACGAGGAGGAAGAGGAGGAGAAGAAGAAGGAAGAGAAGGAAGAGAAGGAGGAGAAGGAGGAGGAAGAGAAGAGGAGGAGGAGGAGGAGTCTCAGAGTGGCTTAAAATCACCTTTTCTCCCCCCACAACAGATACCCTGTGAGGTAGGTGGGACTGAGAGAATTCTGAGAGAACTGTGACTGACCCAAGGTCACCCAGCCAGCTGCATGCAGAGGAGCAGGGAATCAAACCCAGTTCTCTAGAGTAGAGTCCACTGCTCTTAACCACTACACCAAACTGGCTCTCCACAGCTTTCCCGTATGTCCCAGCTCTTGGTGTACCGCCGCGAGAGCTTGGACCATCTGCAGAAGATCTGAGGCCCTTCTGAATGTCATCTCATGTGCAACTCACTGTAGAAACAGGAATCAATGGCGTAGTGATTAAAGTGTTGGACTAAGACCTGGGAGACCCGGATTTGAACACCCCAGTCATGCCATGGAAGCTTGCTGGGTGACCTTGGGCTAGTCACACTCTCTCCACCTATCTCACAGGTTTGTTGAGAAGATAAAATGGAGAAGAGGAGAATGATAAGAGCCGCTCTGGATTGTCATTGGCAAGAAAGGTGGGATACAGACAGACAGATGGACAAGATGGATGGATGGATGGATGGATGGATGGATGGATGGATGGATGGACGGACGGAAGGACAGAGAGTTCTGCACCCTGGAGTAGTTTCTGGATCCTGGTCGCCAGGTTGCCCAAGGTGTAATGGCCACCCTTTGAGCATGTTCCAACCTTTGGATGTCCTGCATGAAGCACCGAATTGGGCTTGATGTCCCATAAGGCTCCGACAACTCTACAATTCCGTGACTTCTTTGCCCTCATGTGCAGTAACTTTACAGTGTGCACTGTGAATTTCAGCATGCACCACCAAGCAATAAGTTTCGATGACCAGGAACAGACATGTGGTTATATAACTGCAAAGAGCCGAGGTCCCCTGTTGGCAAACACTTTCAGGCTGAAAAAGAAATGGGGGGGGGGGGGAAAATGCATCCTACATCGAATCAATTTGCAGCATTATAAAATATTATACACACACGCAAACAAACCATCCCAGACACCCGCATCCAAATGCATGGGATGAAGCTCTTCCTTGTGTGTGGCAATTCCATCAAGGGGGGAAAAATATACTTGGTGCCATTTGGAGAATGGATATAGCCTATTTATATCTGCACTTTTGACTGATACAATCAGGGGGGAGAAGTATTGGCGATGGCCTGCCATTTGTCTGACCGCTTGATGAAATAAAATAAAACAGAAGAGACAAAATACTAACACAAAAACCCATAAAGGAAAAAATGGAGTGAACTATAAATATTGTGTCTAAATGCAAAATGAAGCCAAGGGGACGGGCAAAAGATAAAAGGAGTGCCGAAACTCCATTCGATCCCCCCCCAAAGGGCTCCTCCCCCCCCAAATAACTCAAAACCAAGAGCTAAAGTGTGACAAGTGAAGAGAAAGAATGGTATTCATCATCGGTTGCCTGGCTATCCGTAATAACAATTCAGATTTCAAGAGGGGGCGGCTGCAAGATTTGTCTTTCTCTGCAGACGCGGTACTTTTCGCTTTAAAACCAATCCCACGGTTTCCAAAGGAAACTTTTGGCCTAATCCTGAAGACGGAGATAAGCATTAGGTACCGGGTCCTGATAAACTCATTGGGCCCCTTAAATGATCAAGTTTTTGCGGACGATGTGTAAACACAGACGATAATGAGCCCAGGCAGAACAGGGTTACCATAGAATCATAGAGTTGGAAGGGACCTCCAGGGTCATCTGGTCCAACCCCCTACACAATGCAGGAAATTCACAAATACCTTCCTCCCCACCCCCCAGTGACCCCTTTTTCATGCCTAGGTAAAGGTAAAGGTAAAGGTTCCCTTGCTCAAAAGCCAGTCGAATCCGACTCTAGGGTTGCGGTGCTCATCTCCGTTTCAACGCCGAAGAGCCAGCGCTGTCCGAAGATGTTTCCGTGGTCATGTGGCCGGCATGACTAAACACCAAGGTGCACGGAATGCTGTCACCTTCCCACCGAAGTGGTACCTATTTATCTACTTGTAGTTTCTTGCTTTCGAACTGCTAGGTTGGCAGGAGCTGGAACTAGAGACGGGAGCTCACTCCGTCTTGCGGCACCCGGGTCTTGAACTGCTGAACTACTGACCTTCCACAGCCTGCAGTTCAGCGTCTTAACCACTTGAGCCACCACAGCTCCTTTTTTCATGCCTAGAAGATGATAAAAACCCCCAGGATCTCTGGCCAAATTGGCCTGGAGGAAAAAATGCTTCCTCACCCCAACATGGTGTTCAGCATTTCCCTGGGTGGGTAAGAAAGGTCCTCATGAACTAAGCACTGATGAAACCCTTCCTGCCCTCCCTTCTTGTGATCTGCCTATGTTCACAGAATCAGCATTGCTGTCAGATGTCAGGTTCCCCAATAACTCAGTATCAATCACAGGTCCTTAAGCAAGTTCATTGGTCAGAGAGATGGAGACCTCATGAACTCTTGAGTCAGGAATGAGACATACAAAATGGCCAAAGCAATTATACTCAGTTCATACAAGATCCCCTGATGCCCAGAGGCCAATAAGCAAATAGGTTCTAGTGTGGGGAAATGGTTAACAGTTCAGAGGTGAGTGGGAGACAAAAGAGAATTTGCACCCAAGAAGCCAAGCGCTTCAAGGGCAGGGGTGAGATAAGGAAGACAGCCAGAGACAAACAGCTGCAGGAGAAAGCAGGGCGGCTGGGTACGCTCAGGGCAGCCCCCACATTCCACACCGTAACTCCATGGTGGTGTAAACCGACATCAGATGGCCATCGAGCCTCTGTCTGAAAACCTCTCGAGAGGGAGAGTCCACCACCTCCCGAGGAAGCCTGTTCCACTGAGGAACCGCTCTACCTGTCAGGGAGTTCTTCCCGGTGTTTAGCTGAAAACTCTTCCGATTTAATTTCAACCCGTTGGTTCCGGTCCGACCTTCTGGGGCTGCATCGGGTTGCCAGGCTCCAGGTGGGGCCTGGAGATCTCAAAGAATTACAACTTGTCTCCAGACTACAGAGGTTAGTTCCACCGGAAAAAGCTTTGGAGGGTGGACCCCATGGCATTATACCCCACTGAGGTCCCTCCCCAAACCCTGCCCTCCCCAGGCTCCATCCTAGGCTTCCCAAGAACTTACCGCGTGCCAGCGGGGATGGATACTTCTTCGCAGAACTGTCCCCAGGGGAAGGAGAGCGCGGAGCACCATGCTGTCGCCAGGAAGGGACGGGGCGCTTGGCAATGGGGCTGGAAACTGATGGTACCATCGAGTTTTCAGCCCCATTGCCAGAGCGTCACCTGTATCACTTCCTGGCGACGGCATGGTGCGTTACCAGGAAGACTGGTCCGGCCGGGGAGCATTCATCCCCCGCCCCCAGACGGTAAGTACTTGGGAACCCTACTCCATCCCCAAACCTCCATGAATTTACCCAGAGCTCTTTTTTGTAGCAGGAACTCCTTTGCATATCAGGCAACACACCCCCTAATGTAGCCAATCCTCCAAGAGCTTACAGAGCTCTTCTTACAGGGGCTACTGTAAGCTCTTGGAGGATTGGCTACCTTAGGGGGGGTGTTGCCTGATATGCAAAAGAGTCCTTGCTACAAAAAGAGCCCTGAATTTAACCACCTAATGACTGCAACTCTATATACTGCCTAGTGATGCCAGCCTTTGTCTGGGCTGGGAAATACCTGGAGATTTTGGTACAGAACCAGAGGAGGCCGGGGTTTAAAGAGAAAGGAGGCCCTAGACCTTGAATTCTCCCTCAGTTCCAACGCCTGGATTGCACCTATCTCCTCGGTGATTTGCAGGGAGAAAGGGATCAGCAGAATAAATTATGTTTTGGTTTTTTTAAAAAACTAATTGTTAAGTCCATGTGCCCACAAGAGTCCACCTTCAAAGCACCCATTTTCTCCATGTGAACTGATCTCTGTCAGCTGGACATCCTGTCCTATTATATAAATGTGTAGTGGCCTGGCAACGTTCTGTGCTTGGCAAAATCAGTTCGCTGCCTGATCTGTCATTCAAAACGACTCCCTAGGCACTGGCTAAGTTGCCTGAGTCCCGCCCACAGAAGCAGCAGGAGCCCAAACTCACCTCAGAAGACAATTTCACCTCAGGAAAGAGGATGGAGACTCCAGCCCTCTCGCTTCCCAGTGACTCTGGCCCTGCCACTTTGCACTGCTGCTGCTCCCGGCCCAGCCTCGGCCTGCGCTGCTGCCTACTGCCCCTCCATGCTGCTGCCTGTCCCGGCCCCTCCCAGAGCCCCAAAGACTCCCCAGGGTAAGTAGGCAGCTGAGCCGTGAGCAGACTGGCTGGGCCACAGGGGCCTTGAATGTGGGGGTGGGAGAGCCAAGTCCTGCCTGGCTGGGCCGCAGGGGCCGTGAACGGGGGTGGGGGTGGGAGAGCCAAGTCCTGCCTGGCTGGGCCGCAGGGGCCTTGAATGTGGGGGTGGGAGTGCCAAGGCCTGCCCGGCAGTGTGTGTGAGATTTTACTTCCACTTCTGTACCTTTCTATGCATTCATTATGCATCACATCTTTCTAGAGCCCGTTGTATTGGTTCTACAACGGGCTTTACTGCTAGTCAATTATAATTCCAGGAGATCTCCAGTGACCACCTGGAGGATGGCAAGCCTAGTACTGTCCCCATAAAATACCACACATTCAACTATATAGTTAACTCATTCCCTTTCTAGAGACGTTACCGGTCATATGTTTATCCTTCCCTCCCTCCAAAGAGAAGGACAAAGTTTGAGACCAGTGGTACTTTTAAGACCAAAACAAAAGGTTTAATTCTGGGCATCAGCTCTTGTGTTGGTCTTAAAGGTGCCACTGGACTCAAGCGTTATTCTGTTGCTTCAGACCAACATGGCTACCCCACCTGAATCTTCCTCCATGGAGGTCAACCAGCTGATAAACTAAAGTTTGTCATGGATTTTGGCCAGTTCACAAGGCAGTGTTCACAAACTGAAGAGCTGCATCAACTTCCACACGTTTTGATGCAGTTCGTGGGGGTCCATGGCAGTTCATGAAAAGCAGGAAGCTTTTCACCCGCTACCACTCCCCAAGGCTCAGCTGCTTGGTTTAAATGGCTCAGAGCCATTTAAACCACTGTTTTATGCTCCCCACCACTTCTGGCAGCAAGCAGTAAATGGGGTTAAATGAAGCCATTTGACCCTCTGCTTTCTGCTCCCTGCTGCTCTGAGCCATTTAACCACCTGCTTCCACTCCCCAACACTCAACTGTTTGGTTTAAATGGCTCTCAGCCATTTAAACCACTGCTTTCTGCTCCCCACTGCTTTTGGCTCCCTGCTGCTTTCCATGGGGATCAGAAAGCAGAAGTTTAAATGGCTCGCAAACTGATATGAACTGGCTCGGTTCATAGTTTGGTTCACGGTTGAGTCACGAACCATTTGATTTGATTTGATTTTGATTTATTAAATTTCTACCCTGACCTCCCAGCCAAGGTTCTGCCCTGCCCTCCCAGCCGACATGTGGTTTGTGCCCATCCCTATTGCTTACGGCTACGCTATCTTAACCTCTGAGCCACTGCAGTAACTGGGGGTTGGATTCTGAGAAGGATTTGAACCCAGATCTCCCAGATTCGAGTCCAGCACTCTAACCAATGCAATTCACTGGTGGGAAAATTGGCACAGTGCTGAGAGAAATGGTGTGTGGGGGGGGAGAAATAATTCTGAGATTGGTTATGGGGAAGATCCCAAGTGATTAAGAGTATATGGATGTAAGAAGAAACCTGCTGGTTTCGTACTAACATTCATCTAGCCTAGGGTCCCCCAACCTTTTGGAGCCTACGGGCACACAGCATGGTGGGTGCAGCACAAAATGGCTGCTGCAGGAGGTGAAGCCAGCTGCAAAAAAGGTCACCCCCAGTTACCTCCAGTCACACACTGCTGTGGTAGCAACTGCTGACAAGACAAAACAACTTTTAAAAAGTATCTTCACATCCAATCAAAAGCTTTGCTCTGCAAAGCCCCACCCGGTCCTGCCCACTTGGTGGGCTCCAGAGGAGGTGTCAATGAGCAGTTTGGTGTACTGAGAGGCAGTCTGGTGTAGTGGTTAGGAGCGCGGACTCTAATCTGGGAGAACTGGGTTTGATTCCCCACTCCTTCGCATGCAGCTGCTGGTGTGACCTTGGGTCAGTTACAAGTACTTTCAGAGCTGTTCTCTCAAGGGCAGTTCTCAGGAGAGCTCTCTCAGGCCCACCTACCTCACAGGGTGTCTGTTGTGGGGAGGGGAAGAGAAAGAGGATTGTAAGCTGCTCTGTGTCAAACCTTGCTACACTGTGTTTGCTTGGGTTGCCATAATTCTTGGGGGGGCGGGCATTCCTGAGGGCAGGGGGGAGTGAGTGAGACCTTTGCTTTTAGAAAATGCAGCTTTTCTACATGTCAAAACCCTTTCCCTCCTCTTTCGCTTTCCCAGGGGAAGGTGGCCTTGAACACATTTCTGTGCCATCTCGGACTCCAGATTACCAGGTTGGCATGACAATTAGGCGAGGTGTGGCTGTGACGTGCGCCTGGGGGGTGGATGAGATTTGCTTGAATTTTCTATAATATGATTGTGCCCACCAAAAGTCTTCAGTTCTAACACAAATGGCTTTCTAAATCTTGCGTACAACTGAATAAACTTTCACTGCCTAAAGAGAGTTGTTGAGTGTAATGGGACTGGGGGTCTGAGACTCTGAGATGCCTTCGGGTAGTGAAGGACAGGGTATAAATCCAATCTCCTCCTCCTCTTTCATGGTGGGGACTCCTGATCTAGTCCAACCTTACTAGTAACTCATTAGAAGACCTTGAAAGAATCAGTGTTTTCCTCTTGACTGTCCCTACCCTGTGATATTCAGTGGTATATTGTTCCTAAATATAGACGTTCTGCTCTATTTAGTTGTTGTTAAGTATGGACTCAACAACGATTCCAGCTTCAAAGGTGATTTCAGCTTTATTTGAACAGCAAACTGTAAGTCAGGAACACACAACAAACGAGTGGAGCACAGCTCCCTTTTTAAACTCTCCCGGGCTGCCAAAGCCACACCCACAGTTAGCTAAAGGCCAATCACAACACAGGGATAAAGGCCAATCATAACACAGGGATAAAGGCCAATCAGGACCGTTCCCTCTTTGCAACCTTCTCACACAGTGATTGGGTATTTACAATGGTTTCGCCGAAACCAGCCAATGGTAATGTGACAGCTGAAGAGGCACATTCAAACTCAAGCTTAACATGGAAATGTATAGCGAGGATTCACATCCCAATACATAACAGCTGACATGGCTGATATTTGTCAATCTGTCTAGCCTCCATGAATCTCCTCTTAAAGACCACAAAACCAGTGGCCACTGTCACATATTATGGTAGATAAACCGACCAATTACTTATTTTTATGTGTCTGTTTCAATACCTGCACTCTACTTTTTGGTCAATTAAACTGCAGCATACATCATGTAAAACAGAAACAACCAATAAAACAAAAGAAACAGGTTTTTTTTAACTTTTAAGCAAACAAACAATGCCAATAAAATTAAGAGAACTACTTAAACCAACAGAGTTAAAGAAGCAAGTTGTCAGTTCAGCAGTGTACCCCCAAAAGCGGCCACAAACAGATAACAGGAAGTGAAATGGCTGGGAGCCATTTAAACCTCTGCTTTCTGCTCTCTGCAGTTTTCCGCAGGGAGCAGAAAGCAGAGGTTTAAATGGCTCTCAGCCACTTAAACTGAACAGTTGAGCCAGCTGTTTTTTTTTGTGTGTGTGAAGAGCAGAAAGCAGGGGTTTAAACCCTTGCTTCCTATTTTCATGAACCTCCATGAACTAGGACACAAATTTGTGGAAATTTGTGGCAGTTCTTCGGTTCACAAACATTGCTTCGTGAACCGACCACAATTTGGGCCGAACTTTAGTTCGTCAGCTTGTTCATGCCCATCCCTAATAATGCAAAACAAACATAAGGAGGGAGAGTGTCTGTAAAACTGGTACTGCAGTCAAACATAGGGGTGTGCATGTTGTGGAAAAAAGATCAATAAAAGTCAGATTGTCTGTGTAGACAATATTGACCTTGATGGACTGATGGTCTGATGGTCTAAACATAAGAACATAAGAGAAGGCAGTATTGGATCAGACCAATGGCCCGTCCAGTCCAACACTCTGTCACACAGTGGCCAAAAATACCAGGGGCCATCAGGAGGTCCAGCAGTGGGGCCAGGACAGTAGAAGCCCTCCCACTGTTTCCCCCATCCCCAAGCACCAAGAATACAGAGCATCACTTGCCCCACACTGAACGTTCCTATCTAAACCTTGTGGCTAATAGCCACTGATGGACCTCTGCTTCTATATGTTTCCCTCTTGAAACTGTCCATGCTTGTAGCTGCCACCACCTCCTGTGGCAGTGAATTCCATGTGTTCATCACTCTTTGGGTGAAGAAGTACTTCCTTTTATCTGTTCTAACCCAACTGCTCAGCAATTTCATGGAGTGCCCACAAGTTCTTGTATTGTGAGAAAGGGAATAAAAGGACTTCTTTCTCGACCTGCTCTATCCCATGCATAATCTTGTAAACCTCGATCATGTCACCCCTCAGCCATTGTTTCTCCGAGCTAAAGAGCCCCAAGCTTTTTAACCTGTCTTCTTAGGGAAAGTGTTCCAACCCTTTTATCATTCTGGTTGCCCTTCTCTATACTTTTCCCAATGCTATAATATCCTTTTTGAGGTGTGGTGACCAGAACTGTACACAGTACAGTCTGGTTTGATAAAAGGCAGGTTCATATGTTTTCAGCATTGACTTTTTTAAGGACTTCGCTGTGCCTCACTGGAAGAGCATGCGGAAGGTCCCAGGTTCAATCGCCGGCAACTGCAGCTAAAAAAGAATCTTGTAGGAAGTGATGTGAAAGACCTCAGCCTGAGACCCTGGAGACCTGCTGTCAGTCTACGTAGACAGTACTGACCTTGATGATCTGATTCCGTATAGGGCAGCTTCACATGTCCACTGGCCCCTGGGATAGCCTCCAGGACTCTGAGAGGCAGGGCACAAACCAGTGCCCATAGCCCCATAGGATCTGGCAGAAAAAAAAATGTGGAATAACAGGTGTAAAGTGGGGGGGAAAGTTATTGAATCCATGTGTGGATCCCTATGCGTCTCACAATTCAATTAATCAGGGGATCCAGTATAAAACATAAGGTGAAATTATAATTCAATTATTTATGAGTCACTTTTCAAAATCAAACCTAACGTTAATTATGGCAGTTTCCAGAATTACCAGTGGGGCCATTCCTGTTTTCCTTCCTGTTGGTAATTATGAAAATTGTCATAATTAATATTAAGTTTGATTTTGAATGGTATTTTTTTAAAAAATAATAATAATTGAATTATAATACCCCCCTTATATTTTATACTAGATTCCCTGACAAAGAGAATTACAAAACACGTAGGGATCCACAATAATTTTTCCCCCAACTTGCACCTGTTTTTCTACACTTTTTTTCTATGGCCATTCTTGTTTTCATGGCCTCTGTGTGAGACAAGATGCTGGACTAGATGGACCACTGCTCTGATTCATCAGGGCTCTTCTGATGTTCTTATGAGGGCCTCGGCCTCTCTGCCCTGTTGTTGGCCCTCCAGAGGAACTGGTTGGCCACTGTGTGAGAGAGGATGCTGGACTAGATGGACCACTGGTCTGATCCAGCAGGGCTCTTCTTATGTTCTTATGGAGGCCTCAGCCTCCATGCCCTGTTGTTGGCCCTCCAGAGGAACTGGTTGGCCACTGTGTGAGACAGGATGCTGGACAAGATGGACCACTGGTCTGATCCAGCAGGGCTCTTCTTATGTTCTTATGGAGGCCTCAGCCTCCATGCCATGTTGTTGGCCCTCCAGAGGAACTGGTTGGCCACTGTGTGAGACAGGATGCTGGACTAGATGGACCATTGGTCTGATCCAGCAGGGCTGTTCTGATGTTCTTACGAAGGACTTGGCCTCTATGCCCGGTTGTTGGCCCTCCAGAGGAACTGGTTAGCTACTGTGTGAGACAAAATGCTGTACTAGATGGACCATTGGTCTGATCCAGTAGGGCTCTTCTGATGTTCTTATGAGGGCCTCGGCCTCTCTGTCCTGTTGTTGGCCCTCCAGAGGAACTGGTTAGCTACTGTGTGAGACAGGATGCTGGACTAGATGGACCATTGGTCTGATCCAGCAGGGCTCTTCTGATGTTCTTATGATTATGTCCAGAGCTCTTTTTGTAGCAGGAACTCCTTTGCATATTGGGCAACACACCCCTAATGTAGCCCATCTGCCAAGAGCTTACAGTCGCCCCTGTAAGAAGAGCTCTGTAAGCTCTTGGAGGATTGGCTACATTAGGGGTGTGTCGCCTAATATGCAAAGGAGTCCCTGCTACCAAAAGAGCCCTGATCCCAGTTGGGATTGTGTATGGGTTCTTTTGGTTTGTATTTTGGTTATTTTTAAGGAGCACTTTTGACACAGTTCAATTTACTTTTAATAGATCTTTTTTTAAAAAAAAAATTTCATAGTTCCCTTATAAAAAATACAATTAATACTTTCTGTTGCATTGGGAAACCCAAGGAGTTTAGCGAGCGGGGAGGGACGGGGGACGGGATATATTACAAAAGGGAAAAAATAAAAGCTGAGTGCTGTAATTTTTCCCCTTCGCAGCAATTCTTTTGTGGCTGTGGAAGTGACCCAGAATGGTGTAAATCAGTTTTAAGCCCCATTGCCTCTGGCTGGGATATTTAGCTGAAAACACAAACATCGGCAAGAATGAGGGCTATCAGTTATGACGAGTCTTTCCCTTCCTTAAAGTTTGAACTGGTGCCAATCGAAGGCATCAGTCAAAAAAGACCAGACCCCAAAATGAGACAGAATTTAGGCTCTGCTGAAGCTGTGGAAATGCCTTCGATGTATAGGATGTGTTGTTATCGCACTGCCCGGTCCCTTCTTCACTGAACACAGTAGGACTCAAAAGGCATTATAAGAGTGTGTCAGTCACTATGGCTAGTAGCCACTGACTGATGTATCCTCCATGGATCTATATAATCCTCCATGAATCTGTCTAATCCCTGCTCTGAGTCCATCATGGGATAGGAAAGGGTATATGTGCAATAAATAAATAAATGAATTAATAAAATAAAAGCCGTCTAGGTCTGTGGCCATCACTACATCCTCTGGCAGCAAATCCCACATTTTAATTGTTTTAATCACACCAGTTTGGTGTAGTGACAGCAAGTTTGGTTGTAGTGGAACGTGGACTCTAATCAGGGAGAACCAGGTTTGAGTCCCCACTCCTCCACATGCAGCTGAGGGTGTGACCAGGGCTATTTTTGGGCAGGAACGCACAGGAACGGAGTTCCGGCTGGCTCCCAAATTGGCCACGCCCAGCAGGAACTCATTAGCATAACAGGCCACACCCAGCAGCAGAAACTCACTAGGGCTGGCTACATTAGGGGTGTGTGGCCTAGCATGCAAAGGATTTCCTGCTCCAAAAAAAGCCCTGGGTTCTGACAACAAACAAGGTAAACAGAATGAGAAGCAAAAGATGGGTGTGGCTGGATGACCACACTTCTGGCAATGTGGGGGTGTGGCCTAATATGCTAATGAGCTGCCCTGTCATGGGTGTGGCCTAATAGGCTAATGAGTTTCTGCTGTTGGGTGTGGCCTGTTATGCTAATGAGTTCCTGCTGGGCTTTTTCTAAAAAAACAAAAGCCCTGGTTGTGACCTTGGGTCAGTTACAAGTTGTTTCAGAGCTGTTCTCTCAAGGGCAGTCCTCGAAAGAGCTCTCTCAGCCCCACCTACCTCAGAGGGTTTCTGTTGTGTGGAGGGAAAGGAGATTGTAAGCCACTCTGAGACTCCTTCAGGTAGTGACAGGAAGGGTATAAATCCAGTCTCCTCCTCCTCCTCCTCCTATCTGTGTAAAAAAAAGGTATTTCCTTTTCCCTGTCCTGAATCTACTACCCATTAGCCTTGTCCCAAAGCAAGCTCAGATGGAACTGGATCACGCCTATTTCTAATACCGCGTCCCACCCTTAAGCATGTTCAGCATCTTCTGCAAGAGACTACATCAGTCACACCATTTGCGTGTTCGGGACGGGCATTATGCACACGCATGAATACACAGGGAGCTGCCTCACATTGGTCCATCAAGCTCCAGTCTTGTCTACGCACACTGGCAGTGGCTCTCCAGGGTCTCAGGTGGAGGTATTTCACATCACCTACCGCCTGGTCCTTTTGAATGGAGACACTGGGGATTGAACCCAGGACCTTCTGCATGCCGGAGCTTCAGCATTTCAGAAATGGTCGCAGCTTCTCGCAGCAGCGAGAGACGTGTGCCATGAATCGGGGACAGGAGAAGGCACGATGGTGCGTGCCTTCCACGGCACCCTTGTTGATGGGTGCCAAGCCAGGGAGCTTTTAGGAGAGCCCTTTCCCTGGCTTGTAGCCGGTGTAGGAGGGCTGCTCCCTGCTCCGATGGTCCATCTCTGATTCCCAGCAATGGCATAGAAATGACCGCTCCAGCAAGGGATCTGGTAGTTCAGCGGATTTGGTAGTTCAGCGAATTTATCTAATTTGCAGGATCTGTTGGATCTACATCAAGTGAGTTCCCAGGGAGACCTGTTGGATCGATTGACTAATGAGTGAGTTATGTTGAAGCGAGACATCAATCAGCATGCTGCAAAGTCCCCATGGTAGAAGAGGGAGAGGGGAGGGGACACCCTACTCCCCCCCAAAAAAGTGATTTATCGAAGTGTTAAGGGGGAGACTAAGCAGATCAACGAATGGATTACAACAGGGGGATTTCGAAGGGATTTTAAGCCCTTAAACAGACCTGTGGGACTACCGCCTGGTACTTTTGAATGGAGACACTAGGGATTGAAACCAGGACCTTCTGCATGCCAAGCAGAGGCTCTTTTTCAGAGCTACAGCCCTTCCATTCTTATGCCATTGGCCTGTCCCATCTGCCATGGCTTCTGAGTTCACCAGGAGAGCAGTGTTGTTGTCGTATCAATGCCATGCATGTTGGCAGAGTTTAAACATGCAGAGAAAAGGAGCCCCAACTGTTTAAAGAAAATAACTCGGTTTATTAATGAAGAAATGAAACTCTGATAGAACAGAGAAGAGGGAAGAGAGGCTCAACTCACTGACTGATTGCTGTGAGAGACAGGAACGATGGAAGGGAGGGCTCAGTTGGAGCCGGAAGAGTTCTGATTGGTTCTACAACCCTAATCCCATGGCAGTGTTTATTGAATACTTCATCCTGTCAGAAGAACATCAGAAGAGTCCTGCTGGATCAAAGCAACGATCCCCTAGTCCAGCATCCTATCTCACACAGGGGCCAACCACTTCCTCTGGAGGGCCAACAACAGGGCATAGAGGCTGAGCCCTTCATAAGAACATAAAAAGAGACTGCTGGATCAGACCAGTGGTCCACCTAGTCCAGTATCCTGTCTCACACAGTGGCCCACCAGTACCTCTGGACATCTAACAACAGGACGTAGAGGCCGAGACGTTCCCCTGAAAAGAACATTAGAAAAGGCCTGCTGGACCAGACCAGGGGTCCATCTAGTCCAGCATCTTGTCTCACACAGTGGCCCACCAGTTCCTGTGGACATCCAACAACAGAAAGTAGAGGCCAAGACCTTCCTCTGCTAAGAACATAAGAACATAAGAGAAGCCAATGTTGAATCAGGCCAATGGCCCATCTAGTCCAACACCCTGTCACACAGCGGCCAAAATATACCAGGAGCCATCAGGAGGTCCAGCAGTGGGGCCAGGGCACCAGAAGCCCTACCACTGCTGCCCCCTTCAGCACCAAGAATAGAGTGCATCACCTGCCCCAGAAATCAGAAGAGCCCTGCTGGATCAGACCAGTGGTCCATCTAGTCCAGCACCTGTCTCACACAGTGGCCCACCAGTTCTTGTGGACATCCAACAACAGGGCATAGAAGAAGAGGAAGAAGAAGAAGAAGAGGAAGAGGAGGAGGAGGAGGAGGAGGAGGAGGAGGAGGAGTGGTTTGGATTTGTACCCCTCTCTTCACTTGGAGTCTCAGAGCGGCTTACAAATTCCTTTCCCTTCCCCTCCCCACAACAGACACCCTGGGAGGTAGGTTGGGCTGAGAGAACTCTAACACAAACTGCTCTTTTTCAGGAACAGCTGTGCCAGAGCTTGTGACTGACCCAAGGTCACATCAGCAGGTGCAAGTGGAGGAGTGGGGAATCAAACCTGGTTCTCCCAGATTAGAGTCCACTCACTTAACCACAACACCAAACTGGCTCTCAAATGAACATGTGGTAGGGGTGTCACCTGCTGGGGGCAGGAGATCTATTGTTTCTACCATAGGGTTTCCAACAATTCCTAGAAAGCTGCAATGTCACTTCCAGGGTTCCCCCAGGAAGTGATGTAACAGCGTTGTCCAATGAGGCCTTCCTGCTTCGACTCCTACCACAGGAAATTGGCTCACACCAACAGGGACAGAGATGGAAAGTCTGTGGGAAATGTTGCTTAGCATTTTTTGAAACACTCCCCTGCCCCTGATTTTTTTCTATTTTGGCTTCCCCGAGGAAACAGCCAAATAGCGGCTCACTCTTGGCTGGAGAACCTTTGTGTATATATTTGTGCAGTTATTTGGTATGCTGTTGCCTCATGTATCATTACGCACTGCCTAATACTGTTTGAATGCATGTTACTAAATCTGTCCTTGCTGTTCTAGAAACAGCTAATCACATAAGCCCATTCTCTGAGGCAGTGCCGGGCTATCAACAATCTCTTAAGATGTTCAGTGTTTTCCTTCAGGGACCCTGGGGCCTACGCTTCAGCCTGAAGCCTAATTTTGAGTAAAACAGCTTTGCCAAGTAAGCCGCCCTTCACATAGAAAGAACCAGAATTCCAAAGTTCCTGCCGTGCCTGAACACTCTGCACCACAATCCTGGACCTCATTTTGAGAAGGGTAGGGCCAGAGAAGGCCCCGATCCAACAGGGAATGGAAACTGTATATCAGGGAGCTCGTGGCAGGGAACTGGGACCCTGAAATTACCTGATTTCCAGGACCCAGAGGATTCTGGCCCCTGGGTCTAATGTTCTGGATCCCATTGCCTGTAGACTCTTTGAACAGAAAGTGGAAACGATAAGCACGACAAAAATCATGCTGATCAATGTATAAGACCCTCTCCACCCTTAAATCTAGGATATATCAAAACTGGGAAACAAGCACTGATGTTTCCCAGTTCCTAGTCATAGTGGGGCACCCCTCACCCCCAGCTTATATTCCTTCCTTCCTTCCTTCCTTCCTTCCTTCTCCTTCCTTCCTTCCTTCCTTCCTTCCTTCCTTCCTTCCTTCCTTCCTTCCTTCCTTCCTTCCTTCCTTCCTTCCTTCCTTCCTTCCTTCCTTTCTTTCTTTCTTTCTTTCCTTCTCTCTCTCTCTCTCTCTCTCTCTCTCTCTCTCTCTTTCTTTCTCTCTCTCTCTTTCTCTCTCTCTCTCTCTTTCTCTCTCTTTCTTTCTTTCTTTCTTTCTCTCTTTCTCCCCCCCCTCTTTAAATTTACCAACTCTCACCAAATGTATCCCTATCTCACTTCTGGAGAAAACCTGGAAGTGACATAGGGTGGCTCTAGGAATTGCCAGAAACTCTGTGGTAAAATTGTAGAGTTTCTGGTGATTCCTAGAGCTACCCTTCATCACTTCCAGGTTTTCCCCTCAAAGTGACACAGGAATGCAGTTAATGTCATGCACCTCTTCATGTCCCTGCCCCCCATCCTCCTTCTAGCTTGGCCCGGCTACTCCATTTTCCATCTGACTTGAGCCCCAGATCGATTCCTGGGTAGACTTTACAGTCACCTTCTCCTGGAAGCATCTTTTACTCTGAATAATCAGCTCAGAAAGATTCAGAGTGATGCAGAGCAGGACACAGGAGGGTACCCCTAAAGTGGGGTCCCTAACACAGACACCATGTCACCTGCAGACACTTTTTTAAGCATGATAGAATTACATCACATCCAGTGAAAACTCAAAAGTGATGTCATGCCACTCTAGGAATCACTGAAAACTCTATGTCGAGGGATCTCTATGATTCCTAGAGTGGCATACAACCATTAGATTCCGGTCCAGTAGTACCTTAGAGACTGACAAGATTTTAGGGGTATAAACTTTCTAGAGGAAAAGCTCTCTTCATTAGATACAAGTCGGAATTGAGATCTCTGAGTCTTTATATCATAAGGACATAAGAAGAGACCTGATGGATCAGATCAATGGTCCAACAAGTCCAGTATCCTGTCATACAGTGGCCAACCGAACCAGCTCCTCTGGAGGGCCAACAACAGGGCACAGAGGCTGAGGCCTTCATAAGAACATCAGAACACACCTGCTGGATCAGACCAGTGAGGGTCCATCTAGTCCAGCCTCCTGTCTCACGCAGTGGCCAACCAGTTCCTCTAGAAGGCCAACAACAGGGCATAGAGGCCGAGGCCTCCATAAGAACATCAGAACACACCTGCTGGATCAGGCCAGTGGTCCATCTAGTCCAGCATCCTGCCTCACACAGTGGCCAACCAGTTCCTCTAGAAGGCCAACAACAGGGCATAGAGGCCGAGGCCTCCATAAGAACATCAGAAGAGCCCTGCTGGATCAGGCCAGTGGTCCATCTAGTCCAGCATCCTCCCTCACACAGTGGCCAACCAGTTCCTCTAGAAGGCCAACAACAGGGCATAGAGGCTGAGGCCTCCATAAGAACATCAGAAGAGCCCTGCTGGATCAGGCCAGTGGTCCATCTAGTCCAGCATCCTCCCTCACGCAGTGGCCAACCAGTTCCTCTAGAAGGCCAACAACAGGGCATAGAGGCTGAGGCCTCCATAAGAACATCAGAAGAGCCCTGCTGGATCAGGCCAGTGGTCCATCTAGTCCAGCATCCTGCCTCACGCAGTGGCCAACCAGTTCCTCTAGAAGGCCAACAACAGGGCATAGAGGCTGAGGCCTCCATAAGAACATCAGAAGAGCCCTGCTGGATCAGGCCAGTGGTCCATCTAGTCCAGCATCCTGCCTCACACAGTGGCCAACCAGTTCCTCTGAAGGGCCAACAACAGGGCATAGAGGTTCAGGCCTTCCCTTGATGCAGCCTCCTGGCTCTGGGATTCAGAGGTTTAGTGCCTCTGAATGTGGAGGTTCCCTTCAGTCACCATGGCTAGTAGCTGTGGACAGAGTTATTCTCCACAAATCTGTCTAATCCCCTTTTTAAAAATGTGTATTCCTGTGGCCATCACTACATCCTCTGGCAGCAATTTCCACATTTCAATCACTCTCTGTGTAAAGTAGTATTTCCTTTTGTCTGTCCTGACCTACTGCCCATGAGCTTCATCGGATGCCGTTGAGTTCTAATATTTTTTGGGGAAAGGGAGGGGATCACTTTGTCAATTCTGTTTACCACATGAATAATTTTATCAACCTGTGTCATGTCCCTCTTCAGTCATCTCTTTTCTAAACTGAAAAAAGTCCCAGACTCTACAGGCTTTCCTCATAGAATCATAGAGTCGGAAGGGATCTCCAGGGTCATCTAGTCCAACCCCCTGCACAATGCAGGGAATTCACAAATACCTCCCCCTCAATACCCGCAGTGACTGCTGTTCCATGCCCAGAAGATGACGAAAAGGAAAGGTGCTCCAATACCTTAATTATTTGGGTTGCACTCCTTAATACTTTTCCCAGCTCTGCAATGTCCTTTTGGAGATACGGTGAACAGAACTGTACACAGTATTCCAAATGAGGCCCCACCATAGACTTATATACAGAAGCATTAGAATATCAACTGTTTTATTCTCAATCCCCTTTCTAATAATCCTTAATATTGAGTTTGCCTTTTTCTCCTCTGAAGCACTTTGGGTTAGTATCATAGAATGTTAGAGTTGGAAGGGACCTTGCAGGTCATCTAGTCCAACCCCCCGCACTCTGCAGGAGTGTCACCAAAAGATAGCCCTACAACATACCCGAAAGATGGTCGTCCAGCCTCTGCTTGGAAATGTCCAGCGAAGGAGCATCCACCACCTCCAGAAGCCATCTGTTCCACTGCTCAGCCACTCTTACAGTTGGGAAGCTTCTCCTGACATTTAGCTGGTATCGACTCCCTTGTCATTTCCACGCATCGGATCTAGTCTTGCAATCTAGAGCAAGAGAGAAGAGATCTGCTCCAACTTCGACATGACAGCCCTTCAAATATTTGAAGACTGCAATCATGTCCCCTCTAAGCCTTCTTTTTCCCAGGCTAAACATGCCCAACTCTTTCAGCCTTTCCTCATAAGACTTGGATTCCAACCCTCTCACCATCCTGGTCGCCCTCTTCTGGACACGCTCCAGCTTGTCAACATCCTTCCTAAAATGTGGTGCCCAAAACTGGACACAGGACTCCAGGTGAGTCCTGACCATAGCAGAATAGAGTGGAACTACCACCTCCCGTGATCTGGACACAAGGCTTCTGCTAATGCATCCTAAGATTGACACTTTCATCGAGCTATCCACTGTCACCCCAAGATCTTTCCCCCTCTCAGTCTCAGCAACTTCAGAGCCCATCAGCCTACACTTGGGGTTGGAATCTTTCCTCGCAGTGTGCCTTGTCTCACACTTACTGACACTGAACTTCATTTCCTGCATTGTTACCCGCTCTCCCAGTGTGCTGAAGTCCTCTTGGCACTCTCCATAATCATCCTTGGTTTTCCCCATTCTGAATAATGGCGTGCCATCTGCAAACTTGGCCACCGCGCTCCACGCCCATCGTTCCTGATCATTTATGAAGACACTAAATCCATTCTGTTTGTCAAAAAGAAACGGGAAGAGAGAAGGGGCAGGAAGGGAAGTTCTGCAGAATTTCAGAACTGCACTCTGCAGGCGCTCAGAGGTGGGCAATGCCTTCCCCGGGTTTCCTATACTCCCGTGAGAGCGCCACCTTGTGGTTTGTAGCAAAAAAACAGCTTCAAGGGCTGAAGTCACGGAAGGGTGCATGGATTTCTCTACAGATGGAAACAGAAGAGAAATACCTCTTCCAAAAAAGGAAACAAGAAAGAATCAGAGGAATCGATGGCTGTATTTTTTAAAAATGTAATTTCTGGAAAAGGACATCCCCCTCCCTGTAACAATGCTAATTTTGTTATTTCTACGGGCGGGGCTTGCGAACTCCCCATATTTGGCTTCTTCCTTGTGGGAATCAAAACCAACAAGTCTTATTTTTTTCTTCCATTTTCTACATGGAAAGGTTTCCCCATTAAAGGAGGGAGGAGGAAGAGAGTTGGGTTTATACCCCGCCCTTCGCTTGGAGCCTCGGAGCAGCGTTACAGTCTCCATCCCTTCTTTTCCCCCACAACAGACACCCTGTGAGGTAGGTGGGGCTGTGAGAGATCTGAGGGAACTGATCTTGAGAGAACAGCTCCAAGAGAACTTGTGACTGACGAGAGGTCACCCAGCTGGCTGCAAGTGGAGGAGTGGGGAGTATTCAGGTCCTGTGGTCCTCAGAATATCCTTCTATAGCATTCAAGGGGGACTCCTCCTCCAGTTTTTAGCAGCAGATATTCTGCCTGCATCTCCTGTATATCAGTGCCACATAATGCAAAATGAAACAAACAGAAAGCCACACCATTCAAATGGCAGAACAGATAGAAATGAACCGGGAACACCACCAGTGGATGTAGGTGGAATGAAAGGCTCACAGTGACAGTGTATGTACATATCAGTGCCATCAAGTTGCAACTGACCTATGGCGATCCCAGCCAATGAGTTTTCAAGGCAAGTGAGAAGCAGAGGTGGTTTGCCATGGCCTTCCGCAGCAGAGCCTTCCTTGGTGGTCTCCCATCCAAGACTTGTGGTGAACCTAGCAAAGGGCTTTCAAGGCAAGTGAGAAGCAGAGGTGGTTGGCCATGGCCTTCCACAGCAGAGCCTTCCTTGGTGGTCTCCCATCCAAGACTTGTGGTGAACCTAGCAAAGGGCTTTCAAGGCAAGTGAGAAGCAGAGGTGGTTTGCCATGGCCTTCCGTAGCAGAGCCTTCCCTGGTGGTCTCCCATCCAAGACTTGTGGTGAACCTAGCAAAGGGCTTTCAAGGCAAGTGAGAAGCAGAGGTGGTTTGCCATGGCCTTCCGCAGCAGAGCCTTGCCTTGGTGGTCTCCCATCCAAGACTTGTGGTGAACCTAGCAAAGGGCTTTCAAGGCAAGTGAGAAGCAGAGGTGGTTTGCCATGGCCTTCCGCAGCAGAGCCTTCCTTGGTGGTCTCCCATCCAAGACTTGTGGTGAACCTAGCAAAGGGCTTTCAAGGCAAGTGAGAAGCAGAGGTGGTTGGCCATGGCCTTCCGCAGCAGAGCCTTCCTTGGTGGTCTCCCAACCAAGACTTGTGGTGAACCTAGCAAAGGGCTTTCAAGGCAAGTGAGAAGCAGAGGTGGTTGGCCATGGCCTTCCGTAGCAGAGCCTTCCTTGGTGGTCTCCCCCCATCCAAGACTTGTGGTGAACCTAGCAAAGGGCTTTCAAGGCAAGTGAGAAGCAGAGGTGGTCTTGCCATGGCCTTCCGCAGCAGAGCCTTCCTTGGTGGTCTCCCATCCAAGACTTGTGGTGAACCTAGCAAAGGGGCTTTCAAGGCAAGTGAGAAGCAGAGGTGGTTTGCCATGGCCTTCCGCAGCAGAGCCTTCCTTGGTGGTCTCCCATCCAAGACTTGTGGTGAACCTAGCAAAGGGCTTTCAAGGCAAGTGAGAAGCAGAGGTGGTTTGCCATGGCCTTCCGCAGCAGAGCCTTCCTTGGTGGTCTCCCATCCAAGACTTGTGGTGAACCTAGCAAAGGGCTTTCAAGGCAAGTGAGAAGCAGAGGTGGTTGGCCATGGCCTTCCGCAGCAGAGCCTTCCTTGGTGGTCTCCCATCCAAGACTTGTGGTGAACCTAGCAAAGGGCTTTCAAGGCAAGTGAGAAGCAGAGGTGGTTTGCCATGGCCTTCCGCAGCAGAGCCTTCCTTGGTGGTCTCCCATCCAAGACTTGTGGTGAACCTAGCAAAGGGCTTTCAATGCAAGTGAGAAGCAGAGGTGGTTGGCCATGGCCTTCCTCTGCAGAGCCTTCCTTGGTGGTCTCCCATCCAAGACTTGTGGTGATCCTAGCAAAGGGCTTTCAAGGCAAGTGAGAAGCAGAGGTGGTTGGCCATTGCCTTCCACAGCAGAGCCTTCCTTGGTGGGCTCCCATCCAGGACTTATGGTGATCCCAGTAAGGGGCTTTCAAGGCAAATGAGAAGCAGAGTTGGTCTGAAGAGTCTTCCTTGGAGGTCTCCCATCTAAGCACTGACCCTGCTGAGTTTCCAAGATGTGACATCGGGCTGTGCTATGCTGTCTTCCCTCTGACAGGGTGATTGTATTCGTTAGAGCTGTCAAGTTGCAGCTGACTTGCAGCAAGGCCAGCCAGGGGCTTTCAAAGCAAGTGAGAAGGAGAGGTGATTCACTATTGCCTTCCTCTGCAGAGCCTTCCTTGGTGGACTCCCATCCAAGACTTATGGTGATCCTGGCCAGGGGCTTTCAAGGCAAGTGAGAAGCAGAGATAGTGTGTCACTACCTTCCTCTGCAGAGCCTTCCTTGGTGGTCTCCTATCCAAGTACCAACCCTGCTTAGCTTAGACTTATGGCGACCCCAGCCAGGGGCTTTCAAGGCAAGGGAGAAGTAGAGGTGGTTTTCCATTGCCTTCCTTTGCAGAGCCTTCCTTGGTGGTCTCCCACCCAAGTACCAACCCCACTTAGCTTAGACTTATGGTGACCCCAGCAAGGGGCCTTCAAGGTAAGCGAGAAGCAGAGGTGGTCTTCCATTGCTTTCCTTTGCAGAGCCTTCCTTGGTGGTTTATCCAAGTACCAACCCTGCCTATCTTAGACTTATGCCAATCAGCCAGGGGCTTTCAAGGCAAGTGAGAAGCAGAGGTGGTTTGCCATTGCCTTCCTCTGCAGAGCCTTCCTTGGTGGTCTCCCATCCAAGTACCAACCCTGCTTAGATTAGATTTATGGCGATCCCAACAAGGGGCTTTCAAAGCAAGTGAGAAGCAGAGGTGGTCTGCCATGGCCTTCCTCTGCCGAGCCTTCCTTGGTGGCCTCCCGTCCCTGCTTAGTTTCCACAATCTGACAAGATCAGACTATACCACAGTGCCATCCATTCCCCAATGACAGCACAAGGATGCACAAGCAAGTGAAGAGGACCTACGAATTCACCCCTACAAGGAGGTTCCAAATGTGCTCCGGATTTTACTTTACGATGAGTTTTGCCGAGAACTCCAGCTGTGCCCCATGACTTTAGAAGTGCAGAGACACGTCCCTGGTGCTCGCTAGTCCAAACAGTCACCACGCAGGTGAGTCTGCCTGTAGGCCTCTCCGGAAAAGCAGGTTGTGGAAGCGGTTGCTCTTCTGCAGCCGATAATGCTGACGGTTTGCGGCTGCTATTCCCACATCAGCTGCTGTGTGGCATTGCTCCCCTTCAGATGAGCGAAAGCAGCTGGCTTTCCGTGCCTTCCTTTTGAGTACCGCGCATCAGCCGCAGCTTCCTTGAACGTAGTTCTATCCTCCCCCTTCTCTCATCACCATAACAAACTGTACTAATTGTTATGTTGACTGGTACGGCTCAAAGGGCTGCATCCTGCCGCCATTCGAGAAAATTATTTATTGCTGGGAAGTGACAGAGAAGGGGGGAACACCTTTGTCAAACAATTTTGATTATTATTCATTTTTAGAAGAGCAGATTCTCCGGAGCCTGGGTCACTGGCAGGGTGTTGTTCTCAGAAGAGGAGGAGGAGGAGGAGATTGGATTTATACCCTGCCCTTCACTCGGGATCTCAGAGCGGCTCACAAACTCCTTCCTCTCCCCACAACAGACACCCTATGAGATAGGCAGGGCCGAGAGAGCTCTGACAGAAACTGCTCTTTTTTCAAGAACAGTTCTTATCAGAACTATGGCTTGCCTAAGGTCATCCAGCAGGTGCAAGCAGAGGAGTGGGGAACCTAACCTGGTTCTCCCAGATTAGAGTCCTCGCACTGAACCACTACACCAAAATGAAACAGATTTCAACCCAAAGACCACAATTTAAAGATTTCAATCAGAGAATCGTAGAGTTGGAGGGGACCACCAGGGCCATCTAGTCCAACCCCCTGCACAGTAGAGGGGATCCTCAAATACCTCCTGCCCCACACCCCCACTGACCCATGCTCAGAAGATGACCAAAAAAACCCTCCAGGGTCCTCAGCCAAACAGGCTTGGAGAAAAATTGCTTCCTTACTGTGGATTGGGCTGTGGCTCATTGGCAGAATATCTCCTTGGCAAGCCGAAGGTCCTAGGTTCAATCCCCAGCATCTCCAGTTAAAGGGATCGGGTAGGAGGTGACGTGAAGGACTTCAGCCTAAGACCCTGGAGAGACATAGGCAGGGACTGTGGCTCATTGGCAGAGCATCTGCTTGGCAAGCAGAAGGTCCCAGGTTCAATCCCCAGCATCTCCAGTTAAAGGGATCGGGTAGGAGGTGACGTGAAGGACTTCAGCCTAAGACCCTGGAGAGACATAGGCGGGGACTGTGGCTCATTGGCAGAGCATCTCCTTGGCAAGCAGAAGGTCCCAGGTTCAATCCCCGGCATCTCCAGTTAAAAGGATCAGGTAGGAGGTGATGTGAAGGACCTCAGCCTGAGACCCTGGAGAGCTGCTTCCGGTCTGAGTGGAGAAGACTTACCTTGGTGGACCAAGGGTCCGATTCAGTCTAAGGCAGCTTCATGTTTCCATGTGACTTAATAATGAATTTATATCTACGGATTCCCTCCCCCCGTTTCGTCTGCCTTGCGCTTTTATTTCTGTGCTGTTGTTGTATCATAACGCCCTGTGGTAAGTACTTCTGGATTTTCAGCTTCAGCATTTATCTTTGTGATCATGCTGTGAAGATAAATATCCCTTCAGGAAGGGAAGGTAGTGATAATTGCAGCCTGTTACACCACGGAAGCGAGGGTCGGCGTGCGTTACAGTGTTGTGAGGAAGCTAGGAAGTTTGATCCTGGCATCTTCTTACTGAGAGTTTTGATGGCGTTAAGCTAGTGTTCGAGCCCGGACTCTCCCGAAAAGCTGAAATGACTAAACTGAGGCTATTGTACTTTGGTTACATTATGAGCAGTTTGGCCCAACATAGCCGCTCCTCCCCTCCAGATCAAATGAGCATGATCAGACATGTACATCTAGGTCCCATGCCCCACTAGATGGGCCATTGGCCTGATTCAACATTGGCTTCTCTTATGTTCTTATGTTCATCCCTTTTTGTTGTTGTTGTTCAGTCGTACAGTCGAATCTGACTCTTCGTGACCCCATGGACCACATCAAGCCAGGCCCTCCTGTCTTCCACTGTCCTCTGGAGTTTGCTCAACTTTGTGTCCGTTGCATCGGTGACACTGTCTGACCATCTCCTCCTTTGCCGTCCCCTTCTTCTTTGACCTTCAATCTTTCCCAGCATCAGGGTCTTCTCCAGTGAGTGCTCCCCTCTCATTTGGTGGCCACTCATCCCTACCTTGTGCTAAAATGACTCCCATGTGGATTAAATAGTAAAGGTAAAGGTTTCCCTTGCTCGAAAGCCAGTCAAATCTGACTCTGGGGGGGGGGTGCTCAGATCCATTTCCAAGCGGAAGAGCCAGCGTTGTCCAAAAACGTTTCTACGGTCACGTGGCCGGCATAACTAAACACCAAGGTGCATGGAACGCTGCTACCTTCCCACCGAAGCAGTACCTATTTATCTACTTGCAGTTTCTTGCTTTCAAACTGCTAAGTTAGCAGGAACTGGGGCCAGAGACGGGAGCTCACTCCGACACGTGGCACTCGGGTCTCGAACTGCTGAGCTACCGACCTTCCGGTCTGCAGCTCATCGTCTTAACCTCTGGGCCACCACAGCTCCATGGATTAAATAGTAAAGGTAAAGGTTCCCTTGCTCGAAAGCTAGTCGAATCTGACTCTAGGGTTGCGGTGCTCATCTCCGTTTCAAAGCCGAAGAGCCAGCGCTGTCCAAAGACGTTTCCGTGGTCATGTGACCGGCATGACTAAACACCAAGGTGCACGGAACGCTGTTCCCTTCCCACCAAAGTGGAACCTATTTATCTACTTGCAATTTCTTGTTTTCGAACTGCTAGGTTGGCAGGAGCTGGAACTAGAGACGGGAGCTCACTCCATCATGCGGCACTCTCGGGTCTCGAACTGCTGACCTACTGACCTTCCACAGCCTGCAGTTCAGCGTCTTAACCACTTGAGCCACCGCAAATAGCCACTGGCAAATTCTGGTGGCTGCCTCAGCGATGCGCTTCTATGGCGCCTTTCCATGGGTCTGATCCTCCGGGCACGCCATGGAAATGCACCAGCAGTGTGATCGTCCCGCTCCATTTCCAGTGCACCCCTTTCCCCCTAACCTCACTCCGATGTGTGCTTCAACACCCCCATAGAACACGGCCAGGAGTGTGTGGGCGCTTGTCTGCTTCTGCGCACACACAGCAGGACTTAGAAAAAACAACAACAACAGCCAACCCAGCCATGGATCTATGCTTGTGGTGTGTTAGCGATGTGAACGGCCAACCACGGGCCCGTGGCACTCTGATGCCGGCTTAAAGTGACTAGAACTATAGTAGAGTGTAACTGGATTGTCTTCTACTGCATGACATAAGAACATAAGAGAAGCCAATGTTGAATCAGGCCAATGGCCTATCCAGTCCAACACTCTGTCACACAGCGGCCAAAATATAGCAGGTGCCATCAGGAGGTCCAGCAGTGGGGCCAGGACACTAGCAGCCCTCCCACTGCTGCCCCCTCCAGCACCAAGAATAGAGTGCATCACCTGCCCCAGACTGAGAGTTCCCATCTATACCTTGTGGCTAATAGCCATTGATGGACTTCTGCTCCATATGTTTATCTAATTCCCTCTTGAAACTGTCCATGCTTGTAGCTGCCACCACCTCCTGTGGCAGTGAATTCCATATGTTAATCACTCTTTGGGTGAAGAAGGACTTCCTTTTATCTCTTCTAACCCGACTGCTCAGCAATTTCATGGAGTGCCCACAAGTTCTTGCATTGTGAGAAAGGGAGAAAAGGACTTCTTTCTCAACCTGCTCTATCCCATTCATAATCTTATAAACCTCGATCATGTCACCCCTCAGCCATCGCAGGTATCACCTTGCTTGTCCTGAATATGCCTTGTAATTCCCTGTTCCGTTCTGCTTATAGTTTATCTTGCTTCAGTAGTTGTTTGTTGCTGACGTTGTTCTCTTATTCTGTAACCCGAGTCTGATTTCTTGGTTGCCTTAGGCCAGGGGTGTCAAACATGTGGCCCGGGGGCTTTATCAGCCCACCGGAGGGCTTCCATCAGGCCCTCAGTGGACCTGGCCATCTCCTGCTTCCAGTTCTGCTGCTGCTGCTGCATCATCGCTTGCTTCGCCAGACTCTCTTAATCACGCCGCCATTTCGTGTTTTAACCTGGGTCCTAGACTCGGAACTCTGCGCATGAGATTCCTGTGGCGAAGGTCAATAAATCAAAAGTAGGTTTGCAGCTTACAGATACACGCTTGAGCAGCGTACTCAAGGTTGCAACAGCACAGGCATTTGTATGCCGTAATTCAGAGCAAGAGGTGTCAGTTCTCAGAGCCTGTTAAATAAACAGAATATGGCAAGAGTGCTGATGTTTTAAGCATGTTTTTTCTCTTAAGTAAAAAACAAAACAAAACACCTTTGTGTTTGTGTCCTTTATAAAGTTTTTATCTCCGCCACCTGGCATTACCTTTCATGACACGCACGGCCCAGGCCAACATGGTCTCTTTTCTGTCAGATCATGAGTTCGACATCCCTGCCTTAAAGGTAAAGGTAAAGGTTCCCTTGCTCGAAAGCCAGTCGAATCCAACTCTAGGGGGTTGCGGTGCTCATCTCCGTTTCAAAGCCGAAGAGCCAGCGCTGTCCAAAGACGTTTCCGTGGTCATGTGGCCGGCATGACTAAACACCAAGGCGCACGGAACGCTGTTACCTTCCCACCGAAGTGGTACCTATTTATCTACTTGCAATTTCTTGCTTTCGAACTGCTAGGTTGGCAGGAGCTGGAACTAGAGATGGGAGCTCACTCCATCATGCGGCACTCACGGGTCTCGAACTGCTGAACTACTGACCTTCCATAGCCTGCAGTTCAGTGTCTTAACCACTTGAGCCACCGCAGCTCCTATCCCTGCCTTAGGCTGTCATAAAAATATAAGAAAATCCCGACTGGGTCAGACTGGCGGTCCATTGAGTCCAGTGTTCTGTCCCACATACTGGCCGACCAGTTCCTTTGGAGGCCCAGCAACAGAGCATAGAGGCCGAGGCCTTCATAACAACATAAGAAGAGCCCTGATGGATCAGGGCAGTGGTCCATCTCGTCCAAGAAGCAGAAAAGATTTGGTTGTACACCCCACCCTTAACTACCTGAAGGAGTCTCAAAGTGGCTTACAATCACCTTCCCTTCCTCTCCCCACAACGGACACCCTGTGAGGTAGGCGGGGCCGAGAGAGCCCTGAGAGAACTGCTCTTGAAGGAACAGCTCTGAGAGAGCTGTGACTGACCCAAGGTCACCCAGCTGACTTCATGGGAAGGAGTGGGGAATCAAACCCACTTCTCCAAATTAGTCTCTACTGCTCTTAACCACCAGGGCTAGTAGATGCTAATAGACCTCTTCCCCACCGAATCTGTCTAATCCCCTTTTTATAAGAACGTATCACTGAAGACTCGCCGATTTCTCGCCTCCCGGTGTTGTCTGCCTACATGGCTTTATATCCTTTAATCTGTCTTGAGTCTCCGCGAGAAAAGCGGGCTATAAATAAAATAAAATTAATCTCACCTCAAATGCCGCTCTGATTTCCCTCCGTCCTGCCTTTTCTTCCGGCCCGCCACGGAGATATTGATGGCTCAAGGCCAGATCAGACATTTCGCCATTTGGGATCCGGGTGATTCATGACTCCGGATGCCCCTGAAGCCGGCTTAGGTGATTTTTTTCCTGGCCAACTCCTGCATCGGGCACTTCCAGTTGTTTTTCTAGTCAAGGGTTATTGAGCTGTGTTTCTAGCCATGCTCCTTCAAGGCTGCTTTTCGACTGTGCCAATTTTTCCTGCTTTTTTTTTTTTTTACTTCTTAAGCCAATTTGAAGCCGGCAAGGTCTTCTGCTATATCTATATACTTTTCTTCCCTGTCGGCAGAGGATTTAACAATCCTTTTTTTGGCTTACACACTTATCAGTGTTATTCCCCTCCAAACGTGGGAGTCCAACCCACTTTTCCTTGGAATTATGCTTGGGCAAACGGAGTTATTGGGGGGTAGATCAGCAAATAATTCAGGCTGTTTGGCGCATTCCAAACACTCCACATCTGTGCCATGGAGACAGCTGTGAAGTTCGACATGTGTTCATCCCAGAATTTCTGCCTCCTCTCCTCTTCTAGGAGGAGGAGGAGATTGGATTTATACCCCGCCCTTCACTACCCAAGGGAGTCTCAGAGCAGCTTACAAACTCCTTTCCCTTCCCCTCCCCACAACAGACACCCTGGGAGGTAGGTGGGGCTGAGAGAGCTCTTAACACAAACTGCTCTTTCAGGAACAGCTGTGCCAGAGCTTGTGACTGACCCAAGGTCACATCAGCAGGTGCAAGTGGAGGAGTGGGGAATTAAACCTGGTACACTAAACCACTACACCAAACTGGATATTATAGCTTTAGAAAAAGTGCAGAAAATGGCAACTGGAATGATAAAAGGATTGGAACACTTTCCCTATGAAGAAAGGTTAAAGCGCTTGGGGCTCTTTAGCGTGGAGAAATGACGGCTGAGGGGTGACACGATCGAGGTTTACAAGATTATGCATGGGATAGAGCAGGTCGAGAAAGAGGTACTTTTCTCCCTTTCTCACAATACAAGAACTCGTGGGCACTCCATGAAATTGCTGAGCAGTCGGGTTAGAACGGATAAAGGGAAGTCATTCTTCACCCAAAGAGTGATTAACACACGGGATTCACTGGCGCAAGAGGTGGTGGTGGCTACAAGAGGGAATTAGATAAACATATGGAGCAGAAGTCCATCGGTGGTTATTAACAACAAGTTATAGATGGGAATTCTCAGCCTAGGGCAAGTGAGGCTCTGTATTCTTGGTGCTTGGTGGGGGCAGCAGTGGGAGGGCTTCTAGTGTCCTGGCCCCACCGCTGGACCTCCTGATGTCAACTGGTATCTTTGGCCACTGTGTGATAGAATGTTGGACCAGATGGGCCATTGGCCTGATCCAACATTGGCTTCTCTTGTGTTCTTATGTTCTTGGTGCTTGGTGGGGGCAGCAGTGGGAGGGCTTCTAGTGCCCTGGCCCCACCGCTGGACCTCCTGATGTCAACTGGTATCTTTGGCCACTGTGTGATAGAATGTTGGACCAGATGGGCCATTGGCCTGATCCAACATTGGCTTCTCTTGTGTTCTTATGTTCTTGGTGCTTGGTGGGGGCAGCAGTGGAGGGCTTCTAGTGCCCTGGCCCCACCGCTGGACCTCCTGATGTCAACTGGTATCTTTGGCCACTGTGTGATAGAGTGTTGGACCAGATGGGCCATTGGCCGGATCCACATTGGCTTCTCTTGTGTTCTTATGTTCTTGGTGCTTGGTGGGGGCAGCAGTGGGAGGGCTTCTAGTGTCCTGGCCCCACCGCTGGACCTCCTGATGTCAACTGGTATCTTTGGCCACTGTGTGATAGAGTGTTGGACCAGATGGGCCATTGGCCTGATCCACATTGGCTTCTCTTGTGTTCTTATGTTCTTGGTGCTTGGTGGGGGCAGCAGTGGGAGGGCTTCTAGTGTCCTGGCCCCACCGCTGGACCTCCTGATGTCAACTGGTATCTTTGGCCACTGTGTGATAGAATGTTGGACCAGATGGGCCATTGGCCTGATCCAACATTGGCTTCTCTTATGTTCTTATGTTCTTATGACATCACTTCCGGGATTTTCCCAGAAATGACATCACACCATCACTAATGTTCTCCGTCCCCCCATGTCTCCAATCCCACAGCCTCCGTCTGGTTCTAGGCCAGGCCTAATCAACTTAGTCACCTTCGGCAACATCTTTGAGATACAGCAATACAGCTGTATGCTGTGAATGCTAAGTTCTGAGAACAGAGATAGTGAGAACCTCATTGAAGAAATTTCACTTGTAGCAATATGCTTCCAATGACCTGCTGGATCCTTTAGGGTTTTTTTGCTGGTGCTGAAAGCCGGCAGATTTCAAAATCTCATTCTACCCTAAGTTTGGAGATGTGATTTCGATGGTGGAAGAAAACCATAAAGGCTACCCTCAAGCCTCCAATGCTGACTTTTTCAGATGTTTGTCGGGGACCAGAAAGTCTTGAAACAATCTTAGGACAAGAGCAGGTTTCCAGTAGCACCATAAAGAAGACTAACAAAGTATGTGGCAGGGTATGAGCATTCGTGAGTCACAGCTGGAATGGGAGTCCGTCTGTCCTACTGATTGGGAATTGGAGTGATTTCTGATGCCAAATGACATTAGCAGGCAAATTACAATAGCAGTGGAATGACAATAGCAGTCATGATTGGATTTAGGTGAGATATGCAGAGTGGTCATAGGCGTGGAGAAAATCAACATCAGTGAAGAGATAGGAAACCTAGGTCTCAATTCAGTCCAGGGTAATGCATTGTCTTGAGTTTTGTTGTCAGTTGTGATTCAGCAGTTTCTCTTTCTAATTTCTCTTTGAAATTCCTTTGTAAGAGAACTGCTACTTTTTAGGACAGTGACTGAATGTCCGGGAAGGTTAAAATGTCCCCCCCACACCACTGGGTTTTGAATGTCGTGGTTCCTAATCTCAGAATTATGTTCATTAATGTCATTTGGCATCTGAAATCGCTGCACTTCCCAATAAAAAGGACAAATAAATCCCCATTCTAGCTGCATCTGAAGAAGTGAGCAGTGATGCATGAAAACTCCTCTCCTGCCACATATTTTGTTAGTCCTTAAGGTGCTGCTGGACTCTTCCTCTTTTCTAGGGCTACAGACAGACCAACATGGCTACCCATCTTGATCAGTCTTAAGAAAGGGAGACTCTTTCAATGCCGTCTTATACAGAGTCACACCTTTCTATGGTCATTGACTTTCATGGACTTAGAAGTGTATAACACTGGTTAGGATGGCAATGACTCAACATGAGCTCGTGTGTGAGTTGAGAGCAGTGAAGATACTTCCAAGTTATGGCGGCCCTATGAATTAATCACCTCCAGAATGTCCTATCAGTAATCGCCTTGCTCAGGTCTTGTAAACTGAAGGCACTTTCTGATTTAACCTTCATCACTAGTTGTCTCAAGTCTTCATTGCTTTCTGCCAGTATCTCATTACAGGGTTTTCAAGGTAAGAGATGATCATAAGGGAAGAAGAAGAACAAGAGGAAGAGGAAGAAGAGGAAGAGGAAGAAGAAGAAGAAGAAGAAGAAGAAGAAGAAGAAGAAGAAGAAGGAGGAGGAGGAGGAGGAGGAGGAGGAGGAGGAGGAGGAGGAGGAGGAGGAGGAGGAGGAGGAGGAGGAGGAGGAGAAGATTGGATTTATAGCCCGCCCTTCACTTGGAGTCCCAGAGTGGCTTACAAACCCTTCCCCTCCCCACAACAGATGCCCTGTGAGGTAGGTGGGGCTGAGAGAGCTCTTTTGAGGGCTCCTCTTGAGAAGACAGCTCTGAGAGAACTTGTGACTGACCCAAGGCCACTCCAGCAGCTACATATGGAAGAGTGGAGAATCAAAGCCGGTTCTCCGAGATCACCGCGCTCTTAACCACTACAACCAAATGGTCCTCTCCCGTTGCCTTCTTCTGTGCAGTACTAACCAGGGTTGGCCGAAGTGGCACTACCATTGTCTATGATGAATCCTTTGCCAGAGACTCCTCCCACGACTGCTGCTGTCCAGTAGCTATCATGCAAGGATTCCTCCGCCATCGGATCTGTCCATTCTCCTCTACTGATGTGGCCATTGATCTTTGATGAGGGTAGATGCATCTTAGCCTGGTGTCTCAGCTGTGACCATTCCACTCTGCTAGTAGTTTAGCCTCTTGACAGGGTCCAGATCCCTTACGATATCATTCTCAGTTTCCCTGACACACACAAACTCCATCACCTGACCTGGATAGCCCAGGCTAGCCCGATCTCATCAGATCTTGGAAGCGAAGCAGGTTCGGCCATGGCTAGGAATTGGAAGGGTGACCTCCAAGGAATACCAGGACCACGACACAGAGGCAAGCAATTGGCAAGCCACCTCTGAATCATCACTTGCCTAAAAAAGAAAAAAGAAAAAAGCCTAACTCACCACTTAGTGGTGTATAATGCCAAAGAGGTAGAACTTCTGTCTGCCAGGCAATCTTAGGATCTCCTGGCTATACTACACAATACCACACATTAAGTGATTAATTAATTAATTAATGGACCCTTTACCACATTAAGGTTTGTGTCTTAGAGGGGTGTGTGCATTTCATTGCAGTCTTAAAATAACAACATCTCATTGCTTCTTTGCCCAGTTCAGGAGTTTAAAACAAAAATCTACAAATACTATGTAAACAATCCTTAGTATTAGACCTGTATGGTCTATCAGTGCCATTATCCACATAATACAGATGGAGAGGAGTGAGTAAAACAAGTTGGGAGCACAGTGCCCTGGGCCACCTAGTGAACTCCTGGGTGAGGTAAGATTTGAACTAGGGACACCTTGACTCCTGGCTCATCCTTATAGCCACTATGACCTGGGTTTTTTTTGGGGGGGACTAGAACCTTATTTAGAGCCAGTGTGGCACAGTGGTTAAGAGCAGCGGATTTCAAATCTGGAGAACCAGGTTCGATTCCCCGCTCCCCCTCCACAAGAAGCCTGCTGGGCGACCTCGGGCCAGTCACCGTTCTCTCCGAACTCTCTCAGCCCCACCTCCCTCATAAGGTGCCTGTTGTGCGGGGAGAGGAAGGCAAGGCAACTGTAAGCCACTTTGAGACTCCTTAGGGTAGAGAAAAGCAGGGTATATTAAAAACAACAACAACAACCTTCTTCTTTCACGGAGAGCTTCCTTGATCTCCTTTCGTATCTTCTTCATCAGAACACCAAGGTCTTGCTTCGCACCTCTAATGGTTGAGCATGGAACTGTGGCGAAAGTTTCTGCATTCCAGCAGAGAGAGAGAGAGCTCTCCCCAAGGCAGCTTTTTTTCCCATTGTCTCTTCATCACACCGTGGTCCTCCGAATCCATAGCAACCAGGATCAGCTGAAAAAACACAGGTTTCGGTTTGCAGGCCCTCCCCTAGCACTGAACTCTCTCCACGTCCTCACCTTAATTTTTAACTGTTGCCATGGTGATGAAAGAAGGCATTGCAAAATGTACAAGCTGTTAAACACGAATGCCGGAGCTGAGGGAAAGGGAGAGACAGAGAGAAAGAGACAGAGAGAGGGGAAGGGGAGGGGAAAGCGAAGAATAAACTTTGGGCGAATTCTCAGCGGCGACCTGCTCCCTCCAAGCGCCCGCTGCTGGACCATCAAGCCCCGCCGTTTGGCCCATTGAATCAGAGGCGAATCGGTACCATGGAGAGCTCCCCTCTTTCGACTCAGAAAACAGCAGCCGGAGACGACGGCGGGATCTAGCGGGATTGAAACATGGCAACCTTTCACACATCTGGCAGACGGAAGCATCGTTCATCCTACTGAAACCACAAGTTTGTACATGAGCATGAAAAACAGGAAGACATTTGGGCGAGTATCAGCGACAACCCACTTCGATGTAAACATGTGACGCTTTCTCATACTGAATCAGACCCTTGGTCCATCAAGGTCAGGATTGTCTACTCAGACCGGCAGCATAAGGACATAAGAGAAGCCAATGTCAGATCGGGCCAATGGCCCATCCAGTCCAACCATCAGAGTCCCACAGCGATCAGTTCCCAACAACTCTCATCCAGTAGACGGAAGTTTATTGAGTACAATAAAGGCAGGTCATCTGTGTATACATTCTGTGTTAGAACTGATTGCAAGCATGCACAATGAGGAGTTATACAAAATCCAAAGGGGTCCCCCTGATGGACCTGGGCCAATCTGGGAACAAGCTAAAGCCCACCTAATGCAATGGCTAGGGATTTCCCAATGAAAGCAGCAGCAAGGTACCAAGGTCACCGGCCTAGGCTAGCAGATAAGATGAGTCCAGAAGAAACAAAAGTTAAGATTCCATCACAGCAACATACTATCCATCAGCCTCCCCTCCCTTTCACCAGCTACGACAGAGGCCTAGCTGACACCAACACTCTGTCACACAGTGGCCAAAAATACCAGATGCCATCAGTGGGGCCAGGACACTAGAAGCTCTCCCACTGTTGCCCCCCGCTAAGCACCAAAGATACAGAGCATCCCTTGCCTCGGAATACTGTGTACAGTTCTGGTCGCCACACCTCAAAAAGGATATTATAGCATTGGAAAAAGTGCAGAGAAGGGCAACTAGAATGATAAAAGGGTTGGAGCACTTTCCCTGTGAAGAAAGGTTAAAACACTTGGGGCTCTTTAGCTTGGAGAAATGACGGCTGAGGGGTGACATGATCAAGGTTTATAAGATTATGCATGGGATAGAGCAGGTTGAGAAAGAAGTATGCTGCGAGGTGATGGAGGGGTCACTTGCTCCAGCCACCTGAGGCCAAGGCAGCCAATGAGGATGGTGAGGCCTGCATCCAGCCACTCCAAGGCCCCGACCACTCATTCACTGATCTCTGCTGCATGAGCCACCAGGGCGGAGGGTGGTAGAGGTGGCAGGCAGGGGCAGTGCTCCAGTGCCTGGAGGGCCAGGACAAAGCGGCTCATGCTGCCACCACCAGCCACGGGAGGCCAATGAGCTGACAGCCGCGGCAGGGAGGACACAGCGAGGGTGAGGTTGACTGCCAGAAGCTGAAAGCCCTTGAGCTGTCAGGCGCCGAGCTCTGCGGCATCTGCCACTGGGCAGGGGGTGGTACAGGCACCTGGGGACCTCCTAGGAGGACACGACGACAGCAAGGGTGAGGGTAAGCCCACCCTCCAGAAGCTACACACCCCCAAGCCATCAGATGCTGAGCTCTGCGGCACCCTAGGCTGGGCGGAAGCCAGTAGAGGTGACCGGGGGCCTCCCAGGAGGACACGCCAATGATAAGGGCCAAGGTGAGGCTGCCCTCCAGAAGCTGAACACCCCCGAGCCATCAGGCCAAGCTCTGTGGTGTCCCCCACTGGGCAGAGGGCCGTAGAGGTGGCCAGAGGCCTCCTAAGAGGATACACCAATGGTGAGGGCCAGGGCAAGGCCACCCTCCAGAAACTGGATACCCCCGAGCTGTCAGGCACCAAGCTCCACAGCATCTGCCACTGGGCAGGGGGCCGTAGAGGTGGCTGGGGGCCTCCCGAGAAGACATGGCAAGGGTGACGCCAACCTCCAGAAGCTGCACTCCCCAAGCCATCCGCCGAGCTCCGAAGTGTCCGCTGCTGCGCAGGGGGTGGGAGAGGCAGCCAGGCAGCAACACACTACACAGACTTCTCTCCCTCCTTGACACAGGGGTCGGGGGACTGCGGGAGAAGCTGCAGTGGTGGAGGGGAGGGGCTGTCTGCAGGCCACCACCTCACATCTTGCTAGAGCTCGTTGCATTCATTTTGCAACAGGCTTTGCGACTAGTGTTTAATAAAAACAATTCTGGTACAAATGGTATAATTGTTTTTAACTTTTTTTTTTTTTTTGCAGTATCTCATGTCCAAGTCAAAAGTTAATTACGGTCATAAGACCAGTCACAATAAATACAGATTAAAAGGACAAGTTAAAATGAATAAAGTTTGGTGTAGTGGTTAAGTGCGCAGACTCTAATCTGGGAGAACGGGGTTTGATTCCCCACTCCTCCACTTGCACCTGCTGATGTGACCTTGGGTCAGTCACAAGTTCTGGCACAGCTGTCCTTGAAAAAGAGCCGTTTCTGTCAGAAGTTCTCTCAGCCCCACCTACCTCACAGGGTGTCTGTTGTGGGGAGGGGAAGGGAAAGGAGTTTGTAAGCCACACTGAGATGCCTTTGGGTAGTGAAGGGCGGGGTATAAATCCAATCTCTTCTTCTTCTTAAAAGATATGGGGATATACATGTAAAAGACACACTCATATATATGTACAAAACACACACACATTTCATTAATTTATTTCTCAGCAAATGATGTTTCTTTCATCCACATGAGCCTGCAGTGTGATGTGGTTGTGAAGAAAGCTAATGTAATCTTAGGATGCATTAACAGAAGCCTTGTGTCCAGATCATGGGAGGTGGTAGTTCTGCTCTATTCTGCTATGGCCGGGACTCACCTGGAGTCCTGTGTCCAGTTTTGGGCACCACACTTTAGGAAGGATGTTGACAAGCTCTAGCGTGTCCAGAAGAGGGCGACCAGGATGGTGAGAGGGTTGGAATCCAAGTCTTACGAAGAAAGGCAGGAAGAGTTGAGTATGTTTAGGCTGGGAAAGAGAAGGCTTAGAGGGGACATGATTGCAGTCTTCAAATATCTGAAGGGCTGTCATGATCTATTCTCTCTTGCTCCAGACTGCAAGACTCGATCAAATGGGTGGAAATGACAAGGGAGTCGATACCGGCTAGATATCAGGAGAAACCTCCTAACTGTCAGAGTGGTTGAGCAGTGGAACAGTCTGCCTCGGGAGGTGGTGGATGCTCCTTCCCTGGACGTTTTCAAGCGGAGGCTGGATGACCATCTTTTGGGTATGTTGTAGTTATATAGGGCTATCTTTCGGCTATGCCCCTGCAGAGTGCAGGGGGGGTGGACTAAATGACCTGCAAGGTCCCTTCCAACTCTAACATTCTACGATTCTAAGTGATACTGCTTTTTGGGTGCTATCACGCAGAGTTTTGCTACTGCGTATGATATAGTTCTCTGACTATCACCTAACAGATATACCCAAAGGGTTCCAGGACTAAAATCTATATAATACTGTAATGGTTGAAATCTGCAGAGTCATGGGATAATATCTCATGTATCCAAATCCAGTAAGGCATTGGTTTCTTCAGAAGCAAGCGCAGACTCGATCTGTTTGCCTGATACCACCTTCCACGGTTAACGGGAAGCTCCGGAATCTCGTGTCCTTCCAGTTTCAGCCACTCTCTCAGCGACAGGGACTCATAAATTCCACCCATCGTCCGTCCAAAACGCTGATGGAAACCTCGGCCCTCTTAGCATACACAGAGCATATATGGTGACAGTTAGTATAAAGATGCGAGGCGTTGAGAAGCCAGCTTGGCAGGGGGTCTTGGCTATTTTCCTTCAGACAGTTAAAGGGGAGTTTGTGAGCGGGAACAGCTGAGGAAATTAGCGGGGGCCGCACACCGGTTGTCCCACCTCTGCCTGGGAATGAACACGACTCCAATTAAAAACCAACAGAGACGATCCGTGCCGGCACTTTGGCAGCGAGAGCTCTCCGGCTGCCGGTAGACTCCCAAATTAAGCGAAACATCTGACACAGAAGCATATGTTTTTTTGGCGCCGTCGTTCAAGCCCCCACTTTGGAAGGAAAAGATATTGAAATCCTACAAGGTGCGAAAAAAAGGGTTAAGGGTTCCCTCCCCCTCTTCACTGAGAGTGATTGGAAACAGGCTTCATTCCCCTGTGCTCTTTTCCTATGACGTCTTGAATTGTCATTGTGGAAGTTTCTGCTTCAGGCAACGCGGATTCCACGTAAATTCGAACAGACGGACTCCCATTCTGGCTGTCTGTGAAGAAGTGAACAAACACTGACTCGTGAGAACTCATCCCCTGCCATAAATTTGTTGTTGTTGTTCGGTTGCACAGTCGAGTCCGACTCTTTGCGACCCCATGGACCAGATCACGCCAGGCCCTCCTGTCTTCCGCTGTCCTCTGAAGTTTGCTCAACTTCATGTTCATTGCATCGATGACACTATCTAACCCTCTCATCCCCTTCTTCTTTGACCTTCAATCTTTCCCAGCATCGGGGTCTTCTCCAGTGAGTGCTCCCTTCTCATTTGGTGGCCGAAGTATCTGAGCTTCAGCTTCAGTCTCTGGCCTTCCAGGGAACAATCAGGGTTGATTTCTTTTAGGACTGAATGATTTGATCTTCTTGCAGTCCAATGGACTCTCAAGAGTCTTCTCCAGCACCACAGTTCAAAAGAATCTATTCTTCGGTGCTCGGCCTTCCTCATAGTCCAACTCTCGCAGCCATACGTTACTACCGGGAATACCATTGCTTTGACCATGCGGACTTTTGTTGGCAGGGTGATGTCTCTGCTTTTTATCATGTTGTTTAGGTTTGCCATCGCTTTCCTACCAAGGAGCAAGCGTCTTTTAATTTCATGGCATAAATTAGTAGGACCACATAAGAACATAAGAGAAGCCAATGTTGGATCAGGCCAATGGCCCATCCAGTCAACCACTCTGTGTCACACAGTGGCCAAAAATACCAGGGGCCATCAGGAGGTCCAGCAGTGGGGCCAGGATGCTAGAAGCCCTCCCACTGTTGACCCCCCCCAGCACCAAGAATACAGGGCTTACCAGTCCAGGATTCAATCTGTGTGGCTTGTTTGGATCCCAGTGGCTCAGGACTAGGGTTCTGGGTCCGTCCCCCCCACCGGGACCAGGAGGGGATGGGGGAGGGGATGGGGGAGGGGAGGGCTGCCAGATCGTGGTTGGAAAACTCCTAGAGATTTTGGAAATGGAGCCTGGGGAGGACAGGGGCCTCAGTGGGGTGCAATGCCACAGAGTCCACCCTCCAAAGCATCCATTTTCTCCAGCGGAACTGGTCTCTGTAGTCTGGAGATGATCTGTAATTCCGGAGGTTCCCCAGTAACTTTTTTTCTCACCATAGAGAACAATGGAGGGAATAGGGGCAACCTGTTTGGGGCCCATAGAATTGGACCCCCTGATCCAATGTTCTTGAAACTTGGTGGGTATCTTGGGGAGAGGCTCCATCAGCTACCTTGTGAGTTTGGAGCCTCTCCCTCAAACCCCTTCCCCTCCAGCCCCCAGAATATACCCTATGTTTTCACCATTGACTTCAATGGCCCATAGGATATAATGGGGCCGAATTGCCGCCAAATTTCTTTCATTCCCTCCTTTCCTTCTCTCTTTTTCCTCTTTCCCTCCTTCTTCTCTTCTCTCTTCCTTTCTTTCCCACCTTCTTCTCTTCTCTTTTTTCCTCCTTTCCCTGTTTCCCTCCTTCTTCCCTCTCTTTCTTTCCCTCCCCTTTCCTTCTCTTTCTTTCCCTCTTTCCTTCCCTCTTTCCTTCTCTCTACTCTCTCTCTTTCCTCCTTCTGTAGCCCAACTCTCATGAGAAGGAGTTTAAACTTTAAACCCTTTCTCTCTTAGCTCCCCCACCCAGATCAGCTGGGGAAGGGAAGGGGAGGCTTTTGAAGATGCCTCCCCCCTTTTGCTTCCCCTTCTGACATCACTTCCGGTGATGTCAGGGGGCGTGGCATATGCTAATAGCCTAATAGCTCATTAGCATACAGTATGCTAATGAGCTCCTGCAGCTATTTTTCTACAAAAAGACCCCTGGTTGCAGGGCTATCTTTCAGCTACGCTCCTGCAGAGTGCAGGGGTTGGACTAGATGACCTGTAGGGTCCCTTCCAACTCTGACATTCTATGATTCTATGAACCTTGCCCTGGTCTTCATTTTATTAGAAGGAGCTGAATTCCACACGCTTAACAGGAGAAGTAAAGCAAAGAGAGATCGCTGGAGGGGAGGAGGAGCCCTTGGAAACCAGTAAGAATTGTTTTAAAGCCTCAAAACAGCTAGAGGATGTTAAGGAGACAAGGCGTGATTACCCCAGCCGTATCAAGGCCAGGTCACATAGGTTAATACCCCCTCACCCTCTGTGGAGTAGCACAAAGAAATGGCTAATGGCCGGAGAGAGAGAAAAATATATATATTGAGCTCATTAATCTGGATGCAATAGCTCCTGCGTGGTATCTCCAGCCGCCTCGTACCCCGTGCGGTGGCAATATCGTGGTTCTCATCTGTGGACCCAAAGGGCGGGTGATGTGCCTGGCTTTCTAGCCAACAAAGCCCAAGAGCAGCAATTCAGTCATTTGTATACTACCAAATGAGAAGGGAGCATTCACTGGAGAAGACCCTGATGCTGGGAAAGATTGAAGGTCAAAGAAGAAGGGGATGGCAATGGATGAGATGGTTAGACAGTGTCATCGATGCAACGAACATGAAATTGAGCAAACTTCAGCGGACAGCAGAAGACAGGAGGACCTGGCCTGATGTGGTCCATGGGGTCGCGAAGAGTCGGACTCGACTGTGCGACTGAACAACAACAAAATACCAACACGCGGCAATTAAAGCCCATGAAAGGAGGCGCACCATGATTTCACCGAGTGCTGTAGGTTCATGCAATCAGTTTCTTTCACCCCCCCTCACACACACAGGCATAGTTACACAAGAGTACGCTTTGTCAATTATTGATTTATGGACATCTGAGTCTTCTTAGGGGCACGGCTTAATGTTCTTTCTCCCCCCCGCCCCCTTTTTATCATCTCCACGCCACCCAGATTGGGTCTCCTTCAGTGGCCCAGGTCTATACTGTTTAACATTTCACATTCTTCAATAGATTACCCCATTAAGCATTATGTTTTCCAGGCTGTATAGATTAAAGTAATTAAACTTGTCCTCCCAAGACCTAGCACTTTGATTATGGAAGCGTTCTCCCGCCTCGAGCGCATTTGAGGTGATTTGCTGTAATATCGTCTCCGGGAATTTAGGGGCCATAACACTGTGAAAGCAGCAAGATATGGTGGCCTTTAGAGGTGGGGAAATGAGTCTCCGAGACATCCACCTCTGATTAATGTTTTTTTACACCCTGGCCATATGGAAGCAAGCAATCGTCTCGATTTTTAAAAGGAAACTTTCAGGAAGGCTCGGAGCGGTTGGCAGCGTTAAACCCATCGAAGAGTACGATTCGATGCGTGCCTACCTGGGGGTAATCCTGATCCAACGCAGCGTGGTTATAAATCGTAGAGGATTGGACCATCGGCACCGATCGTTTCGGCGAGAAAGTTGAGCAGCTGCTTAAGAGAGACGCTTCTGAGTTTCTCGTCTTTCCCAAGCCCAGTGCCCCAGTTCCGGTTTCACACCTCGCTTGTGCAAACCAAGCCAAAGAGTCTTCTGTTTTTGCACCGTTTCCACACACGGAGAATTTCCCAAGAAATGCATGCATATTTTTTTTTCCAGTGTTAATGGAATGTCAATAAACTGGTATTACATTACAAGTTGCACACTCGTGAGAAATCGTCGGGGGGGAGGGGAGGATAAATTGGAATTCCTCCACCCCCAGCATTTTCCTTCCAAGATTCTGAGGCATTGGTCAGGCCATGCCCGGAGTCTTGTGTGCAGTTCTGGAGGCCTCGCTTCAAAAAGGATGTGGACAGAACGGAGCAGGTGCAGAGGAGAGCGACGAGGATGATCGAGGGCCTGGAGGCCAAGAAGCCCTGCAAGGAAAGGCTGAGGGACGTGGGAATGTTCAGTCTGGAGAAGAGGAGGATGAGGAGGGACAGGAAAGGATGGCTCTCTTGAGGTATTTGAAGGGCTGTCACTTGGAGGAGGGCCGGGAGCTGTTCCCGTGGGCAGCAGAGGAGAGGACTCGCAATCATGGGTTTAAATTAAGGGCGGGAAGGTACCGGCTGGATCTTAGGAGAAACTGGGTTTTTTTACAGTAAGTTGTGCAACAATAGAATCAACTTCCCCTTCCTGGCAGTCTTTAAGCTGACCCTGCATTGCGCAGGGGGTTGGACTAGATGACCTGTATGGCCCCTTCCAATTCTGTGATTCTGTCATTAGATAGGGGCAGGTTCCCATTTAGGGCTGCAGTGGCTCAAGTGGTTAAGACACTGAGATGCAGACCGGAAGGTCGGTAGTTCGGCAGTTCGAGACCCGAGTGCCGCGTGACGGAGTGAGCTCCCGTCTCTGGCCCCAGCTCCTGCCAACCTAGCAGTTCGAAAGCAAGAAATTGCAAGTAGATAAATAGATATCGCCCTGGTGGGAAGGAAACAGCGTTCCATTTGCCTCGGCGTCTAGTCATGCCGGCCACATGACCTCGGAAATGTCTTCGGACAACGCTGGCTCTTCGGCTTGGAAACGGAGATGAGCACCGCATCCCCAGAGTTGGATTCGACTGGCTTTCAAGCAAGGGAAACCTTTACCTTTACCTAGGTACCCATTTTGTACATATCCCAATCCCCATGGCTAATTGCAACTTGATCTGAAAGCAATATCTATGGGGGCGGTGGTGGCAAGGTGTAGGGAGAGGAAGACTATCCTCCTCCCCTCCACTACCACCGATCCAAGCCACTCTCCCTCATCTATTGGCAGCTTTTCATTCTTTAAGAAAACTTTGAAACATCTGCCATGGAACAAGCTGGCACAAGGAAACAGGAAATGGTATGGTTCCCAGCTCTGGGATGGGATATATTTAGAGATTTTGGGGGTGGAGCCTGAAGAGGGCGGGGTTTGGGGAGGGGAGGGACCTCAATGGGTTATAATGCGTATGCACATATAGACAAATACAGGGCTTTTTTTGTAGAAAAAGCCCAGCAGGAACTCATTAGCATAATAGGCCACACCCAATAGCAGAAACCCATTAGCCTATTAGGCCACACCCCCATGTTACCAGAAGTGTGGTCATCCAGCCACACCCACCTTTTGCTTCTTATTCTGTTTACCTCGTTTGGTGTCAAAACCCAGGGCTTTTTTTGGAGCAGGAACTCCTTTGCATGTTAGGCCACACACCCCCAAATGTAGCTAATCCTAATGCGTTTCTGCTGCTGGGTGTGGCCTATTATGCTAATGAGTTCCTGCTGGGTGTGGCCAACTCAGGAGCCAGCCAGAACTCCGTTCCTGTGCGTTCCGGCCCAAAAATAGCCCGGGACAAATAATAATAATTAAAAAAACCCTCCCTAGCGGCAGAACAGATCTGCAGGTTCAGACTGCCAAATCCATTCTGCGCACACTCCCCCGTGTTCAGACACCCGGCCACGCATGATGAATGTGCAGGGAAACAAAAACACCGTTTTGGAGGTGGTGGCTTTTTAATCTGGCTCCGAGTCATCCTCTGACAGGGTGAGTATCCTCGGGGAATGCCTGACAGATGCGGCTTTGTAACCAGGCCCATTTAATCCGTTTGTGACATGTGCCTGTATCGGACCAAACTGCCAGTCTGAACGCAAACTTTAAGGGTCTACTGGACTCTTGCTCCTTTCTCCTGCTAAAAATAAAGCTTTCCCTTGCTCGAAAGCCAGTCGAATCCAACTCTAGGGTTGCAGTGCTCATCTCTGTTTCCAAGCCGAAGAGCCAGCGCTGTCCGAAGATGTTTCTATGGTCATGTGGCCGGCATGACTAGACACCGAGATGCATGGAACACTGTTACCTTCTCACCGACACAGTACTTATTTATCTACTTGCAATTTCTTGCTTTCGAACTGCTAGATTGGCAGAGACGGGAGCTCACTCTGTCTTGCGGCACTCGGGTCTCGAACTGCTGAACTATCGACCTTCCAGCCTGCAGTCCAGCATCTTAACCACTTGAGCCACCGCAGACATCCTAATACAACAACCCATCTTGCAGTATCACTAAAGACTGTAGAAACAATGAAGCTCTTTCTTCTTCTTCAGTCACATGTTGACAACTTGGGGGTTTCATCGTCTCAATATATTTGAATTGCTTTTTTTAAACTTCGTTGAGTAGAATCCATCACCTCCTACCCTTTTCAAGGCAGGGAAACTAAAAGGCTTAGTCTGGCCATCCATCAGCCCCCAATCATTAAGCACAATTAAACCCCGTAATCATCGTTATAATTATTGGTAGATTAATTTCTCAATTATTAATTAAAAGTCTTAATGAAAAAAACTTTTTAAAGAGGGTACACTGAAATTTGACTAATCATTTTTACAGTTTATTCAGCGGGCGCTAATATTGCCTTTGCTCGCATCTGGGTTTCGTGGCCCTCCACTGAGTCGAAACTCATCAGAAGTTGAGCCAACTCACCCCCCCCCCCCGACATTACAAAGTTAGATCTTTTAATTATTATTATTAACTTTCTGGGGATGACTTACACACAATTCTAGAATCCTGTAATTGGAAATCTAGATACGTAATTTGGCCCTAAAAAGAAGCCAGGGTGTACTAAATCAGGGCCTTGGCCCTAGGGAATTAATTCCTCCCTCACAACACTATCCCCATAACTTGAATTGCTTGAAGCCACAGTAAGGAAAAAGATGTGTATTCCTTTTGGCTTGATGCAGTGATACGCTGACAAGAAGAAGAAGAAGAAGAAGAAGAAGAAGAAGAAGAAGAAGAAGAAGAAGAAGAAGAAGAAGAAGAGGAGGAGGAGGAGGAGGAGGAGGAGGAGGAGGAGGAGGAGGAGGAGGAGGAGGAGGAGGAGGAGGAGGAGGAGGAGGAGGAGGAGGAGGAGGAGGAGGAGGAGGAGGAGGAGGAGGAGGAGGAGATTGGATTTATACCCCACCCTTCACTTGGAAGTCTCAGAGCAGCTTACAAACTCCTTTCCCTTCCCCACCCCACAACAGACACCCTGTGAGGTCGGTGGGGCTGAGAGAGCTCTCTGAAGAACTGCTCGTGAGAGAACAGCTCCGAAAGAACTTGTAATTTTGTGGAAACCATCTGAAGCACCCTGCTTAATCGAAGTTAATTGCTGCCAGCATTTTGCATCTTGTACTGTATTATTTTAATCATTGTGTTTTAACGGGGTACGTTTTACTTGTATTTTATGCGATGCGGAAGTGCCCTAGACATAAGAACACAAGAGAAGACATGTTGGATCAGTCCAATGGCTCATCCAGTCCAACACTCTGTGTCACACAGTGGCCAAAACCCAGGTGCCATCAGGAGGTCCACCAGTGGGTCCAGAACTCCAGAAGACACCCCACTGTGGCCCTCCAGGCACTGAGAACACAGAGCATCTCTGCCCCAGACAGGGTGTTCCATCTAGACCTTTTCAGATCTTGGAAGCCAAGAAGGATCGGTTCTTGAAAGGGAGTGTTGGAGCGAGTGATTTACCATGCCTGGACATTGGGGGGTGCTGCATCACTCTGGGTGTGTAAAGGTGTTATCTCCTTGAATGGGGTGCCTCTCCTTGTCTTTACCTGGGAGCTGCCCTCTAACCCCTCTTCTCTCTCCCTGTGTCCTCTCCCTCACCCTCACATGGCCTTCCATGGAGACACATAACCCCACAGGTCTCTCCTGTAGATACAAATGCCCTCATACGCCCCCACAAATGATGCTGGACAAGTTGGTCATTTGTGATCAGGAAAAAATGCTCTTTAGATTAGTGTTCTTTCTCTTCTTCTGACCGCAGCCTGAATGTGAATTGGATCTATTCGAATAAATGTAAGTTTCCCCTTTTTTTTTTGCAATATACTTCTTGGGAGATTTATTTCCTGCAATGAGTCTCATGCCTCTATGACTGGGCAACACTCTGCTGTATTAACCAAACATCCCAGTAGTATATGAGTTCACTGTTACAAAGGAGCACGGTTTTTGTTTTCCCCAGCAGAATTCCAAAAAACCTCACAGTAGCATCTTTTTGTGGGGATATTTATATTTTCAACTACTGTGAATAAAAGAGCACTGTGTAAATTCCTACAATGGGGTCATTGTTGTTCTCTTTTCTTCTTGTTCTTTCCTGCCAAAAGCCCAGTAGAACAGGGGTCTCAAACATGCGGCCCGGGGGCCGGATCAGGCCCCCGGAGGGCTTCTCTCAGGCCCACAGTGGAACTGGCTGTCTTCTGCTTCTTCTTCCAGTTCTGCTGCTGCTGCGTCATTATAGGTCTGCAGCTTACAGAGACACACCTGAACATCATACTCAAGATTGCAACAGCACAGACATTTTGATGCTATAATTCAGAGCAAGAGGGGTCACTTATCTGACACTGGCCCCGTTCACACTGAGCATTTGCCCCGCTGAAGGCACGGGAGCCCTGCAGACTTTCTGTGCGCGATCATACGAGCACATCTAGGAGGCGTAGTGCTCCCGTGGCCAACCCGTGGCTTCTTGTGGAAAACGCGGAGTAAAAAACTACTAGGTCCGAAGTACTAGTTTCCGGAAACCCCGGGGCAAAGGCTGGCGTCTGATCGTGGGAGCGCCAGTATCCTGCGGCTTCCGACGCCCGCCCATTTCCCCGGGATTTCTGGATGTTGTACGTTTCCATGGGATGCGTACCAATGCTGAACAGCACATGCGCACACACAAGACACCGACAGCGGCCTGCCCCCCCAATGGTGCATGCGCACTTTGCTGCTTTTTTGCCGCGCTGCAGCAGCACAGTGTGATCGGGGCGCAGAGCTGGAGTGTGGCAATCCGGTGGCCCGTATGATCGGGCTACCGTGCCTTATTTAGCTCCAGGGCAAACTGCCACGCCTCTCCCCCGCGTTTTCTGGCCCGTATGACCGGGGCCACTGTTAAATAAACAGAATATTGCAAGAGTGCTAATGCATGTTTTTAAGTTTTTTTAAAAAAACAACAACAACCGACCTTTGTGTTTGTGTCCTTTATAAAGTTTCTATCTCCACTACCTGGCGTTACATTTCATGACATGCATGGCCCGGCCCGACAAGCTCTCATTTATGTCAGATCTGGCCCTCGTAACAAATGAGTTCTTTGACACCCCTGCAGTAGAAGGTTTTTACAGCTCAGTCCCTGCACAAAAGCATGAATGGGCATAACTCTGACATTAAAACAAAAAATTACCACACATGGAAACCAGCAGGAGAAGACCTGCATCTTCTTCAGCCTTCCATTGTGAAAGCAGCACGTGTGAAAGGGATCTGGGTGTTCTGGTTGATCACAAACTCAACATGAGCCTGCAGTGTGATGTGACTGCGAAGAAAGCTAATGCGATCTTAGGATGCATTACCAGAAGCATTGTGTCCAGATCACGGGAGGTGGTCGTTCCACTCTATTCTGCTACGGTCAGGCCTCACCTGGAGTCCTGTGTCCAGTTTTGGGCACCACACTTTAGGAAGGAAGTTGACAAGCTCGAGTGTGTCCAGAAGTGGGCAACCAGGATTGTGAGAGGGTTTGAGTCCAAGTCTTACAAGGAAAGGCTGAAAGACTTGGGTATGTTTAGTCTGGGAAAGAGAAGGCTTAGAGGGGACATGATTGCAGTCTTCAAGTATTTGAAGGGCTGTCATGTAAAAAATGGAGGAGATCTCTTCTCTCTTGCTCTGGATTGCAAGACTAGATCTAATGGGTGGAAATTACAAGGGAGTCGTTACCGGCTAAATATCAGGAGAAACTTCCTAACTGTCAGAGTGGTTGAGCGATGGAATAGTCTGCCTCGGGAGGTGGTGGATGCTCCTTCCCTGGACGTTTTCAAGCGGAGGTTGGATAACCATCTTTTGGGTATGTTGTAGGTATGCAGGGCTATCTTTCGGCTGCGCTCCTGCAGAGTGCAGGGGGTTGGACTAGATGACCCGCAAGGTCCCTTCCGCCTCTAACATTCTATGATTCTGTTGACCTAAGGGTGGCAGTTCTACTGCACAGAAGCTTTAAAGGGAGATTACAATGTGAGACTCGAGAGCCTGAATTCATTGATGACAGGGACATAGGATACTTACCCTATTACAGATGCTATTTTTTCCCTGAATTCCCCACCTCTCTGCATATTTCCTACCCCGACTCCAAACTGATTACTTTTTTCATTGTACCTTTTCATCCTAAACGTACATGAATGTGCCTTATAGTGAATCAGACCACTGGACCATCAAGGTCAGTATTGTCTATTCAGACTGGTAGTGGCTTCCCCGGGGTCTCTGACAGAGGTCTTTCACGTCACCTACTGCCTGGTCCTTTTAACTGGAGATTCCAAGGATTGAACCTGCAGCCTTCTGCATGCCAAGCAGAGGCTCTTCCACTGAGCCACGGCCCCGCCTGAGAGAGGAGTCGAATCCTCACTCCCACTTGCCCTTCTCTGTAAACATTCCTCTCACCTTCTAACCTAAGGACATAAGAACATAAGAGAAGCCAACGTTGAATCAGGCCAATGGCCCATCTAATCGAACACTGTGTCACACAGTGGCCAAAAATACCAGGTGCCATCAGGAGGTCCAGCAGTGGGGCCAGGACACTAGAAGTCCTCCCACTGCTGCCCCCCCCAGCACCGAGAATAGACTGCATCACTTGCCCCAGACTGAGAGTTCCTATCTATACCTTGTGGCTAATAGCCACTGATGGACTTCTGCTCCATATGTTTATCTAATTCCCTCTTGAAACTGTCCATGCTTGTAGCTGCCACCACCTCCTGGTGGCAGTTACCTGGATATGAGGGCTGATGGACTCCCTTTCTCATTTGTATCTGACAAAATCGAGCTTTGATTCACAGGAGGAATGACCGGGATCGAATTTTAGTTCAGTGGAATGTTCACAGTTCTTTGAAAGGAAAGAGCCGGCACAAATCATATTGCACAGTTACAAACAAGGTTTCAATTGGTGTGGGGGGGAAGCCATTTCCAGCCAATCCTTAACTATTTCAACTAGTGGAAAGGGGCAAAGTAATAACTATACTTCCAATATGACCTCTGCGACTCAGTCAATTTCCTTTTTTGTCAGTTCCACAGGCTATACCTTGATCTATGAGCCCGGAGTTGTGTTGACAGCTAAGTTAGATAGGCTGCGAAGTTCGTGACATACTTTGGACACCGGATGAGCTCAAATGCCATCCGAGCGATAACAGAAGATGGCCGGGCTCCATAAATTTACTTTGTGTCAAACCTTGATACTCCCGAGACTGGCAGGAATCAATACCGTCAGAAACATCCAATCATCAAACAAATAGATAAAGCCCTCTCAAAATATCAAAGCCGGGATGGACTTAGATTCGTTCTGCGGAAGTGGAAGGCCCGGACCTGTAGAACCTGGCTGCCGTGGATATGAAGGTTACAAGACTTCTTACAGCTAAGCATTTATCAATATAACTTGTGTGTGTGTGTGTGTTTGCAAAATGCTTTACGATCTTTGTCACATTTCTCTGCTTCTCGGCATGGCGTGTGATGTTCCACCAGAAACAAAGCTCCATAAGAATATAAGAACATAAGAGAAGTGAATGTTGAATCAGGCCAATGGCCCGTCCAGTCCAACACTCTGTCACACAGTGGCCAAAAATACCAGTTGCCATCAGGAGGTCCATCAGTGGGGCCAGGACACCAGAAGCCCTCCCACTGCTGCCCCCTCCAGCACCAAGAATAGAGTGCATCACCTGCCCCAGACTGAGAGTTCCCATCTATACCCTGTAGCTAATAGCCACTGATGGACTACTGCTCCAGATGTTTATCTAATTCCCTCTTGAAACTGTCCATGCTTGTAGCTGCCACCACCTCCTGTGGCAGTGAATTCCATACGTTAATCACTCTTTGGGTGAAGAAGTATTTCCTTTTATCTGTTCTAACACGACTGCTCAGCAATTTCATGGAGTGCCCACGAGTTCTTGTCTTGCGAGAAAGGGAGAAAAGTACTTCTTTCTCAACCTGCTCTATCCCATGCATGATCTTATAAACCTCGATCATGTCACCCCTCAGCCGTCGTTTCTCCAAGCTGAAGAGCCCCAATCATTTTAACCTTTCTTCATAGGGAAGGTGTTCCAACCCTTTTATCATTCTAGTTGCCCTTCTCTGCACTTTTTCCAATGCTATAATATCCTAATGTCTCCTTCTCACTGTACCCATACTCCAGCTACCAAAACGCCTGAGAACCTCAAAAGCTGGGGTGCAGGCAGAGAGAGGGAGTCTGAGGCCAGTCCGAGGCCAGAGCCGAGAGGTAGCTGAAACAGGAGCCGATAAGCAGAGTCCAAAATACAAACCAGCAGCAGAGTTGTTCAGAGCCGAGGTCAAGGAGCCAAGAGTTCAGGACACGGGTAGAGACCAGAAACATGGGCAGGGTGGTTGCAAAGTGTCATCAAATCAACTAGCTCCCACAAGGAGCTGCTGCCCGAAGGCGCTCCCCCCGTCGCCTGGACATCAAGTCCTGGAGGAGTCGGTTCCTCAAACGCACAACCTGCGGAGGGGAGTCAGGAGGTTCTGCTTGCTGATGGTTGCTGATGCGGGCGGCCATGGCAAACTCCCAGCCTCTGATGCGTCACCAGGGCCAGGTGTGGTTTCTGCTGAAGTCGGGAGGTCACCCTGGGCAGGACTCACGACAGGGAAATGGAATAAAACGCTAAGTAAGGTCGAATCTGCATTTGCGTTTTTTAAAATCAGTTTCGTGCTGCTGTGACACTGTCTTTCTCTGTGCTCGAGAGCGTCACAGCAGCACGAAACTGATTTAAAAATGTGAGTACGGATTCAAAACTAAGAAGAGTTTTTACTTCGGCAAGAATGAATTCTTCTTCTTGGCGTAGTGGTTTGGTGTAGTGATTAAGTGCGTGGATTCTAGTCTGGGAGAACTGGGTTTGATTCCCCCACTCCTCCACTTGCACCTGCTGATGTGACCTTGGGCCAGCCATAAGTTCTGACAAGAGCTGTCCTTGAAAAAGAGTTGTTTCTGTCAGAGCTCTCAGCCCCACCTACCTCACAGGGTGTCTGTTGTGGGGAGGGGGAGGGAAAGAAGTTTGTGAGCTGCTCTGAGACGCCTTTGGGCAGTGAAGGGTGAATCCAATCTCCTCCTCCTCCTCTTTTTCTTCTTCTTCCCCTCCAAAACTGCAGGGAAGAACATTCATTCTTGCCAAAGTAAAAATTCTTCTTAGTTTTGGGACTTTTTGTTGTTGTTCAGTCGCACAGTCGGGTCCGACTCTTCTCGACCCCATGGACCACATCACACCAGGCCTTCCTGTCTTCCACCATCCTCTGAAGTTTGCTCAATTTCATGTTTGTTGCATCGGTGACACTGTCTAACCATCCCATCCTTTGCCGTCACCTTCTTCTTTGACCTTCCATCCTTCCCAGCATCAGGGTCTTCTTCTCCAGTGAGGGCTCCCTTCTCATTTGGTGGCCAAAGTATCTGAGCTCCAGCTTCAGTCTCTGGCCTTCCAGGGAACAGTCAGGGTTGATTTCTTTTAGGATTGACTGATTTAATCTCCTTGCAGTCCATTGATAAAAATATTTCAGCAGTTGCATTGAGAGGGCAGTTCCCAAATGGAGTGTCAAACATACCCTGTGCTCGTCCATATATTCAGCAATTTTGGTCTCAAATTTTGGCCCAAATCTTCATCATTACAGGTCAAAACCTGCCTGCACTTCCAGAGACAGTCCTGCTTGATGTTCTTCCAGAGAACTGCGAAAGAAACGTGTTAAAGACCTTGATTTCCACACTAATGGCAATTGCTAGAATAGCTCTAGCACGGAATTGGAAAGAAAAATCCATTCCCACACTATCAAGCTGGCAAAACTCACTATGGGAACATTTTATCCTTGGGAAAATATCATCTCAACCATCACTCTGGAATTCCAAATCCTACCAGAAAAACTTTCGAGCAATATGGTTCCCTGTAGTCCAATATCTAGCTGAAGGTGAAATTATTCCTAAAACTAAACACTATCAGGAGTTATTATATTTTTAAGTCATTAAGACACTATCCAGTTTGAACCAAAATTTTATAATATGTTATCTGTTAGTTTCACACTTGTCACAAACTTAGATAGTTAATTATTTCACGTTGTCTTGTTGAGTTATAGAAGCAACGGTTATTGCCTAATTGTATTTAGAGTATATTGCAATTTTTTGTTTTGTTCTGTTTTAAAGAAAAAATAATAAAATACTTAAATTGGAAAAAAAAAAAAAACATACCCTGTGCTCGCTAATAGATTTCAATAGGCATTGCAGGAGGGATATGAGTTTTGCCCCATAGCCATTGTCTTACCGGGTTCCATACCCAAATCTTGCATGGCCATCTGAGACAGCGCCGGATTGCACGGTGGAGCTTCCAAAACATTCGGAGCAAAATTTCAGGACCTTTTATGTCAGATTTCCGATTTCCCCAGAGGCCGCTGATGTTAATCCATTTCACGCTTGCTACATGGCTGTTCCGTTCCAGGCTTCCTTATCTCTTTGGAACTCGCAGACAATGCCATGGGCATGCATACGAACACATATGGAACTTTCAGCGGTCGTTGTGCATTTTCTCAAACAGGAGGCGAAGGATCAGCGGACGCCACTGATGTTGTTCCATTACACAGCAGCTGCATGTTTTGTGTGTGAAGTGCCCTCCGTTCGCTTCCAGCTTACGGCAATCCTATGAATTAATGTCCTCCAGAATGTTTACAGCCATTCTCAGGGCCTGCAAACTGAGGGGCCATGGCTTCATTGATTACCTTTGTCAATCGGGAACTATTCCGCTTCTCCATATTGTGGCCCAGGGCTTTTTTGTAGAAAAAAACCAGCAGGGACTCATTAGCATAATAGGCCACACCCAACAGCAGAAAATAATTAGCATATTAGGGCACACCCCTGTTAGCACAACTCATTAGCCTATTAGGCCACACTCCTATGTTACCAGAAGTGTGGTCATCCAGCCACACCCACCTTTTGCTTCTTATTCTGTTTACTCTGTTTGTTGTCAAAACCCAGGGCTTTTTTTTGTAGCGGGACCTCCTTTGCATGTTAGGCCACACAGCCCTAATGTAGGCAGTCCTAATGAGTTTCTGCTGTTGAGTGTGGCCTATTATACTAATGAGTTCCTGCTGGGCATGGCCAACTTAGGAGCCAGCCGGAACACCGTTCCTGTGCATTCCTGCCCAAAAATAGCCCTGTTGTGGCCTAATATTGGCCTCTTGCTCGGAGCAGTCCATCAGTGGCTATTAGCCACAGGGTATAGATGGGAACTCTCAGTCTGGGGCAGGTGATGCACTCTATTCTTGGTGCTGGAGGGGGCAGCAGTGGGAGGGCTTCTAGTGTCCTGGCCCCACTGCTGGACCTACTGATAGCATGTTGGGCCAGTTTGGTGTCGTGGTTAAGAGGCCGGACTCTTATCTGGGAGAACCGGGTTTGATTCCCCACTCCTCCACTTGCACCTGCTGATGTGACCTTGGGTCAGTCACAAGCTCTGGCGCAGCTGTTCTCTCAAGGACAGTTTGCGTTAGAGCTCTCTCAGCCCCACCTACCTCACAGGGTGTCTGTTGTGGGGAGGGGAAGGGAAGGGAGTTTGTAAGCCGCTCTGAGACGCCTTAGGGCAGTGAAGAGCAGGGTATAAATCCAAACTCTTCTTCTTCTTCTTCTATTTCTGGCCGCTGTGTGACAGAGTGTTGGACTAGATGGGCCATTGGCCTGATTCAACACTGGCTTCTCTTCTCTTAATATCGGTTGCACATCAGAACAATCAGAGGCTGTGGCACAAGTTCTAGGGATGCCAGTTCTGGGTTCGGAAAGTCCTGGAGAACTGGGGGTGGGATTTGGGGGAAACAGGGACCTAAGTGGGGCAAAATGGCATAGACTCCACCCCCTTAAAGCTTCCATTTTCTGCAGTGGAACTGATCTCTGTAGTCAGGAGATGAGCTGTAACGCCAGGAAATCCTGGCCCCACCTGGAGGCTGGCATCCCTAGGCATCCTCATCTCCTTTATAACCAACCATAGCTTTTTTGTGATCCACACAGTCGGAAACTTCACCGTAATCTAGGAAGTGCAAGCTGATTTTCTTCTGAAATTGTCTTGCATGCTCCAGTAAGTTAAAAAAAAAAAAAGGTAAAGGTTTCCCTTGCTTGAAAGCTAGTCGAACACGACTCTAGGGGATGATGCTCATCTCCGTTTCCAAGCCAAAGAACCAGCGCTGTCCAAAGACGTTTGGCCATGTGGTCGGCAAGACTAGACACCGAGGCGCACGAAATGCTGTTACCTTCCCACTGTTCATCTACTTGCAATTTCTTGCTTTCAAACTGCTAGGTTGGCAGGAGCTGGGGCCAGAGACGGGAGCTCACTCCACCATGCGGCACTCGGGTCTTGAACTGCCGAACTACCGACCTTCCAGTCAGCACCTCGGCGTCTTATCCTTCGAGCCACCGTGGCCCCACTATGCTCCAGTAACCAACGTAATTTTTCAGAGACATAAATATTCTCTAGTGCCTCTTCCTTTTCTGAATCCAGCTTGACACCATACACTTACACATATTGCAGAATCATAGAGTTGGCAGGGATCTTGGAGGAAATCAAGTCTTGCCGACTTCATGTGACTGGGGATGAGACCCACCCCAGACTTGCAGGGGGAATTCTCCGTAGCTGAGACAAAGCAAAGACATCCGGTTGCCGCAGCAGACAGGCCGGGAGGCGCCCAGAACAGGCAGGGTGGGGCTGCAGACTCTAGGTGCAGTAACAGCATTTTGCAGCCAGGTGGAGCCAGTCACATCATCAAGAGCCCTGCCTGGGGAAAGGAGGCAACCTGGAAGGCAGCCAAGACAGGGGTCCACGCTGCATCTGGCATTCGCTCCGCATTTTCTCAGCACTCGACCTGGTTCCCCCCTTGCCTCGGATCGCTTCCATTGCATTGCCTCAAATCCTGATTTCTGCATTGGCCAGTCTGAGCTTGCCATCTTTTTTGTTTCCAAGGCTCGCTCCTGCATTGGTATGCAGATCTTCCTGTGTCAGTACTTGCCTCAGTGGTCATTAGCCACGTAGGAGAAGCTTTGGATGGTGGATCGCACCCGACTGAGCCGGGTTATTCACGGCGAGGTGATAAACACAGAGGGGGAAATAGGAGTGGGGGGGGAACCGGCAAGGACCAATGAAGCCGTGCCGTCTTGTCACTGTTTCCTTTGAATCGGAAGCAGAGGAAGGAAAAGGTGCAGCTCAAAACCAGATTCAGATACCCCAATGCAATGCCGTATGGACTGCGGAGTCACCCCCAAATGGCCATAAAGCTATGCAGAAGGTACCATAAAACCCGATGGATAAGGACAGTGAAAGCGGCATGCAGTGTGGAGGAAGATGAACATTCCGACATGGTTGTGGGGAAACTGCGAGGAAAGAGATGGGTGCGGAATCATCCAGGGTTTCAGGGCACTTTGGGTTGGGTGAAGAGTAGAAGGGAGGAGCAAGCCAGGGAAGGGGATTAGCAAGCTGGCCTACCTAAGGAGGATTTGCAGCAGGCCAGGAAGGAGGAAGTATCCTTCCTCTGGCAGTGTGGAAGAGCACAGGATACAGTAAGTCAGAGGAACAACGTAAGAACATAAGAGAAGCCAATGTTGGATCAGGCCAGTGGCCCATCTATTCCAACACTCTGTGTCACACAGTGGCCAAAAATACCAGGCACCATCAGGAGGTCCAGCAGTGGGGCCAGGACACTAGAAGCCCCCCCACTGCTGCCCCCTCCAGCACCAAGAATAGTGTGCACCACTTGCCCCAGACTGACAGGTCCTATCTATAGTAAAGGTAAAGGTTCCCTTGCTCGAAAGCCAGTCGAATCCAACTCTAGGGTTGCAGTGCTCATCTCCGTTTCAAAGTCGAAGAGCCAGCGCTGTCCGAAGACGTTTCCATGGTCATGTGGCCGGCACGACTAAACACCAAGGTGCACAGAACGCTGTTACCTTCCCACCAAAGTGGTACCTATTTATCTACTTGCAATTTCTTGCTTTCGAACTGCTAGGTTGGCAGGAGCTGGAACTAGAGATGGGAGCTCACTCCGTCGTGCAGCACCCGGGTCTCGAACTGCTGAACTACTGACCTTCCACAGCCTGCAGTTCAGCGTCTTAACCACTTGAGCCACCGCAGCTCCCTTGTGGCTAATAGCCACTGATGGACAACATGGCCCAACCTCCTCTTTCTCCAGTGTGAGAACGTGAGCATATGAACATGTGCATTACTTTCCCAGTACTGTGGCAACCCAGTTTTAAAATGCTGTGTGGGCCTGGGCCTGGGGTGCCAGCCTCCAGGTGGGGCCTGGGGATCCCCCAGAATTACAGTTCATCTCTAGATGACAGAGGTAATCTCCTTTGGAGAAAATGCATGCTTTGGAGGGTGGAACCTGTGGCATTGCACCCCACTGAGGTCTTTGTCCTCCACAGGCTCCATTCCCACATCTCCAGGAGTTCCCCAGCCTGGATCTGCCAACCCTATCTCCTTATCTCCCACTGGTGGATACGGGACACCTGGCGACCATACCTGTTCCTCATTGGGCTGAAACACTCTTGCTCTCTCCCCCTCCAGTGCCTCATCAAGTGCTCAAAGGACCTCACTCTTCTGTGGCTGTTTTTGGTACTTGAAAAAAGAGGGGGAGCGGGGGGAGAGTGCCATAAGAACATAAGAGAAGCCAATGTTGGATCAGGCCAATGGCCCATCCAGTCCAACACTCTGGGTCACACAATGGGCAAAAATACCAGGTGCCATCAGGAGGTCTAGCAGTGGGGCCAGGACACTAGAAGCCCTCCCACTGTTGCCCCCCCACAAGCACCAAGAATACAGAGCCTCACTTGCCTCAGTCCAAGTGTTCCTATCTGTACTTCGTGGCTGATAGCCACTGATGGACCTCTGCTCCATATGTTTATCCAATTCCCTCTTGAAACTGTCCATGCTTGTAGCTGCCACCACCTCCTGCGGCAGTGAATTCCATGTGTTAATCACTCTTTGGGTGAAGAAGGACTTCCTTTTATCTGTTCTAACCCGACCGCTCAGCGATTCCATTGAGTGCCCACGAGTTCTTGTATTGTGAGAAAGGGAGAAAGGGACTTCTTTCTCTCCCTGCTCTATCTCATGTATAATCTGGTAAACCTCAATCGTGTCACCCCTCAGCTGTCGTTTCTCCAAGCTGAAGAGCCCCAAGCGTTTTAACCTTTCTTCATAGGGAAAGAGTTCCAACCCTTTTATCATTCCAGTTGCCCCTTTCTGCACTTTTCCCAATGCTATAATATCCTTTTTGAGGTGCGGTGACCAGAACTGCACACAGTACTCCAAATCTTACGGGCCCAATGGGGATCGGGCCCTAGCAGCATTTTAGACTCACTTTAAACATCGGAACGGTGTCCTCACGGTGGCCGCGAGGATGCTGTCACATCTCGTCTGACCCTTCGCTGGTTTTAATTGATGCTGATGAAGATCCTGGGACAGCCGTAAAATCCAAGCAGGCCCGGAAATGGAGACCATCTGCCCATCGCGACCATACGGAAGGCTGCCAACTGCAGAGAGGCGAAACTGATCAAAAATTTAAATTGAGAGCGGATGAGCAGGGCCATTTCAGGCAGTCCTTGGCTCCAGAGGAAATGGGCACTGATGTTAGACCGCAATATGTGGAAACCCAGTCGCCCGTAATTGCTGGACAGCCCTAGGATTTAGCTCACAAACCCAGAAGTCCTTATGGCACATGGTGGATAACATCTGTCCTCTCTGCCCTTATTTATGAAGGATTACTCCTATTCTCTGGCCTTTGTCCGCATTGTATCACTCCCACTAACCCGTCCTTAATTTCATCTTCAGAGATATCTTATTAAAAATGTTATTGGAGTGAGTATCTCAAAGTTCTGGTTTTCAGGATGAGTGTACCTCCCCAACTAGATTCAAGTTTGGTAGTATTTGAGAGTCAACCTCCCTCCCCAAGTTCTCTAGAAGGCAGATCTGAGTGGAAAATGGGCGTATCTCGTTTATCCATCCATCCATCCATCCATCCATCCATCCATCCAGCGTGGTGTATTGGTCACAAGTGGTGGACCCTAATCTGGCAAACGTCTGATTCCCCACTCCTCCTCCACCTGACGCCTGCTGGGTGACCTTGGGCCAGTCACAGTTCTCACAGAACTCTTTCAGCCCCACCTGCCTCACAAGGTGCTTGTTGTGGGGAGGGGAAGGGAAGGTGATTATAAGCCGCTTTGAGACTCCCTAGGGTAGAGAAAACTGGGGTATAAAAATCAACTCTTCTTCTTTTCATCCATCTGTCCATCCATCCATCCATCCGTCCATCCATCCGTCCATCCATCCGTCCATCCATTCATCCATCTGTCCATCCGTCCATCTGTTCATCCATCTATCTGTCTGTACATCCATCCATCAACCCATCCATCCATCCATCCATCCATCCATCCATCCATCCATCCATCCATCCATCCATCCATTTGTCCATCCATCCATCCATCCATCCGTCCATCCATCCATCCATCCATCCATCCATCCATCCATCTGTCCATCTGTCCATCTGTCCATCAATCCATCCATCTGTCTGTCCATCTGTCAATCCATCCATCCGTCCATCTGTCCATCCATCCATCCATCCATCCATCCATCCATCCATCCATCCATCCATCCATCCGTCTTTTTATTCCATCCTTCCTCCAAAGAGCTCAGAGTGGTGTTCATGGTTCTTAGCTCTGTGAGGTTGGTTAGGCTGAGATGCAGTGATTGGCTCAAAGTCTACCAGTGGGCTTTGGGCCACCCTCTACTGCACAGCCACATAAAGGCATGTGCAAGAACATTGAGGCACATGCAGTGCCCAGTTTGCCAGTTGTGTGTGCATATAGTGCCATCAAGTCACAGACAACTTACAGTGACCCTGTAGGGTTTCCAAGGCAAGAGACACTCAGAGGCAGTTTGCCACTGCATGCCTCTGTGTAGCAACCCCACCCAAGTGCTAGCCAGGGTTGAGTCTGCTTAGCTTCCCAGACCTGACAAATTCAGGCTAACCTGGACCATTCCACTCAGGTTTAGCCACTTTTAGTTGTTGTAGATTTTCCGGGCTGCATGGCCGTGGTCTTGGCATTGTGGGACCTGACATTTTGCCAGCAGCTGTGACTGGCATCCTCAGAGGTATAACACAGAAATATGGAGTACTCTCTGTGTCAAGGCGAGAAGAAAAAATGGTAGGTGAGTCATTTATATCTATTCAGGAAGTCTGGGTAGGGCTGTCATTATCTTGTAGGAGTTCCCCAGGCTGTGAACATGCTAATGGAGGAGCTTTCCTGAGGAGGTTCTTTTGCATATGGATCGGCTGTTGAAATTCTAATCTTATCTGTAGTGCTATTGTATGATGTAGAGCATTTTGTGTTTTTTCAGGACAGGAAACCATGCCCTATTTATCTTTAAACTCTCTTCTTTCCTGTTGAAATTGTGTTTATGTTTATGAATTTCAATGGCTTCCCTGTGTAATCTGACATGTTAATTGGATATGTTGTCCAGCCTTTCAGTGTCTTGGAATAAGATACTGTGTCCTGTTTGAGTTAGGCTATGTTCAGCCACTGCTGATTTTTCAGGCTGGCCCTGTCTACAGAGTCTTTCATGTTCTTTTATTCTTGTCTGAATGCTACGCTGTGTTGTCACTTTTACCTGTATTCTTTCTTTAAAAAAAAAAAAAGTCTCCAGTCTGAGACAGTTATCATGAAGATGAGAAGAAGGACTTCTCTGAAGGACAGCAGACAAACATTTTTTTTGGGGGGGGGGGCTTGGGGGGAGCTGCGGTGGCTCAAGTGGTTAAGACGCTGAACTGCAGGCTCTGGAAGGTCAGTAGTTCAGCAGTTCGAGACCCGGGTGCCGCATGACAGGGTGAGCTCCTGTCTCTGGTTCCAGCTCCTGCCAACCTAGCAGTTCGAAAGCAAGAAATTGCAAGTAGATAAATAGGGACCACTTCGGTGGGAAGGTAACAGCGTTCTGTGTGCCTCGGCGTCTAATCATGCCGGCCACGCGACCACGGAAACGTCTTCGGACAGCGCTGGCTCTTCGGCTTGGAAACGGAGATGAGCACCGCAACCCTAGAGTCGGATTCGACTGGCTTTCGAGCAAGGGAACCTTTACCTTTACCTGGGGGGAGCATTGTGTCTCTGTTCCTGTAGAATGCATGACTGGACCACAAAAGGGGAGACCTTAGGTGAGGAGACAAAGCTCTAAGTGATTTCCCGGCCTGGTATATTCAGAACATCTGTCAGATGTTTTATTGACTGAACCATTTTTGGAGGAACCTGAACACCTAAATGACATCCATTTGCCCACATTTTCTTTCTTGTGAGAGCAGGGGGAACAGGTCTGGTGAACTGCATCTTGGGAGGAGGTGCCATTTTAGCTTTCCAAACGAATTCCAAAGCTTCCCTGGGCGACTTAACTGCCGTGAGGTAAAAGTTCTTCACGTCCATGGCCGCCGCTGCTGTGTGTCTGTGGCTTCCAGCTGTGAACATAGAGACATATTCTGGTGGGGGGAGGGAGAAGAGTCATTCATGGTGAGGGGGCTGCTCTTTAGATAAATGACTCTGTGGATGGAAAGAGAAAGAGCTTTTCTGAGGGAAACCCCAGCCGGAGTTTGAGAAAGCCACTGGTAACGAGAAGCTAGCACAGCGGGCACAACAAAGGGAAGATTTCAAAAACAGGGCCCAGACAAAGACTAAAAAGGGAAAGGAAAGGGAAGGGAAGGGAAGGGAAGGGAAGGGAAGGGAAGGGAAGGGAAGGAAGGAAGGAAGGAAGGAAGGAAGGAAGGAAGGAAGGAAGGAAGGAAGGAAGGAAGGAAGGAAGGAAGGAAGGAAGGAAGGAAGGAAGGAAGGAAGGAAGGAAGGAAGGAAGGAAAGGAAGGAAAGGAAGGAAAGAAGGAAGGAAGGAAGGAAGGAAGGAAGGAAGGAAGGAAGGAAGGAAGGAAGGAAGGAAGGAAGGAAGGAAGGAAGGAAGGAAGGAAGGAAGGAAGGAAGGAAGGAAGGGAAGGAAGGGAAGGAGGGAGGGAAGGAAGGGAGGAAGGGAGGAAGGGAGGAAGGAGGAAGGAAGGAAGGAAGGAAGGAAGGAAGGAAGGGAGGAAGGGAGGGAGGGAGGAAGAAAGAAAGAAAGGGAGGGAGGGAGGAAGAAAGGGAGGAAGAAAGAAAGAAAGGGAGGAAGGGAGGGAGGAAGAAGGAAAGAAGACAAGACTTTAAAAAAAGAATGATAAAGCTACTCACTCCTTTAAAGTCCAATTGAGTTCCAACTTGCACAAAAGCAAGAACAAGCCAAGTTTATTCCCATGAAGGACCCGTCATTTCACCTTCCGTCTTCTTGCTAGAAAAAACTGTTCTGATTGTGCTTTTAAATTCAAAATAAATTTGAAGGACTTTAAAAATATATATTGATATTCCCTCCCAGAGCTTCTGGATATGTAAAGGAAGCGGAAATGTCATAGCAAAACTGAATACAACTCAAAGGGGTATCCTTTTTTTTAAAAAAAGTTGATATTTATAAAACACGACGTCTGTACAATGGTTTCAAAAACAGGTCTACATGAATACATGAAGCTGCTACTGGTCCATCAAGGTCAGACTGAAAGTGGCTCTCCAAGGTCTCCGGCCGAGGTCTTTCACGTCACCCAGTGCCTGGTCCCTTTAACTGGAGATGACAGAGATTGAACCCTGGCTTTTCCACATGCAAAGCAGATAATCTACCACCGAGCCACAGCCCTTCCGGAAAAAAAGACATTAAAACTTCTAAACTTATGAGAACGCTCAATAGGGGGAAAAATGCAGAGAGCACAAGCTGTATATTTTACATGTATATTTTACATGAAACTTCCATCTGGTCATCTGGCACGTGTTGATCTCCTCACTTTATCATTAAAAAGCCCTGGGAGGTAGGTCATGCTGGAAAAACAACAACTAGACCATGTTCACACAGTGAGTTTTGGGGATGGGCAAGAACTGCATTTTGGGGATGGGCAAGAACTGCACCACGGACCAAACCACGAACCCGTATAAACTGGGAGGCTAGTTCACGAACCGACCCGGTTTGAGAGCCATTCAAAGTGTAAACCCCTGCTTTCTACTCCCCATGACATTTCGCGGGGAGCAGAAAGCAGGGGCCATTTAAACTGAACAGCTCAGTGAGCTTCTTGGCAGAATGGGAATTTGAACCTGAGGCTCCTAGGCCCTACACTTTAACCGCTACACTGTGTTGGCTTTCATCCTGCTGCGGGTGAAACCCTCTCCATTGGCTTGGGTGGCTCATCCTCTCCCAGAAGACTCTCCAACAATACGTTTTCCTCCTGGATATTCTCAATGTGTTCGCAGTGATATAAAATGTCTGTTTCTCCGGGCAAGCATTAATAGCATCACAGAGTTGGAAAGGGCCGGACAGGACCTACTAAATTCAGGAGAAGCCTAGAGCATCCTTAAAGCATCCCTGGCAAGCGTTCAGCCAGCCATTGCTTGAAGACTGCCACTGAATGTTATTGTTCCCATTATCTCCCTTCCTGCATCTGTTTACACATAGAGCTGACTAGTACTCAGATGGAGGCCACCAAGGAAATACAGGGCTGCTGAGCAGAGGCAGACAATGGCAAACCACCATGGGAGACCACCAAAGCAATCTAGGGTTGGGCAATGGCAAACCACCTCTGTTCATCTCATGCCTTGAAAACCCTACCAGGTCACCATGTCTGCTGCTACTGAATGGCACTGTCCACCACCAGTTTGGGAAGCCTTGTGTCAAATACCAGTTCCCTGTGACATTCATTGCCCATGGAAATTGGTGTTTGTTCCCTGCCCATAAACCAGGTTTCAATCCCAGTTTTAGAGTCCTGGATGGCAGGAAGTAGACCCAATAGATGTTGCTTACCTGGACTTCCAGAAAGCTTTTGATAAAGTTCCTCATCAAAGGCTCCTAAGTAAGCTCAATAGTCACGGGATAAAAGGACAAGTCCTCTTGTGGATCAAAAACTGGCTAATTAATAGGAAACAGAGAGTGAGTATAAATGGGCAATTTTCTCAGTGGAGGGTGGTAAGCAGTGGGGTACTGCAGGGATCAGTACTCGGTCCGATGCTTTTTAACTTGTTTATTAATGATTTGGAGTTGGGAGTAAGCAGTGAAGTGGCTAAATTTGCAGATGACACGAAGTTGTTCAAGGTGGTGAGAACCAGGAAGGATTGTGAGGCAACTCCATAAGGAACTGTTGAGGATGAGCGAGTGGGCATCAACATGGCAAATGGGGTTCAGTGTGGCCAAGTGCAAAGTGATGCACATTGGAGTCAAAAATCCTAACTATAGATACATATTGATGGGTTCTAAACTGGCAGACACTGACCAAGAGAGAGATCTTGGAGTCATAGTAGATGAAAATGTCTGGACAGTGTGCAACTGCAATAAAAAAGGTCAACACTATGCTGGGGATTATTAGGAAGGGAACTGAAAACAAATCAGCCAGTATTATTATGTCCCTGTATAAATCAATGATGCGACCTCATTTGGAGTACTGTGTACAGTTCTGGTCACCATACCTCAAAAAGGATGTTATAGCATTTGAAAAAGTGCAGGAAAGGGCAACTAGAATGATTGGAACCCTTTCCCTATGAAGAAAGGTTAAAACGCTTGGGGCTCTTTAGCTTGGAGAAACAACAGCTGAGTGGTGACACGATCAAGGTTTATCAGATTATGCATGGGATAGAGCAGGTAGTGAAAGAAGTACTTTTCTCCATTTCTCACAATACAAGAAAAAAAAATTGGCTTTTGATCAAGGGAAACCTTTACCTTTTACATAGGGTTATTAAGGCAAGAGACTAAAGGCAATTCTGCATTGGCTTTTCCTGCCGTTGTTTTACGAAACCCATGTTGGAACAGAAGTCTCCCTCGGCATTGCATGCTGCTTTCACTTTCTTTGACCATCGGATTTTATGGTACCCTCCGCACTGCATGCCGCTTTCGCTTTCTTTGATCGTCTGATCTTATGGTACCTTCTGCATAGATTTATGGCTGTTCAGGAGCGACTTTGCAATCGGTATGGTGTTGCCCTGCAGCATCCAAATGAGGTTTTCAGCTGCACTTTCCCCTCCAAGGTGAGAAAATGTGAAGCAAATGTTAGATGTGGAATTGCCCTAAGGCCCTTTATGTACTCTCCTTTTAATCCATATTCACCGCAGTGTCTCCCAAGCAATTCTGCACTAAAATCAAATTCAAACTTCTTTTTAATCCAAATCCCCCTCATTTTGCACTAAAATTGGGTTCAACCTTTTTTATTCCAGGTCCCCCCCCCATTCTGCAATACATTTCCTCCCTTTGGTGGACTTAAATTGCCTCGACTCGAACACAGAAGAAGAAGAAGATGAAGAAGAGGAGGAAGAGGAAGAAGAGGAAGAAGAGATTGGATTTATACCCCACCCTTCACTACCCAAAGAAGTCTCAGAGCGGCTTACAAACTCCTTCCCCTTCCCCTCCCCACAACAGATACCCTGTGAGGTAGAAGAAGAAGAAGAGATTGGATTTATACCCCGCCCTTCACTACCCAAAGGAGTCTCAGAGCGGCTTATAAGCTCCTTTCCCTTCCCCTCCCCACAACAGACACCCTGTGAGGTAGAAGAAGAAGAAGAGATTGGATTTATACCCCACCCTTCACTACCCAAAGGAGTCTCAGAGCGGCTTACAAACTCCTTTCCCTTCCCCTCCTTACAACAGACACCCTGTGAGGCAGGTGGGGTTGAGAGAGCTCTGACAGAAACTGCTGTTTTTCAAGAACAGCTCTGCCAGAACTATGGCTTGCCCAAGGTCATCCAGCAGCTGCAAGTGGAGGAGTGGGGAATCAGACTCGGTTCTCCCAGATTAGAGTCCGCGCACTTAACCACTACACCAAACTGAGAAAATTCAGAGGGGCAGGCAAATGCGGAAAAGGATCTAACAGAGGTGGCTTGCCATCACCTGTCTCTGCTGTGCTTTGGTACTGTGGGATCAGTGGTTGCAAATTGGCAGGTGTGTACAAAGTGGGAAGCCCCACCACAACACTGGCGAGCGTTTTGCCGAGCGTCAAGTCTCAGGAATGAGCTATTAAACTCCCTTTTCACCAAACTGGGTTAATAACAGAATTGGCCAATGATTAATAGACGGCGCAAGTAGGATCTTGACATTGGCGGATGTGTGTAATTGACGTTCCTGGTTGCTGTTGGAAAGCTCATCTGTCAAAAATAGTTATAGATGGCGCAAATAGTCTATTGACCCAGAGTCAGATCTCCCATTGGGGGTCGGGGAGTTCAGGATCTCACAGATTGTTCTCATCAAGTGATGGACGCAGGTTGCCCCAGTGGCTAATTAACTAATTAATAATAGACACTCCAGAGGAATATTTCTTTTCACATATACCAATCGTCTTGAACTTGCTCTCTGAAAGCCATATTAATCCGCTGGAAATACAAATTAACCTCAAAGTAATTCTTACTTGCAAAAGAAAGCTTATGAAAGAAAAAAAGAACCTGTTATCAATACACATGTGAAATATGTGGCAATCTAGTTCTATTTGAAAACAGTCCACTGGTTTGATTCACCTCCCTTTGGATCAATAGAAAAACTCCCATTTAGTATAAGAAAAGTAGGATAAACTTCATCAATATTACTTCTTTGCCCTCATTAGTATTACCTCTTGGGCTCAGGCTGTCTTGAACTATGAGGAAAGACAAGGTATAAATGTTTTAATGAATACATCTGTCTGTCTGTCTGTCTGTCTGTCTGTCTGTCTGTCTGTCTGTCTGTCTGTCTGCCTGCCTGCCTGCCATGCTGGCCTGCCTGCCTGCCTGCCTGCCTGCCTGCCTGCCTGCCTGCCTATCTATCTATCTATCTATCTATCTATCTATCTATCTATCTATCTATCTATCTATCTATCCATCTATCCATCTATCCATCCATCCATCTATCTAGGGGTCATTTCCTGCCGGAGCTCCCTGGAGTGGTGCTCCGGCAGTAAAGAGGCCAGGCCCCATCCACCCGCCTTTCCTGGGCCACCCCCAGAGAGATGCAGGGAGCGAGAAATCTAAATGCCTAGGTTCCCTCCAGGGCACCTGGAGAAGATCGGGCAGGGAATCCAGGCATGTCTGCCTCCCTGCCGTTCCCTTCTCCAGCCAGCCCACTATGGCGGATTGACTGGAGAGGGGAAGGGGAGGTGGGCAGACATGCCTGCCTTTCCCCCTGAGCCTCTTCGCTTTTGCAGAGAGACTTGGGAGGTTAAACTCATTTGCATATGCCTTAACTCATTTTAAACATGTCTAACCTTTGTCAGGGGTGTGGCATATGCAAATGAGTCATGCAAAGAGCTTCTCCACCTCTTTTTCTAGGAAATGACCCCTGTATCCATCCATCCATCCATCCATCCATCCATCCATCCATCCATCTATCTTTCTTCTTCTCCTTCTCCTCTCACTCTCTCTCTCTGCCTGTCAAGTCATAGCCAACTTATGGCAACCCCATAAAGTTTTCAAGGTATGAAACAAACAGAGGTGATTTCTTTTTAAATATATATATATACACATATATGTGTGTGTTTAATATAGTTGTAGTCTCTGTCCTGGTGGATGGCCTGGAAAAAAAATGGATTTTTTTTTTTAAATTTCTCATTTCACCTCCAGGACTTTGTCTTAATATCTTGTCAGTTTAGGGTTGCTGGGTTCTTACCTTCTGCCAGCAGGGGGCTTTAGCCTGCTCCCCTGGATCTTCTGGCACACGCACTGTGATGACATCACCCAGAAGTGACGTCATCATGCTTGGCACATCATACAGGGGATGCTGTAGCATTTGGCCATAGAGTTTTTAGCCAAATGCTAGAGTGTCCACCACGGGACATGTCCAGTGTGATGACGTCACCTCCAGGTGATGTCATTGTACCAGGCGCATCTGGCACAGTAGGGCTCTTTGGGGGCGGGGCTGGCCGGCGGGTGGGTGAACATCTGCCCCCATCTGCCTGTCAGTTATAGAAGTGCTGAGGAGCACCATAATTGGGCTGTGTTTAGGGCACTGGTTGGCCTTTATCTTGCCCCGATGTAGTGCCAAGAAGTTATCTGTAAGATCAGGGCTCTTTTTGTAGCAGGAACTCCTTTGCATATTAGGCGATACACCCCTAATGTAGCCAGTCCTCCAAGAGCTTACAGTAGCTCCTGTAAGAAGAGCTCTGTAAGCTCTTGGAGAATTGGCTACATTAAGGGTATGTTGCCTAATATGCAAAGGAGTTTCTGCTACAAAAAGAGCCCTGTTAAGACTATAGGGAATTTCGGACAGGCAATGTATTAATGTTCAGGAACGGTTCCCAAACAGTTTCTGGTCTGGCATTTCAGACAGAACCATTTCAAAACTGGTTCCCTACTGGAATATATTTGTACTTTCACACACAAATGCTTCTGTCCCGTTCAGGAAACGGGGCTGAATCGTTTTACCTGTAAACTGCTTCCAAGTAGTCGTCAGTTTCTTCTCCTGGATCCGAAATGCGTTTTCACGCCGTTTTTCTCCTGCACAGGCACTTTAGAGCACTATAGCTCTATGACACAACCCCATCCAAATCCCATCAGTGTTTTTAGATTGTGTCATAGCGCTATAGCGCTGTAGTGCTGTAAAGTGAACGTTAAAAAAAAAGACAGGTGAGAAACAGCAGGAAAACAAAGTGGTGCAGTCTGAATTGCCAAACCGCTTCTGATCCGGCTCTTTTCCAGTAGGGGAAAGTCATGTGTGAAATGGCAGCCCTGTACCTGTTTACTTCAAGACAGATCAAAAATGGCTTCAAACCGGCTGAAACTTGGTAATGTGAAATTCCCTTATGTCTTCGGTGCTGCTGTTCTTAATTCTCTGTTGCTCTGTTCTTTGCTTTTTCATTGATTTGTCGGACCGGTTAGTTAGTTTGTTTGTTTTTCTTGGGAAGTCAGCCGCATACATAGATATGATTTTTACTGTCACAAGCTGTCTTGAGAACCTGGTGAGGCTGAATTTCCAAAGAAATTAGAATTAATTAAATCAGATTTTCTTAGGGCCGTTTTGGAGCACAAGGAGTCCTAAATGGCTTTTTTAAAGGGGGGGAAGCCTCATAAAACGTAAGAAAATATGAATGGCTCAGTAGAAATTTATAGCACAATTAATAGTTTCATTAAAATTATATAAAATGCACCCTTTGGGTTTTTTTTCTTTAGGCAGTCTGTATGATGGATGCATAGATGTTAGATGGTCCTGTACTGATTGCCTGTGATTATTTTTGTGAGGATTAGATGAAGCCGAAGCCATTGTTTTTTTCTTAAACCCATTATCTACTTAGGTACTGCATGATACATTTTAAAAATCCAAAAATACTTGCAGTGTGTGTCAAGTACCATCAAGTCACATTCCAATAAGAGCTGCACCTTATCAGCTATGCCCTGCGCTGACCTAGAGCTAGAAGCTACCTAGGCCCTGTTCACACGGAGCATTTGCTCCGCCGAAGGCACAGTAATCCTGCGGAGTTTCCGGGTGCGATCACACCAGCACATCTAGGAGGCGTAGCACTCCCGTGGCCAACCCGCGGCTTCCCGCCGAAGATGCAGAGTAAAAAACTACCAGGGAAGAAGCACTAGTTTCCAGAAAACGTGGGGCAAAGGTGGGCATCTGATCGTGGGAGCGCCAGTGTCCCGTGGCATCCGGCGCCCGCCCATGTCCTGGAGCAAACCAGATGTTGTAAGTTTCCATAGGATGCGCACCAACACCAAACGGCGCATGTGCACAAACAAGACACCAACAGCAACCCCCCCCATGAGCATGCGCACATAGAAACAGAGTGATCACACTGCACCACTTTTTTGCCACGCTTCAGCATCGCCGTGTGATCGGCGCTAACAGTCGGAGCGTGGCAACTCGGGGGACGGTGTGATCGGGCTACCGCACTTTCATTTGCTCCTGGGCAAACAGCCATGCCTCCCCCCCCGCCATTTTCTGGCCCGTATGACCGAGGCCCTAGAATGGTATTTACCGCTGAACGTCTTCATGCATGCACTTTACTATATTGTACCACCATTGATATATTAAGGAGTTTTAAACTATGTTTTATGTAATTTTATTGTGATATGCGAGAGTTGGACTATAAGGAAGGCCGAGCGCCGAAGAACAGATTCTTTTGAACTATGGTGCTGGAGAAGACTCTTGACAGTCCCTTGGACTGCAAGGAGATCAAATCAGTCCATCCTACAAGAAATCAACCCTGATTGGTCCCTGGAAGGCCAGAGACTGAAGCTGAAGCTCAAATACTTTGGCCACCCAATGAGAAGGGAGCCCTCACTGGAGAAGACCCTGATGCTGGGAAAGATTGAAGGTCAAAGAAGAAGGGGACGGCAAAGGATGAGATGGTCAGACGGTGTCATCGATGCAACGAACATGAAATTGAGCAAACTTCAGCGGACAGCGGAAGACAGGAGGGCCTGGCGTAATCTGGTCCATGGGGTCGCGAAGAGTCAGACTCGACTGTGCGCCTGAACAACAACAAAAATTGTGATATGTATATGGTTTTATCAGTTTTGTGTAAGCCACCCTGAGCGTGCTTCGGCGGGGAGGGCGGGGTAAGAGTTGAAATAATAAATAAATAAATAAATAGTGACCTCCGAAACCTCCTATCGTCAACAGCCTCCCAGACTGAGGGTCTTTGTGGCTTCCTCGGTTGAGTCCGTCCATCTCAGGTTGGGTCTTCCTCCATTTCCTGCTGCCTTCCAGTCTTCCTAGCATGATTGTCTTTTCTGGTGAGTCTCGACTTCTCATAATGTGATGTATGTCATCTGGAGATTCCAGGAAATCTTCCCCAACACTTGAATCTTGATACTTTTTTAAAAACTCGAAATGCTAAGGATGAAACCAGAGACCGTCTTCTGCCTGCACAGCCATGGAGCTCTACACCCTGTAATCCAGTCCCTCTTGAAGCTGTCCCTCTGAATATGCCCTACAGGAGGTGGTGGCAGCTACAAGCATGGAAAGCTTCAAGAGGGAATTAGATAAGCATATGGAGCAGAAGTCCATCAGTGGCTATTAGCCACAAGGTATAGATAGGAACTCTCAGTCTGGGGCAAGTGAGGCTCTGTATTCTTGGTGCTCGGGGGTGGGGGACAACAGTGGGAGGGCTTCTAGTGTCTTGGCCCCACTGCTGGACCTCCTGATGGCCCCTGGTATTTTTTGGCCACTGTGTGACATAGAGTGTTGGACTGGATGGGCCATTGGCCTGATCCAACATTGGCTTCTCTTTTGTTCTTATGTCTGGGGCAAGTGATGCTCTGTATTCTTGGTGCTCAGAGGTGGGGGGCAACAGTGGGAGGGCTTCTAGTGTCTTGGCCCCACTGCTGGACCTCCTGATGGCCCCTGGTATTTTTGGCCACTGTGTGACATAGAGTGTTGGACTGGATGGGCCATTGGCCTGATCCAACTTTGGCTTCTCTTTTGTTCTTATGTCTGGGGCAAGTGATGCTCTGTATTCTTGGTGCTCGGGGGTGGGGGGCAACAGTGGGAGGGTATCTAGTGTCCTGGCCCCACTGGTGGACCTCCTGATGGCCCCTGGTATCTTTGGCCACTGAGTGACATAGAGTGTTGGACTGGATGGGCCACTGGCCTGATCCAACATTGGCTTCTCTTATGTACAGTTTAAACCTTGAAAACATCACTGCTTCTTCTCCCTCTTTCTTCTGTCTCGAGCACGAGAACAAGAACAGCAATAGCCTGTCTTTATGAAAGCTGCAATGACAAACACCAAAGACCTCTGCAAATTAAAAGTCCTATCGGACGGGTCTCCTGGGACAACGGGGTCTGTTTGTTCTGCAGCGCCCTCCCATCCCTGGAATCATGATCCTATTTAGCACGGATAACATCAGCCATCCTCCAGGTTCTCATGTCTGGTTGATTCCATCCAGGATGACGTTCGTTGGCATCTGCCTGGCGCCGAATGGTGTCTTTTGTCTAATGGGCTAACCCCAATGGATTTATGACGCTAAATAATCAAACAATACTTGTCTAATTCAATGTGAGCCAGGGATGGCTTGGCAACAGCGTTAACCCTCCATGGGAAAGGCCACGCGGGGAGGCTGTAGCCCTCTCGGGAAAGAAGAAGTGAGACTTTTGACGACGCAGGACTCCTAAGAGTCCTAGCACATGACTTTTTTATTGATTCAATTTGATGTTTATCCCTCTTCTTTTTATCTCTCACCCTGTTTCGTTCTCACAAGTTATCTTGTGCGATAAGCCAGGCAGGCAGGAGTGTGACTAGTCCAAGGTGACCCAGCAAACTTTATGGCAGACTCAAGATTTTAATGCAGGTCTCCTGGAAGGCCCAGGTTTGCCTGATGTCATTAGATCTCAGAAGCTAAGCAAGATCAGCAGTGGTTAGTACTTGGATTAGGCTTGCCAAGAATGTACTGTATTTCGGCGAGGCGACGGATACGTCCTGGCAGGACCATCACTGGAGGAAGGAAAGATGCGTGCACGATGCCATTGCCAGGAAGTGATGCTAGGCAATGCTCTGGCAATGCGGCTAGGTACCATTGAGTTTTCAGCCCTTTGCCAGAGCATTGCCTGGCGTCACTTCCTGGAGACGGTATGGTGCGTTACAGGGAGGACTGGTCCGGCCGGGGAGCATGTGTCCCCCGCTCCCATGCGGTAAGTACTTGGGAACCCTAACTTGGATGGGAAACCACCAAGGAAGTTCAGGGTTGCTATGCAGAGGCGGGCAATGGCACACCGCCTCTGAACATCTCTTGCCCTGAAGAAGAGTTGGTTGCTATACCTCACATTTTGTTGGATACTGTAACTCTGCATGCAAGAGGATCCAGGAGGGAAAGGGTTAACATAGTTCTCTCACTGGGGTACACTGGGAAGTTGGCCCCACCCTCTGATCAGTTAGATGTTGAGTTGTCTTTGGCCACTGCCTGCCTTCTATGTTTCATCTTCTATAGGACCTCTCTTCCTCTTCGGTTTAGTGGTTTGGTGTAGTGGTTAAGGATGCAGACTCAAGTCACACAAGTTCTGGCACAGTTCTTCTTGGAAAAGAGCAGTTTCTGTCAGAGCTCTCTCAGCCCCATCTACCTCACAGGGTGTCTGTTGTGGGGAGGGGAAGGGAAAGGAGTCTGAGACTCCTTTGGGTAGTGAAGGGCGGGGTATTAATCCAATCTCCTCCTCCTCCTCCTCTTCCTCCTCCTCTTCCTCTTCTTCTTCTTCTTCTTCTTCTTCTTCTTCTTCTTCTTCTTCTTCTTCTTCTTCTTCTTCTTCTTCTTCCTTCCTTCCTTCCTCTCCTTCCTTCCTTCCTTCCTTCCTTCCTTCCTTCCTTCCTTCCTTCCTTCCTTCCTTCCTTCCTTCCTTCCTTCTCTCATGCAAATAATTAGAGACTTGGACAGATGTTGATAATAATAATAATAATAATAATAATAATAATAATAATAATAATGAAGAAGAAGAAGAAGAAGAAGAAGAAGAAGAAGAAGAAGAAGAAGAAGAAGAGAAAGAAGAGATTGGATTTATACCCCACCCTTCACTACCCAAAGGTGTCTCAGAGCAGCTTACAAACTCCCTTCCCTTCCCCTCCCCACAACAGACACCCTGTGAGGTAGGCGGGGCTGAGAGAGCTCTTGACAGAAACTGTTCTTTTTTCAAGAACAGCTCTTATCAGAACTATGGCTTGCCCAAGGTCATCCAGCCAGGTGCAAGTGGAGGAGTGGGGAATCAAACCCGGTTCTCCCAGATTAGAGTCCGCGCACTTAGCCACCACACCAAACTGGCTCCCAATCAGTCTTTCTCATTTGGCTCAGCTGAAAATGGCAAATGCGGTTGTTTTTGTAACAAGGAGAAAGCAAGTTTCCAGAAGCAAAATGTTTGGGGAAATACTTAATGTAGCAGTTTAAGTGTCAGACTAGGATTTGGGTGCCCTGTATTTGAATCCCCCCCTCTGCCATGGAAGCCTGCTGGGTGACCTCGGGCCAGTCACCTACCTCACAGGGTTGTCGTGAGGATAAAATGGAGGAGAGGAGAGAATGGGGTAAATCGATCTGGGTCCCCATTGGGGAGAAAGGCAGGCTATAAAGTAAATAAAATGCATGGATGTATTCATTTATGTATGTATTTATTAGATTTATAGCTCGCCCTCCCCACCAGGGAGAGCTCAGGGCCGCTAACAAGGCCGTAGGCATCGCACACAATAAAACAAATTAATAATTTAACAGTTAAAAATAAAAATAGATAAGCCTCCTACGGAGTCGTTTTGACTTGTCCATTGTAGAATTGTGAGCTTTGGTTCCAGGAAAAAAATAATTTTCCTGAAGAAGAATTCCTCGAAACATGCAACTTTTGCCTGGGGAGGGGGCGTGTTGCTTTGATGCTCGCTGTAGCTCTTTTCGGAAAGCGAAACAGCCGACGATATTGGCATTCACGACGGTTGCATCTCTCCTCAGTCTCTCATCCGAAAGCAAGATAGTCTACGGCACTGAATCCTGTGTGTATAGTTGTCTCTGTAGCTGTGGACTTTTTGACAAGACATCGATAGGAGACTGGACAACCATCTTTTGGGTATGTTGTAGGTATGTAGGGATTTCGGCTGTGTTCCTGCAGAGTGCAGGGGGTTGGACTAGATGGCCTGCAAGGTCCCTTCCAACTCTAACATTCTATGATTCGATGATTCTATGATAGTTCTTTAGGTTTTTGTTATCTATGGGCTATAATTAATAAGATACACTGGGGTCCTTATTGTATATTTAAGTATATGATTTAAAGGGGTATTTGAAGGCATGTCAGAATTGGGTGTTTTGTTTTAACACGGTGTTTTCCAACATGTGCTCAGCCTCCAGGTGGGGCCTGGGGATCTCCCACTTTGCTTTTTCAACTGATCCCCAGCTGACAGAGATCAGCTGCTCCCGGACAAAATGGCTGCTTTGAAGGGTGGACTCAATGCCATTGTACCATGCTGAGGCCCCTCCCCTCCCCTCCCCAAAACCCGCCCTCTCCCGGATCCACCCCCAAAGTCTCCAGGTATTTGCCAACTCAGACCTGATTCTATGAATTTACACAGATTGTGAGCCGGAGGGCAGGAAGGGGTGAGCCGGTGCCTGGCTCTCGTGGCCCTTTCTTACATGCCCAGAGTAATGCCGATTGCCACTTTGGGATCAGGAAGGAATTTTCCTCCAGGCAAGATGGGCTCAGGTATCCTGGAGGATTTTGGGTTGTTTTTTTTTCTTTTTTTTGCCATCTTCTGAGCATAGAGCAGGGATCAATGGTGGAGAGTGGAGGAGGAGCTGTGGATTTCCTGCGTTGTGCAGCAGGTGGGACTAGATGCCCTTCGGGGTCACTTCCATCTCTATGCTTCTATACAGGGCTTTTTTTGTAGAAAAAGCCCAGCAGGAACTCCTTAGCATAATAGGCCACACCAAACAGCAGAAACTCAGTCGCATAATAGGCCACACCCCTGACCACACAGCTCATTAGCATATGAGGCCACACCCCCATGTTAGCAGAAGTGTGGTCATCCAGTCACACCCACCTTTTGCTTCTTATTCTGTTTGCCTTGTTTGTTGTCAAAACCCAGGGCTTTTTTTGGAGCAGGAACTCCTTTGCATGTTAGGCCACACAGCCCGTAATGTAGCCAATCCTAATGACTTTCTGCTGTTGGGTGTGGCCTATTATGCCAATGAGTTCCTGCTGGGCGTGACCAACTCAGGAGCCAGCCGGAACTCCGTACCTGTGCGTTCCTGCCCCAAAATAGCCCTGATTCTATATCTTCTCTTAATCAGGTTCACAGGGAGCTTAAAATTAAACAAATACAAGGCTCTGAATCCTGTGGAGAACAGGCGACTCACAAAAGAAACAAAACTAGCAGGCCATGCTATGTTTGGACTTTTTCAACCCGACTCTTTATCCATGGAACTTAGAGTGGCATGCTTGTTTCTCTGTGTTATCCTTTCAACAGCCTTGTAAGGTAAAGGTAAAGGTAAAGGTAAAGGTAAAGGTAAAGGTAAAGGTTCCCTTGCTCAAAAGCCAGTCAAATCCGATTCTAGGGTTGCGGTGCTCATCTCCGTTTCAAAGCCGAAGAGCCAGCGCTATCCGAAGACGTTTCCGTGGTCATGTGGCCGGCATGACTAAACACCAAGGTGCACGGAACGCTGTTACCTTCCCACCTAAGTGGTACCTATTTATCTACTTGCAATTTCTTGCTTTCGAACTGCTAGGTTGGCAGGAGCTGGGACTAGAGACAGGAGCTCACTCCGTCATGCGGCACTCTTGGGTCTCGAACTGCTGAACTACTGACCTTCCACAGCCTGCAGTTCAGCGTCTTAACCACTTGAGCCACCACAGCTCCTGCCTTGTAAGGTACATCAGGCCAAAAGAATGCGACTAGACCAAGGTCTTCCAACAAGCTTCATGACCAAAAAAACCCTTTTCTCCTTTTCCTTCATCACCTTCTTTCACTCCCGGTCTCTGGATATTTGAAAATATCAAGTACAATAGAAGCACGGCCAATAGAATCATAGAGTCATAGAATCATAGAGTTGGAAGGAACATCCAGGATCATCTAGTCCAACCCCTGCACGATGCAGGAAATTCACAAATACCCCCCCACCCCAATGACCCCTGTTCCATGTCCAGATGATGGCAAAAAACCCAAAAAAACAAAACACCAGGAATTCCTGGCCAGACTGGCCTGGTGAAAAATTTGCTTCCTGACCCCAAAGTTGTGATCCGTATTTCCCTGGGCATGTAAGAAAGGGCCACGAGAACTAAGCACTGATGCAGCCCTTCCCACCCTCTTCTCATGATCTGCCTAAGTTCGCAGAATCCGCATTGCTGTTTGATGAGCCATCTAGCCTCTATTTGAAAGAGAAAGAGAAAGAGAGCCCACCACCTCCCGAGGAAGCCTGTTCCACTGGGGAACCGCTCTAATGCTTTGGAAGTTCTTCCCAATGTTTAGCTGAAAACTTTTTTGACATAATTTCAACCCATTGGTTCTGGCCCGACGTTCTGGGGCCATAGAAACCATTGTTGTTCTTTCAGTTCCCCCACCACCACCATTGTTAGTCTTTCCATCATTGTTGGTCTTTCTGCTTTCCCTCCATTATAAAGGAACCACCTTGCTTTTCCCAATAGAGAGAGAGAGACAGACACAATTGAGTCAAAACATTTTCGGTTTTAGCTGTGCTCTGAGACTCGAATCCTTCAGAAGGCCCATTCACCACAGGCAAGCTGCTATCTAGGCCAGTGGGCGGGGGGTAAGGTGGGGGGAAAGAAGCCACCCACACATTCAGGAGTGAACCAGTCCAGAAAAGAGAAGACAACCAAACTGCTGATACTTTCCCGACAGTGTGAACACACAAGGATTTGAGAGCACTTTGCGTTAAAACCCTTGACGACCGGAAAGCTGGATGTCACGACGAGTTGATCGCTTGAAAGGGTTTGGGCGCCTCGTAGCTGGTAGTTTTGCCAGGTTGCCCCTGGACCAGGAGCAGGGGGTGGGGTGGGGGTTAGGGTTGCCAGATTTTGGCTGGGGAACTCCTGGAGACTTGAGAGTGGAGCCTGGGGAGAGCAGGGACCCCCATGGGGTACAATGTAATCAAGTCCACCCTCCAAAGCATCCATTTTCTCAGAGATAACTGATCTCTGCATAAACATCTAAATACCATAACTGGCTACACACAACCCGGCTGAGTTCAGACTGGCAGTTTGCCCCGAGATAGGCACGTTTCAGCAACGTTTCACAACTGGATTAAAGGGGGCATTCACACAGGCACATCTGCCTGGTGTTCCCATCCGTAGTCCACTCGTCGTGTACCGCTTCGCTCCCACGTTTAAAAGATACCTGGTGAAAGTGGTAGCAAATCCCAGAGAGCGCCTTTATCCCGCTTCATTCCGCTTCCGGGAAGTGTGAACGCCAACCCGAAAAGCCGGGAACAACCTGCGGTAACGCATAAGGTGCACCTGATTGCCCTGGAGAGGGAGCAGCGATATGATTGGATGTGCTCCGCTCTACCGCCCAATGCAGTGCCGGCACAATGGGATCCTCCCCAAATTGCCCTGATGCACTTGTGCACATGATCACATTTGTGCATATGCGCACATGCGCACATATCTGAATTACCAGGAAAAAGCTGTTTACAGCTGCGGCTTCAGGCCAGCAGTCTGAACGCTCCCTCGCGCCTCCTCCCGTTATGCTCCCGCATCAGTCGGCGCAGTGTGACTGGGAAAACCTGGAACAGTTTGTTCCAGGGCTTTTTTGCCACGACTCGATCCCGCTTCCAACTGCCAGTCTGAACTCAGCCCCAGAGAGTCCCAACTAGTCCTACTAAACCTTTGGCAGGAGTTAAACATTCCCAAATTACGATGTGAGCTCATTTCAATACTAATACTGGCTGCAAAGAACATTATAGCCACAAATTGGAAGATGCCAAACTCCCCTTCGATAGAAGCCTGGTATTCTAAAATCTGAGATTATGCCATTATGGACAAAATAACAGAAGGCATTAGGAGATCCGAAAACCCCTTGGCTACTTCAAATTTCCTGGAGAGATAGTACCCTTTTTTGGAGGAAAAAATGTTTTGATCGAGCAAACCCAAATTCTTTTTGGAAATAATAGAAATAGTCAATTTATAGCCCTGTTGTCGTAAAAGAGATAATGTTACAGATAACTATATATTGACAAAACTCACGGTTATGTAGTGAAAGCTGGTTGTTTATTTTTGTTCCACTATTATTGTATTATTGTTGCATTTGTTGAAATGATTAATAAAAAAACTTTTTAAAAAACCTGATCTCTGTAGTCTAGAGATGAGCTGTAATTCCAGGGGGTCCCCAGGTCCCACCTTCTGATACCAACATGATAGAGAACATAAGAACATAAGAGAAGCCAATGTTAAATCAGGCCAATGGCCCGTCTAGTCCAACAATCTGTCACACAGTGGCCAAAATATACCAGGTGCCATCAGGAGGTCCAGCAGTGGGGCCAGGACACTAGCAGCCCCTCCCACTGCTGCCCCCTCCAGCACCAAGAATAGAGTGCATCACCTGCCCCAGACTGAGAATTCCCATCTATACCCTGTGGCTAATAGCCACTGATGGACTTCTGCTCCATATGTTTATCTAATTCCCTCTTGAAACTGTCCATGCTTGTAGCTGCCACCACTTCTTGTGGCAGTGAATCCCATGTGTTAATCACTCTTTGGGTGAAGTCCTTTTATCCATTCTAACCCGACGGCTCAGCAATTTCATGGAGTGCCCATGAGTTCTTGTATTGTGAGAAAGGGAGAAAAGGACTTCTTTCTCAACCTGCTCAATCCCATTCATAATCTTATAAACCTCGATCATGTCACCCCTCAGCCGTCGTTTCTCCAAGCTAAAGAGCCCCAAGTGTTTTAACCTTTCTTCATAGGGAAGGTGTTCCACCCCTTTGATCATTCTAGTTGCCCTTCTCTGCACTTTTTCCAATGCTATAATATCCTTTTTGAGATGTGACGACCAGAACTGTACACAGTATTCCAGATGAGGTCGCACCAATGATTTATACAGGGCCATGATGATACTGATGGAGCTGCGGTGGCTCAAGTGGTTTAGATGCTGAACTGCAGGCTGTGGAAGGTCAGTAGTTCAGCAGTTCGAGACCTGGGTGCCGCATAACGGAGTGAGCTCCCGTCTCTAGTTCCAGCTCCTGCCAACCTAGCAGTTCGAAAGCAAGAAATTGCAAGTAGATAAATAGGTACCACTTTGGTGGGAAGGTAACAGCGTTCCATGCGCCTTGATGTTTAGTCATGCCGGCCACATGACCACGGAAACATCATCGGACAGCGCTGGCTCTTCGGCTTCGAAACGGAGATGAGCACCGCAACCCTAGAGTCGGATTTGACCGGCTTTCGAGCAAGGGAACCTTTACCTTTACCTTTACTATGATGATACTGGCTGATTTGTTTTCAGTTCCCTTCCTAATAACCCCCAGCATAGCGCTGGCCTTCTTTATTGCAGCTACACACTCTCTAGACATTTTCATTGAGTTATCCACTACAACTCCAAGATCTCTCTCTTGGTCCGTCTCTGCCAGTTCAGACCCCATCAACGTGTATTTATATTTAGGATTTTTGGCTCCAATGTGCACCACTTTGCACTTGGCCACACTGAACCCCATTTGCCACGTTGACGCCCACTCGCCCATCCTCGACAGATCCCTTTGGAGTGCCAACAAGATAGAGGAGATCCTCAGTGCCCTGCACCTGGTTGGGTGACAATGATAATAAGGTGTTATCCTGGGTATACACTTTTGTGTGCACACACGCTTCTTCAGACACATAAGTGTCCATGCACACAAAAGTGTATACCCAGGATAACACTTTTATTAGTTTTAAAGGTGACACCGGATTCCAAATTTGTTCTGTTGCTACCCACCTGCGTGATAATAAAGGTGGAGAACATTCTCAAACACAGGCGTTTCATGTTAGGAATATAAATCAGGGCTCTTTTTGTAGCAGGAACTCCTTTGCATATTAGGCGACACACCCCTACTGTAGCCAATCCTCCAAGTGCTTACAGAGCTCTTCTCACAGGGGCTACTGCAAGCTCTCAGAGGATTGGCTGCATTAGGGGTGTGTGGCCTAATATGCAAAGGAGTTCCTGCTACAAAAAGAGCCCTGAATATAATAACGTAAGAAGAGCCCTGCTGGATCAGACCAGGGGTCCATCTAGTCCAGCATCCTGTCTCACACAGTGGACAACCAGCTCCACTGGAGGTCCAACAACAGGGTACAGAGGCCAAAGCCTTTCCCTGATGTTACCTTCTCATAGTGGGATTCAGATTTTTACCACTCCGGAACATGGAGGCTCCCTTTAGTCACCATGGCTAGTAGCCACTGATAGACCTCTCCTCCACAACTATGTCCCCTTTTAAAGCTGTCTATACCCATTTTCATTTTACCTTAGTTTAAATGTAAAGGTTCCCTTGCTCGAAAGCCAGTCGAATCCGACTCTAGGGTTACGTTGCTCATCTCTGTTTCAAAGCTGAAGAGCCAGTGCCGTCTGAAGACATTTCTGTGGTCATGTGGCCGGCATGACTAAACACTGAGGTGCACGGAACGCTGTTACCTTCCCACCGAAGTGGTACCTATTTATCTACTTGCAATTTCTTGCTTTTGAACTGCTACGTTGGCAGGAGCTGGGACCAGAGATGGGAGCTCACTCCATCATGCGGCACACTCGGGTCTCGAACTGCTGAACTACTGACCTTCCACAGCCTGCAGTTCAGCGTCTTAACCACTTGAGCCACCGCAGATTGTATAAATTTAACCAATATAGAATGTAGGGTCTGTAGGAACAAGATCCAGTGGCTTGTCCCTAGCATGCCACCAGGAAGAAGAGGAGGAGAAGGAGGACAAGACTGGATTTATAACCCACCCCTCACTCAAGAGTCTCAGAGCAGTTTACAAACTCCCTTCCCTTCCCCTCCCCACAACAGACACCCTGTGAGGTAGGTGGGGCTGAGAGAGCTCTGACAGAAACTGCTGTTTTCAAGAACACCTCTGACAGAACTATGGCTTGCCCAAGGTGCAAGTGGAGGAGTGGGGAATCAAACCCAGTTCTCTCAGATTAGAGTCCACACACTTATTTACTACACCGAACTGGGAAGGGGAAGGAAGGAAGGAAGGAAGGAAGGAAGGAAGGAAGGAAGGAAGGAAGGAAGGAAGGAAGGAAGGAAGGAAGGAAGGAAGGAAGGAAGGAAGGAAGGAAGGAAATATTTTCCCCATCAGAATGGAATATTTCCAAACATTTTCTCTGCATACAAACAAAGACTGTTTAACCACGAGAAAGGGGGAGAGAGCATGGCACCCTGCCCAGCCCACCCCCTCACAATTTTTTTTTTTAAAATCAAGTCTAAATAACACGGTGTGCTCGTTAGAAATGCTCGTACATCATCTCTGCTTCCCCCCCCCTCCCAATAAGGGGCTTTCATAATAATAACATGCAAATAGCGTTGACAGAAGTCATGCAAATCATTTTGTGAGTAAATCATGGTAATAAATTCTGGTTGGACTGAAATGGCACGGAAATTTTCTCCGGAATTAGGAGAAAGCAGGAGGGATTCAGAAAGCGGGAGGACCGGCATTCATCATTCCATTATCGCCGACTGGACAGTGCAAATTATTTCATCGTGTCTTGCTGAAGGGGTCTGGCTAAGCCCAAAGAGGAAATGTCTTGACATTTGATTTTCTCCTCAAATGGAACGGTTCACCGTCCTCCTTACAGCTCCACCGGCTTGTGGATTTCTGCTCAGGACTATTACGGAAAGCGAGCACCAAATCTGACCTGAAGCGTAATTTTTGAGATGAATCCAGAGGTTCCACAAACTCGGTTCCTATTTTCCAGGGACAGTCTGTATTCTCTAGTCTTTGGCCCCGATAAATTTACATCCCCCTGAAGAAGAAGTAGAGAAGTTTTTTTTTTCTCTCTCTCTCCTGCTTTTCTCTACCTTAAAGAGTCTCAAAGTGTCTTAAAATCTCCTTCCCTAACTCTCCCCACGACTGGCACCTTGTGAGGTAGGTAGGGCAGAGAGAGACTTCTGAGGGAACTGTGACTGGCCCAAGGTCAACCAGCAAACTTCATGTGGAGGAGGAGAGCGGAATTAATACTGTTCTCCAGATTAGAGTCTGCCACTCTTAACCACTACCAATGCTCCCTCTAAGCTGTGGAGTCGTGTAAGCAAAAATTCTACTCTATGAGCTCCTGGCATTAGAAGAAGAGAAGAAGAGATTGGATTTATACCCCGCCCTTTACTGCCCAAAGGCGTCTCAAAATGGCTTACAAACTCCTTTCCCTTCCCCTCCCCACAACAGACACCTGTGAGGTAGGTGGGGCTGAGAGAACTTCTGACAGAAACTGTCCTTGAGAGAACAGCTGTGCCAGAGCTTGTGACTGACCCAAGGTCACATCAGCAGGTGCAAGTGGAGAACTGGGGAATCAAACCCGGTTCTCCCAGATAAGAGTCCGCGCACTTAACCACTACACCAAACTGGCTCACTCACATTAGAATTGTGAGTGAGCAATTTGGCTACTGCATAAATTAGTGTGCTCTGGAGCCATCCTTCCTGAGCTAAGACAAAAATGTGCGAGCTGGAGGCTAAAAAACTGTGAGCTGGCTCACACTAACTCAGCTTAGAGGCCACACTGACCACAACACCACACTTGTTCCACCCCGCCCTCCAAAGTTTTCTCAACACCTTGAGAGGCTTTTCTCTGTATCTGGTAACCAACCACCACCACCTGACCTCTGTAGGAATTGCCCTCTGGGAGGGTCAGGACTCCCAGCTTCCCTTCCAAGATCTGAGGTCTCATCTCTGTGTCTCCTGCTGCCCAGCACCTGGTCACCATGGGGACAGTTTACTGCCTTGTATGCCCCTGGAGAAAATTCGCTTGACAACTGCTGCCTTTCCCCCCCCGCACTCCTTTTAAAATAGTGTGTCTAAGACTGTAGAATCTATGTGGTACAGAGAACCACTACCAGCATCTGAAGTTATAAAGTATTTATTAAAAAGAAAATGTTCACAAGCATACTTTTAGCACAGTACCAGACTGAAATGGGTAAAATGCAATTCCTCTGTCTCTCTCTCTACACATGCTCAATCAGATGTTCATATATAGGATAGGCTCCTTTAGCTTTAGAAAGTTACAGATCTCTACAGAGTCATCATTACCTTGAAACATTCTTCAGCTGTCCAGGACAATGCATGGTCACTGCTGCCTCCTTCAGACCTTAGTTAATAGTTCTGTTTGCTCTGATGGACTCAGCACCAAAAGAAGCTTCTTCCTTTCTTCCCTGAATTCTATCACCTCTCTTTTCCCCACTTACTGACCAGGTCAGGTTGGGTCAGAGAAGTTTTTCCTGGAGATTCTTCCTGGAGCTTTTCTAGTCTAAAGTCCTCAAGATCTCTGTTCCCTGATTGGAAAAAGAGTGAGGAGCTTCACCCACCCATTGTCTCTCCTGCTAGAGCTATTAGTGTATGTATAAATGTAAGCTGGAAAGCAATTGAACTGACTTCCCAATTCCAGTCTGCTCTCTGCTGAGAGAGACACACACAGAGAGAGAGAGAGAGAGAGAGAGAGAGAGATTTTTTAAAACACAAAGTGAAGGTTCTGCTCAGTTCAAACCTCCAAGAAAAAAGGTATTTTGTCACAGAACTAATCCAGAGGATCTAGCCCTTTCCTGCTCCCAAGGAGTTTTTTGATTTTTATTTAGTATAATTTGCTAATATTGAAATTTCTCAAAGTTCTTTTCCCTTCCCAGTCTCTAGAAATGTAATTGATTTTAGAGAGAGGAATGAATATACTGCGTTGGATGCAGACTAGGTTTCCATTAGCAGAAAGAGGCCTACTGATTTCCGTGAGAGTCAGTTCAGTGTAGTAGTTAGGCACACAGACTCTAATCTGGGAGAACTGGGTTTGATTCCCCATTCCTTTACATGCAGCTGCTGGTGTGACCTTGGGTCAGTCACAAGTTCTCCCAGAGCTGTTTTCTCACAAGCAGTTCGACAGAGCTCTCTCAGCCCCACCTACCTCACAGGGTGTCTGTTGTGGGGAAGGGAAGGGAAGGAGATTGTAAACTCCTCTAAGACTTCTTCAGGTAGTGAAGGGTGGGTTATAAATCCAAGCTCCTCCTCCTCTTGCTCTTCTTCTTCTGAAATGATGCTCTGGGCGGACAGGGGAACCTGAGGAGCGACATGAGGAGGATCTGCAGCAGGAAGGGGGAACTGGTGAGAATTGGCAAATTTATTTGTTTAAAACATTTATATGCCACCTTTCCATCCAAATAGGGACCCCAATGCAATTTGGTATGGATCCAAACAGTGTGTGTAGTATCAGCACATTCCACTGCTACCATCATGGCCGGACTTTGTATATATTTATACGCCATTTTTTCTCCCCAATGGGGTCCCAAAGCAACCTTCTTTGTCCTTGCCCTCTCCCTTTCATCTTTACAACAACCTTTCAAGGTAGGTGAGGCTAAGTCTGTAACAGGCTCAAGATCATCCAGCAAGCTTCCATGGCAGACTGGGTGTTCATACCTGGGTTTCCCAGATCTTTGTTCAATTCCTAGTGCAATTCCACAGGACCTGTAAGGCAGAGACGTTCCACCAGGCTTTTGGTTGAGGGCAGCAACGGTTGGTTGCATTGGCTGGCACCCATCTCCTCTCCCTCTTACAGGGCTATTTTTGGGCAGGAATGAACAGGAATGGAGTTCTGGCTGGCTCCTGAGCTGGCCACACCCAGCATCGTAGGCCACACCCAACAGCAGAAACTCATTCGGATTGGCCACATTAGGGGTGTGTGGCCTAACATGCAAAGGAGTTCCTGCTACAAAAAAAACCCTGGGGTTTTGGCAACAAACAAGGTAAACAGAATAAGAAGCAAAAGGTGGGTGGGGCTGGATGACCACACTTCTGGTAACATGGGGTGTGTGGCCTAATCTGCTAATGAGTTTCTGCTGTTGGGTGTGGCCTGTTATGCTAATAAGTTCCTGCTGGGCTTTTTCCACCAAAAAAAGCCCTGCCCCCTTATATATTTCATTTTATGTTCCTTCCCCCCCTTCCCCCTAAATGGCTGGGCATCAAGGCCTGGGGTTATAGCTACACCTTCTTGCAGCAAATCGCACATTCCAGTCACTTGTTCACTAAAGGAGAATTTCTTTTTCTCTCTCCTGAACTTATTGTCCATCAACTTCTGAGTTCTGGTATGATGGGAAAGAGGAGGGGGGGGGGAGTTTTCTCCACGTCCTCTACCCCGTGCATAGTTTTATAAACTTCTATCATATTCTCTCTTGGTGATTTCCCCTCGCCCCAACTGCAGTGCTCCAGGGTGTTTAGCCTTTTCTCATAAGAAAGGAGGTCTAAGAGGAAAGGTGCAGTATAATAAATCAGCTAAGTATTCAATCACCTCGGTTGCCCTCTTAGAATCACAGAATCATTGAGTTAGAAGGGGCCATAGAGGTCACCTAGTCCAACCCCCTGCTCAATGCAGGATCAAAGTACAGCATCCCCGACAAGTGTTTGTCCAGCCGCTGTTTAAAGACTGCCAGGGAGGGGGCACTCACCACTGCCCTAGGAAGCTGATCCCACTGTCGAACGACTCTCACTGTCAAAAAGGTTTTTTTTTCCTAAGACCCAGCCGGTACCAATTTCAGCCCATTATGGCGAGTCCTCTCCTCTGCTGCCAACAGGAACAGCTCCCCGCCCTCCTCTAAGTGACAGCCCTTCGAAGACTTCAAGAGAGCAATCACATCCCCCCTCAACCTCATAGAATCATTGAATGTTAGAGCTGGAAGGGACCTTGCAGGTCATCTAGTCCAACCCCCTGCACTCTGCAGGAGCATAGCCAAAAGATAGCCCTACGTACCTCCAACATACCCAAAAGATGGTCGTCCAGCCTCCTCTTGAAAACCTCCTCTTCTCCAGACTGAACATTCCCAAGTCCCTCAACCATTGCTCATAGGGCTTGGTCTCTCCGACTCTTCTTCCAGCTCTGCTTCTAGAACATAAGAACATAAGAGAAGTCAATGTTGAATCAGGCCAATGGCCCATCTAGTCCAACACTCTGTCACACCCCGGCCAAAATATACCAGGTGCCTTCAGGAGGTCCAACAGTGGGGCCAGGACACTAGAAGCCCTCCCACTGCTGCCCCCTCCAGCACCAAGAATAGAGTGCATCACCTGCCCCACACTGAGAATTCCCATCTATACCCTGTGGCTAATAGCCACTGATGGACTTCTGCTGTTTAACTAATTCCCTCTTGAAACTGTCCATGCTTGTAGCTGCCACCACCTCTTGTGGCAGTGAATTCCATATGTTAATCACTCTTTGGGTGAAGAAGTATTTCCTTTTATCTGTTCTAACCCGACTGCTCAGCAATTTCATGGATTGCCCACAAATTCTTGTATTGTGAGAAAGGGAGAAAAGTACCTCTTTCTCAACCTGCTCAATCCCATTCATAATCTTATAAACCTCGATCATGTCACCCCTCAGCCGTCGTTTCTCCAAGCTGAAGAGCCCCAAGCATTTTAACCTTTCTTCATAGGGAAGGTGTTCCAACTCTTTTATCATTCTAGTTGCCCTTCTCTGCACTTTTTCCAGTGCTATAATATCCTTTTTGAGATGTGGCGACCAGAACTGTACACAGTATTCCAAATGAGGTTGCACCAATGATTTATACAGGGGCATGATGATACTGGCTGATTTGTTTTCAATTCCCTTCCTAATAATCCCCAGCATAGCATTGGCCTTCTGAATTTCTCTTCATCCAAATTCCTCCTTAGCTTTTTTGGAGCTCTGAATTTATCTGCTCTTCCCCCCTCCCCCCAATACTGTTGCTCAGAGTTTGAAAGTTTAAACATGCTGCTAAGGTTTCCAGATATTTTTTTAAAAAATACTGGATGCACCATGGCTTGGTACCAGCTCCTCCCAGTGTAACCAGTAGGAAGTGTGCCCTTTGTGCAGAGAAGAGCCCCCAACCCATGTGCCAAGCAACAAGTGGCTACCGCCAGCTTTGCAGTTGGGCTCAGTGCCTTGACTCCCCCCCTCCCAGCGCAAACAGTGTGGAGCAAACCCGGCCCAAGTGTGAAACAGCAGCTGCTTTTGGGGATTGGCACGGTTGCCGGTTGACCCAGAGAGCCAGTGTGGTATAGTGGCTGAGCGACAGTTTGGAGAGCCAGTTTGGTGTAGTGGTCCGGAGCATGGACTCTAATCTGGGAGAACCGACTTGGATTCCCCACTCCTCCACTTGCAGTTGCTGGATGACCTTGGGCAAGGCATGTTTCTGACAAGAGCTGTCCTTGAAAGGGCAGTTCTCGAGAGAGCTCTCTCAGCCCCACCTATCTCACAAGGTGTCTGTCGTGGGGAGGGGAAGGGAAAGGAGTTTGTAAGCTGCTCTGAGACTCCTGTGGGTAGTGAAGGGTGAGGTAGAAATTCAAACTCCTCCTCCTCCTCTTCTTCTCCTCCTCCTCCTCCTCCTCCTCCTCCTCCTCCTTCTTCTCCTTTTTCTTCTTCTCCTTCTCCTCCTCCTTCTTCTTCTTCTTCTCCTCCTCCTCCTCCTCCTCTTCCTCCACAGGAAGTCTGCTGGGTGACCTTGGGCCAGTCCCAGTTCTCCCAGGAGTCTCTCAGCCACACCAACCTCACCAGGTGCCTGTTGGGGGGACAGGAAGGGACAGGTGATTGTAACTTAAGCCGCTTTGAGACTCCTTAGGACAGAGGGAAGTGGGGCGTGAAAACCAACTCTTCTTCTTTTGACTGCCCCATCTCTAATTCGGGAAAAAGTGGAGAGGAAGAAAAGATACCTGACATTTAAATGTCCAGTATTTTTTTTTCCAGTTTTCTTCCCAGACAATCAGTGAAAATACCAGACCACCTAGGTCAGCGCAAGGCACCTGGCAATCTCAGCTTCTGCACCGTACAGAGACAATCTTGAGAACGCTGCTCAAATCACCAAATGGAGTGATTTATTCTTGTGTAGGTACCCATCAGTAACAGAGGAGAGGGGGCGGGAATGAGGGGAGGCCCCAGAAAACCAGACATCCACAATAGCTCTTAGTAATATTCCACCATCCTGGCTAGCCCTGTTCATGGCCCCTTCCCAATGCCCTGTTTTAATAATACTATTGGGCACTGGAGCTTTCTGGGATACCTATAATCACCTGGTATGGGGCACGGGGTCTGCTGTTATTGTGTACTGTGTGACTGACTGATTTTTGAAAGAGCCAGTTCGCTGTAGTGGCTAAGTGTGCGGATTCTACTCTGGGAGAGCTGGGTTCGATTCCCTACTCCTCCACTTGCACCTGCTGGGTGGCCTTGGGCATTGTCTTCTTGCATTTCGTTAGTGGAACCAGATCTTTCCCTTCCCCCTAACAACCTCTTGTGACCCATAAAGAGGCATTTCATGTGGTCAGGGGAGCCTCACACAAGCACACACACACACACACACACACGAGAGAGAGAGAGAGAGAGAGAGAGAGAGAGAGAGGCGGATTATGGCACTGCAGCGAGGAAGAAGAAGAAGAAGCAGAAGAAGCAGAAGAAGCAGAAGAAGCAGCAAGCAGCAGCAGCAGCAGCAAGCAGCAAGCAGCAGCAGAAGAAGAAGAAGAAGAAGAAGAAGAAGAAGAAGAAGAAGAAGAAGAAGAAGAAGAAGAAGAAGAGGAAGAAGAAGAGGAGGAGGAGGAGGAGGAGGAGGAGGAGGAGGAGGAGGAGGAGATTGGATTTATACCCCACCCTTCACTTGGAGTCTCAGCACAGCTTAGTCTCCTTCCCCTTCCCCTTCAGTGTGACTGAACAACAACAGCTCACAAAGTTGGATTTTCGCTCACAAGACTCTACAGCTTAGAGGGAGTGTTGGAGCCCGGCTAGCCCGATCTCATTAGATCTCAGAAGCTAAGCAGGTTTAGCCCTGGTTAGTATTTGGAGTGGAAACCGCCAAAGAATTCCAGGGTTGCAATGTGAAGGAAGGCAACGGCAAACTCCCTCTGTTAGTCTCTTACCTTGAAAACCCTACGGGGTCACCGTACGTCGGGTTCAACTTGATGGCACTTTACACACACACACACAAGCCAAGCATTAACATAGTAGCACCTCATTATTACCATGCCAAAAAGAAAGGTTAGTGGGCATCACCCAGAAATGGCTGCCAGAGGAGGTGGATCCAATGACAAAATGCTGTGAGTTTCTAAGCCACACCTCTTCTTATGATGGTGGCAAGCATTCCCAAAGTGGACGCTCCTTGGAGACCTTCCTAGGTATATCTGAAGCACCTTTTGATCCATGGAGGTAAAGGAAACCCAGAACTCGGCTCTTTGGAAGAGGCATTTTGGGGAAGAAGCAAGAGGATAAGCAAGAGAAATGATGGCTGAGGGGTGACGTGATCGAGGTTTACAAGATTATGCATGGGATAGAGCAGGTCGAGCAAGAAGTCCTTTTCTCCCTTTCTCACAATACAAGAACGCGTGGGCACTCCATGAAATTGCTGAGCAGTTGGGTTAGAACGGATAAAAGGAATTCCTTCTTCACCCAAAGAGTGGTTAACACATGGAATTCACTGCCACAGGAGGTGGTGGTGGCTACAGGCATGGACGGCTTCAAGAGGGAATTGGAGAAACATATGGAGCAGAGGTCCATCAGTGGCTATTAGCCACAAAGTATAGATAGGAACTCTCAGTCAGGGGCAAGGGATGCTCTGTATTCTTGGTGCTGGGGGGGGCAACAGTGGGAAGGCTTCTAGTGTCCTGGCCCCACTGCTGGACCTCCTTATGGCACCTGGTATTATTAGCCACTCTGTGACACAATGGATGGGCCATTGGCCTGATCCAACACTGGCTTCTCTTATGTTCTTAGGGTACCACCAAAAACACAACATTGGGCACCATGATGCCCAATGGTTACTATACCGGGTGACACTGCTCTAGATGAAGACCTCAGGCAGTGGGGCTGGAGAAGACCTTTCCTCTTCTGTAGATCGTGGAGAACTGAAAGACGCCTCGCCAATCAGAGGAGACCGTAAGACGGGCTTACGGCTTAGCTAATGCGGGTTCCATCCCTTGGCCGCAGAAGGGCACGGCATGTTACATATATAAGTGGCTATCATATGACTGTCATCACTTTTCTGTTTCTATCCAGTGTTCTAATTCCTTCGGTGAGCGAGATGCTAATCCAGCAGCTGGAGACCAAGAGGCTGATGAAAATAATCAAATCCAAATTTGTCCAGGGGGAAACACACTCCACTTTGAAGCCGGAGAGAGGAAATTGTCATGTTGAAGCCACCAGAGACAGCCTTCCCCTTACAAAGACAGCCCCGGGGGAGACGCTACCTGATTTGCTCGGAGTCATCTTGGCATCTCGGTGACAGGGCAATTGTAATTAGAAGGATCCAAATGAGAGAGATGCCAGCTCCCCCACGCTCGCGCGGTTCCGGCAGCGCAGTTAAAGACGCGCCGCATTCCGTCTAAATTGGAAGGTGAGAATTGCAGGTATCCTGCTAAAAGGCAACAAGTTTCCCCCCTCTGGGGACATCCTTACATGAAATTCAGATCAGTCTCCGAGGAGAAGGGAAATCAGATGCAAGACACTGCGATCCAGATGTTCCGTGTTGTTCCCACTGGAACTGCAGGCTCATTTGGGAAATAGGAGGGGAAATCACAGGTTTCGCTCTTACCTGACAATCTCAACGGCAACTCCGAAGGCACAGTGGTGAGGTTTTCGATTGCGGAGAACTCGCTTTCCGGTGCAATATGCATAGCTGGCTACCGAAACAACTTGAGTTCCTGTCTTCACAGTTCTGAACAGATGTTCTAAAGGGGGACACTATATATGTGGAATGACATGAAGTCAGGTTCACAGCGAGCAGGCTGACGGCCTCGTCGTGTCTGACCTTCAAGGTGCGTCTGAACGGGGGCCTGTGTGTGTATTTGATGACTATAGGCCCCCGTTATTGCAAAGTACTGATCATGTAGCTGAAGTCCACATCTTGTGGGCTCTGTGCAGGCAACAATGAAATATTTAGGAGTCCATTTCATGTAGGGTCGCCAGGCCCCTACCTTCTGCCGAAAGGGGAACGGCGCTTCCTTTCCTGGATCATTGCACTAGGCACTTTGCCAGGGCGACGCTCTAGCACTAGCACTCATCCCAAAATTCTATGGTACCATAGAGGTTTTTTTTGGCCAAGTGCTAGAGCGTCCCCCGTGCAACGTGCCCGGCATGATGATGTCATCTCTGGGTGGCGCCATCACGCAAGGCACACTGGATGCCAGTGAGTTCTTTGGGGGTGGGGCTGGGCCAGTGGGCAGATCCAAGGGCTGGAAATGGGGGGGGGGGAACCCACCTCTATCGGGGGAGTGGCAACCGATGTTCCCTCTAAGCTGTGGAGTCTTGTGAGCTGAATTGTTGGTGCATAGAAATGGAGATATTAATTGCATTACATAAATTCAATTGTTTATATAATTTGTAATTTTTGTCATTTTTTTCATGCAGTGTATAATTTGTTTGACAAGCCTCCTGTTACGGAAGGAGTAGGGCTGTCCATTGCTCAGGTCCCACTTCCTGCAGCAGTAGGAGAACAAATTTACAAGAAGAAAAATACGCCCTTGTCTTCTCACAGAATATTCTTACTGTTATGTTCTGGGTTTGTTCTTTGCTGTTTGAGTTATGGATTGCCCTCTGGTATCCTGGTTCCGTTATTATGATTGGCTGTTTAATAAAGACTTTCCATTGGTCCTGAGGCCACCCAGAAGTAACCTATCAGCAAGTTCTGCTTAGGTCCAATCGGACCTCTCATTCACTGTTACGTGGTATATAGTTTAGTCATGGAACGGTATAAGTTTGGGTGCTGCTCTTACCAGAGCAGATCGGAGCTGAAAAATATCATGAATAAAAGCCTCGTTATGGTTCATCATCTCCTGATTCTCAATACTTAAAACTTACCATAGAGTTCCTGGCAATTCCTAGATCTACCCGAAAGTGGCAACGGTTCTAGGAATTGCCGAAAACCCTACGGTAAAACTTCCAGTTTCACTGTAGCGTTTTCAGTGATTCCCAGAGCTTCCCATTGTCACTTCCAGGTAGCTCTAGGAATCACCAGGAACTCTATGGTAAGAACTTTCCATAAGTAGATGAGGCCTGATATATATATATATATATTTTCGGCTAGGATATTGCCCTCCCATAGGAATCACCAAGAATTCTATGGTGAGAACTTCCCTATAAGTAGATGAGGCCTGATTCTTCTTTTCATTTTATTCATGTTGCCCTCCCACAACCCTCTCACCGGTTGCCAGGTTCTGCCTGATAACCCTGTGCAAGAGGCCTCCTGTGGGCAAGCCCCTATGTACCTACACCCAGCCCTCCTGCTGATTACCATACTTGGTTCCCTGTCAACCATAAGCAGAATATTTGTAAGTCATAGAAAGAGCATGGCAGACTCCAACGTGACATTGACTTTTCAGACGCACATTTTCGTCTTCGCTCAGGAAGGGATGGCTCCAGAGCAAACTAATTTATGCAGTAGCCAAATCGCTGTCAGCTTCCCCAGAAAGTCCCTCCAACACCAAGCTTCTTCAGAAGATAGCATTTATTTAGGCAATGCTGGAGATACCTGTACATACTCTGTGTCAGTGATAGCTTGAAACAGAAAGCAGGCTAAGTTATACCCCATTCGAACTACCCTCCCATAGCTAAACAGGGCACGCGGCGCGAAAGGCAAGCGAGCAAGCTTAAGAAAACAACCCAGACCCGTTACATTTCCCAGCGCTGTGAGTTAGCGGCTAGAGACCCAAGGTCAGGCAGAATGCTAAGAAACAGAACAGACAATGGTAAATCACAGTGAGAAAGGAGGATCCCCTGACACCTTCCCTATGAAGAAAGGTTAAAACGCTTGGGGCTCTTTAGCTTGAAGAAACGACGGCTGAGGGGGTGACGTGATCGAGGTTTATAAGATTATGAATGGGATTGAGCAGGTTGAGAAAGAAGTCCTTTTCTCCCTTTCTCACAAGACAAGAACTCGTGGGCACTCCAGGAAATTGCTGAGCAGTCGGGTTAGAACAGATAAAAGGAAGTCCTTCTTCACCCAAAGAGTGATTAACACATGGAATTCACTGCCACAGGAGGTGGTGGCAGCTGCAAGCATGGAGAGTTTTAAGAGGGAATTAGATAAACATCTGGAGCAGAAGTCCACCAGTGGCTATTAGACACAGGTTATAGATGGGAACTCTCAGTCTGGGGCAGGTGATGCACTCTATTCTTGGTGCTGGAGGGGGCAGCAGTGGGAGGGGCTTCTAGTCTCCTGGCCCCACTGCTGGACCTCCTGATGGCGCCTGGTATATTTTGGCCGCTGTGGGACAGAGTGTTGGACTAGATGGGCCATTGGCCTGATTCAGCATTGGCTTCTCTTATGTTCTTATGTTCTTATGACTCCCGCATTCCTGTAACAGAGAAGGATGCCCTCCACATTCCAGCTATGGCAGGGTTACCTGACAATCACCTGCTCACGACTTCAATGCTGGTAACCTCACAAAGTAGATTTTTTGCTCTCAGGACTCCAAAGCTTAGAGGGGGCATTGGTTCCAGACTCCATTAAAAACCAACCAACCATTCTTGTGGCTCTTAACCAGAGCAGGGTATTGGAGTATTCTGCGCCTTTCAGGGAAACTGCATGGCTTGAGTACAGAAGGCACTGAGTGTGTCTGAATGGAACCAGAAGTATTGAGCGCAGATTGTTGTAAAAAAAGGAGAAGAAGAAGAAACTCTTGGGGGTGCAGATCCAATACAACCGAATATGCTCAGCGTAGCTCCGATATTAGTGCGTTTAAAAGAGTGCTTACTGCAGAGGAGACGGGCGCTTCATTAGTGGCAGAAGGGTGCATAAGCTGGCCTCCTCCAGGGGCTCAAAAGTTACTAGCAATGAAAACGGAGCTTGCGAAGGACTCGCAGCATCTGCAGATGTACACATTTGATGGCTTACGGGGAGGGGAGGGAAGGTTGAAATTATTCTGAGATACTGATGAGAAAGTTCGGGGTGGGGGGGGAGAGAGAGCAGGAGAGACGAGTGCTCGGGAAATATAATCAGAAAGGGTTCTGTGGCGTGTTGGTTTTTTTTTCCCTGAGAAAGTCTAGCAGAAATGGTAATTCCCGTTTATGTATTTCTCCCCGTTCTTAAATGCCATCTTTCCTGTTCCCCAAGGGAGCTGTAAAATATACATTCGCCTCCCCATACTCGGAGCCCTCTGTTAAATAAAGCATCCAAATGTTGATGTTTCCACTGTATTCTCTCCGTGCCTCCTAACATTTCAAACCCCGATGCGGATGGAACCGTGTGTGTGGGGGGGGAGAAAGTCACATGGTGAGTGACAGGCGTCCGGGGACAGTATATTAAACTTTGATGCCGTTCAATAAAAATACATCAAGGGAGATGAAACCTTTACAATTTTCTGCACCGGGCTCCCCCCCCCCATGATGTTTCAAAAACAAATAAAGGGGAAAAAATGGAAAGGAAGCACGGAGGAACCCGGGGGTCGGGATTGAACACACTGGAATGTTTCATCAAGCACATCGCGGCGAGATGGAACCTGACAGCATCTTTTCCATTTCTCATTTTCTCACTTAAATGCATAAAAAAAAAAGATGTGCAAATGATGTCGATTTTCTTTTGTAAATAAAGATTTGATTTCTTTTCCCTCCCCCCGTTGAAAGGCTCGGCTTCCGCTCCGAGAATCACAAGGCTAAAGTGTCATCTCTGATTTTGAATTGGGCAGTATTGCTTATTAACCTGGGAACGTGGGGGAACAAAGAGAGAAATGCAATTAGTCTTACAAAATTCTTAAAGCTTTGGCGGGGGCTTATAGCTAAGTGGTTGAGTAAGAACATAAGAAGGGCCCGGCTGGATCGGACCAACGGTCCTTCTAGTCCAACGTCCTGTCTACCACAGTGGCCAAACAGTTCCTCTGGAGGGCCAACCACAGGATATAGAGGCTGAGGCATTCCTCTGATGTTGCCTCCTGGCTCTGGAATTCAGAGAATTAGGGTGATTCTGCATTGATTTTTCCCTGTGTTGTTTTACCAAACCCACGTTGGAATAGAAATTCCCCTCTGCATTGCACGCTGCTTTCGCTTCCTTTGATCACCGGGTTTTATGGTACCTTCGGCATAGATTTATGGCCATTCAGGGATGACTTTGCAGTCAGTATGGTGTTGCTCCTGAGTATTTGAATGCAGTTTTGAGCTGTACTTTTCCCTCCCAGTTGAGAGAGAATGCTAGATGCAGAATCACCCATAGGCTGCGGTCACACACACTAAATAATCCACTTTCAAACCACTTTCAATGCACTTTCCAACTGGATGTAAACTGGCAAAATCCAATTTGAAAGTGCGTTGAAAGTGGATTATTTAGTGTGTGTGACTGAACCTAAGAACACAAGAGAAGCCAATGTTGGATCGGGCCAATGGTCTATCCAGGCCAACACTCTGGCCCCGGTCACACGAGCGGGAAAATCCGCACTGGAAGGGAGGCATTTTAGAGGCGGAGCTAAAAGAAGTGCGGAAGCGTGATCTTATGGCGCCCCGCGGCTCTGTCCTCAGGCCGTCGGCAGCCGATCAAACCAGGGAGGCAACAGCATAGTCCCAGCGAGGCAACATGGCATTATTGCGTTACTGCGCATGCGCGGGTCACATATGGCTGCTGGATGTCATGGGCTACCGGCACGTCTCTGATCCGACGCCCACCTGTGCCGCGCATCTACCGGAAGCTACTACGTTTTCCCCAGTGCCTTTTAAATCCGCTTCTTCCAACGGGCAGTATGGATTGGAGACGGGTGCCCTACGCTTCCCAGATGTTGTGGTATGATCACACCCATTTGATGCGCCCTCAATCCATACCTTTCACGGGGCAAATCCTCCGTGTGACCGGGACCTCTGTGTCACACAGTGCCCAAAAATACCAGGTGCCACCAGGAGGTCCACCAGTGGGGCCATGCTATGTACAGGGACTGCCACCAGAGGTCCGCGGGCACAGCATGGAGCTTGGCTCCCCTAAACAAAAGAATCCTTGGATCCTAGTCCACCTATTATCTACCAATTGTACCTGTGGTGGGAAATTCAGACCCTCCAATGGGACACTGGGGGTACCGGGTGGTTGTGTATATAGTTTGCCTTGCAGGGCCATTTTGCAGTCTTGTTGTGAAGTACCAATAAACACGTCAGACCGCATGTTGTAGTCCGAGTCCTCCATGCAGCGAACCCAGGACTTTACAGGCCAGGACACTAGAAGCTCTCCCACTGCTGCCCCCCCCCAAGCAAACAAGAATACAGAGCATCACTTGCCCCAGAGTTCCTCTTTATACCTTGTGACTAATAGCCACTGATGGACCTTTGCTCCATATGCTTATCCAATTCCCTCTTGAAGCCGTCCATGCTTGTAACCACCACCACCACCACCTCCTGTGGCAGTGGATTCCATGCGTTAATCACTATAAGAACATAAGAACATCAGAGAAGCCAATGTTGAATCAGGCCAATGGCCCATCTAGTCCAACACTCTGTCACACAGCGGCCAAAATATACCAGGTGCCATCAGGAGGTCCACCAGTGGGGCCAGGACACCAGAAGCCCTCCCACTGCTGCTCCCCCCAGCACCAAGAATAGAGTGCATCACCTGCCTCAGACTGAGAGTTCCCATCTATACCCTGTGGCTAATAGCCACTGATGGACTTCTGCTCCATAGGTTTATCTAATTCCCTCTTGAAACTGTCCATGCTTGTAGCTGCCACCACCTCCTGTGGCAATGAATTCCATATGTTAATCACTCTTTGGGTGAAGAAGGGCTTCCTTTTATCTGTTCTAACCCGACTGCTCAGCAATTTCATGGAGTGCCCACCAGTTCTTGTATGGTGAGAAAGGGAGAAAAGGACCTCTGCAGCCTTATTCGTGTCTCTGAATGGAGAAGTTTCCCTCAATCACCATGGCTAGTAGCCATTGATGGACCGGTCTTCCATGAATCTGTCTAATCCCCTTTGAAAACTGTTCATTCCCATGGCCATCACTACAGCATTTGGCAGCAAATTCCACATTTTAATCATTCTCTGTGTAAAGTAGTATTTCCTTTGCATAAAGTAGTATTTCCTTTTGTACCTGAAGTCCATCAGTGGGTATTAGCCACAGGGTATAGATGGGAACTCTCAGTCTGGGGCAGGTGATGCACTCTATTCTTGGTGCTGGAGGGGGCAGCAGTGGGAGGGCTTCTAGTGTCCTGGCCCCACTGCTGGACCTCCTGATGGCACCTGGTATATTTTGGCCGCTGTGTGACAGAGTGTTGGACTGGATGAGCCATTGGCCTGATTCAGCACTGGCTTCTCTTATGTTCTTATGTTCTTCAGAAGGAGAAGAAGGAGATGGAGGAGGAGGAGACGAAGAAGAAGAGGAGGAGAAGGAGAAGAAGAGGAGGAGGAGGAGGAAGAAGTAGAAGTAGAAGAAGGAGAATGAGGAGGAGGAGAAGAAGAGGAGGAGGAGGAGATTGGATTGATACCCCATCCTTCACTACCTGAAGGAGTCTCAGAGTGGCTTACTATCCCCTTTCCCTTCCCCTCTCCACAACAGACAAACTGCAAGGTAGGTGGGGCTGAGAGAGCTCCTTCAAGAACTGCTTATGAGAGAACAGCTCTGAAAGAACTCGTAACTGACCCAAGGTCACACCACCAGCTGCGTGTGGAGGAGTAGGGAATCAAAACCTGTTCTCCCAGAGTAGAGTCAGCTCTCCTAACCACTACACCAAACTGGTTTCCCCTGATATATATATATATATATATTTTTTTACATCTTGTCCTTCCTTTCTCTTTTGAAACATCTCCACCACTGAAGTGGAGTATTCGGACTCCTCGACTGCTTTATTGTTTTCACTTTGACATTTCGTCCAGATCACCGTGTGCACAGTTTGCTACAGCTTTCAAGCCCTTCAACCTGTCTGCGCCCTCCTCCCCTTGTGTTCCTATTGTGCATGCAAACATCGATAAACCCTGCCCCCGATCTTCAAGTGATTTTTTTTCTTTTTCTTTTAAAGAATTTATTAGTGTATGCACAGAGGAAGGGAAAGGAGAAAGAAGGGGGGGGAAGGAAAGATACAGAAGTGTGTGTGTGTGTATGTGATTGTGTGTGTGTATATAACAATTTAACATTCTGCATGCAAATCTTCTAAGGTTGCCTAATTGTACACACAGCTGCGTGAAGATTTCTTTTTGTACAGTGTTCTCACCGAAGTCCAGGAATGCACGGACTATCTGTTTTGACGAAATCGTAAGTGCGATCCCATTAAGGGTGGGCATCTTTTTAGCAGTGTTTTATACATGACCGCATCGTGTAGGGGAAAAAAAGAGATGCAAATGAGCCAAAGAAACTGAAATCTGGGGCAAACTGATTAATATGCTCCAATTCCAGAAGTGATTTCAGACATGTTCTTAGTTCAACGAAATTTAAGGAGGAGTGAAATACAGCACAGAGAGGAGAAGAAGAAGAAGAAGAAGAAGAAGAAGAAGAAGAAGAAGAAGAAGAAGAAGAAGAAGAAGAAGAAGAAGAAGAAGAAGAAGAAGAAGAAGAAGAAGAAGAAGAAGAAGAAGAAGAGGAAGAAGAGGAAGAGGAAGAGGAAGAGGAAGAGGAAGAGGAAGAGGAAGAGGAAGAGGAAGAAGAAGAAGAAGAAGAAGAAGAAGAAGAAGAAGAAGAAGAAGAAGAAGAAGAAGAAGAAGAAGAAGAAGAAGAAGAAGAAGAAGAAGAGAAAACTTATGAAAACTCAAGATAATGACTCAGCCCTACCCCACCTTCCAGGGTAGATATAAATTACCTGCCTACCATTTTTCTGCTCACCTTGACACAGAGAGGACTCCATCTTTCTGTGTTGTACCTCTGAGAATGCCAGTCACAGCTACTGCTGAAACGTCAGGTCCTACAGTGCCAAGACCACGGCCACACGACCCGGAAAAATCTACAGCAACTAATAAACTCCGGCCGTGAAAGTCTTCAACAACATATTCAATTGAAATTATTATATATAAAACCATAACTACTCCAAATCAATGCTCCCTCTAAGCTGTGGAGTCTTGTGAGCAAAAAATATACTTTGTGAGCCGCTGGCATTAAAGTTGTGAGCAAGTGATTTGGCTACTGCATAAATTAGTTTGCTCTGGAGCCCTCCTTCCTGAGCTAAGACAAAAATCTGTGAGCTGGAGGCTAAAAAACTGTGAGCTAGCTCACACTAACTCAGCTTAGAGGGAACACTGCTCCAAACATAGGTCCAATGGAAGATGACAACATTCTCTCGACAGTGGGATGGTCATCTACCCTTAATCCAGGCTGTTGGTCATCAGGCTGGCATGATGTTGATGTCAACGTTCGGGCCAGGGCCATGATGTTAATGGCGGCCCCCTAAGTGAAAGCCTGGTGGAAGAGCTCAATTTTATAGGTCCTGTGGAACTGCAGAACCACATGACCTCTTGGGCATGGCTCAGCTTCCTTTTGTCCATTAGTGGGCCTCTAAGTCTACTGGGAACTTTCCCTGTAAGTCAGAGGGACAGTTGACCCCTGACAGATAGTCTCTGCTGTAGAAGATCAGTAGGTACATCTGCTGCTGGACTCCTAAGCAAGAAGTCCGCTTATCCCTATTATGCATCCTCTTCCTTTCATAAATCATCGTTTTTCCCCTCTCTTTCTTACCATGTGGAAGTCGAGACAACCTTTTCTGAAAACTTTTAAGATCGGTACCGTGTTCTCACATTCAATTAATATTAGTCACATTATTAATACTTGCCAGCTCAGGACTTATCAGCAGATAATTACCACTTGTCAATGGGGCTGCTCCCTTCCCGTTGCTGCAGGATCCTTTAAGACCCATCATGCTTAATTAGAACCGGAGAAAGTCAAGAAGACGGGCTCCGCTCTTGGAACCCTTTCCCTGCTTGAGAGTAAAATGCCAAAAAAGCGGGGGGGAAGCCGCCCCTTTTTAAGGTATTTAATTTCCTCAATTAATACGGCGAATTCTGCGGAGTGATTTTCCCCAAGGCATGACATATATACCTGTCTCAGACCACCAGACGGCTGATGTTCAGTACGTGTTCAGACAGTTTTCCTTCTTTGAGTCTTAAAAAAAATGGTTCTCTCTCTCTCTCTCTCTCTCTCTCTCTCTCTCTCTCTCTCTCTCTCTCTCTCTCTCTCTCTCTTCCAGTAGAGGTATAGATTGTCCCCATCACAGTTAGGTTTGCCAACCTTCAGGTAATAGCCGGAGATCTCCTGGGATTAGAACTGGTCTCCGGGCAAGAGATCAGTTCACCTGGGAAAATGGCTGCTTTGTAAGGTGGACTCATGTGGCATTCTACCCCACTGAAGTCCCTCCCCTCCCCAAGCCCCACCCTCCTCAGGCTCCACCCCAAAAATCTTCAGGTATTTTCCGGTCCAGAGGTGACAACTCTAGGAGCAATCCAAGATGATAATAGGAGGAGACACCCGTTCATGGTGCAGCAGGAGGACTTCTGGATGATGACCATATGTGAATAAGGATTTCCTGGTCAGCATCTTTCTTCAAGGTGTTGTGACTCAGGATAGGACTCGCCAAAATGGGTTTAGAAGAAGAAGAAGAAGAAGGAGGAGGAGGAGGAGGAGGAGGAGGAGGAGGAGGAGGAGGAGGAGGAGGAAGAGGAGAAGAAGAGGAGGAGAAGAAGAAGAGGAGGAGGAGGAAGAGAAGAGGAGGAGGAGGAGAAGGAGATTGGATTTATACCTCGCCCTTCACTTGGAATCTCCAAGAGGCTTACAAACTCCTTTCCCTTCCCGTCCCCACAACAGACACCCTGTGAGGTAGGTGGGGCTCACAGAGCTCTTTCAAGAACTGCTTTTTCAAGGACAGCTCTGAGAGAACTGTCACTGACCCAAGGTCATCCAGCAGCTGCAAGTAGAGGGATCAAACCCTGCTGCCAGATTACAGTCCGCACACTTAACCATTACACCATACTGGAGATACTTGGGATTGAACTTCAGACCTTCTAAATACCAAGCAGGTATCTTTTGCATCACATACAACTTGATCCTTACTGGAGATCGTACAATAAGAGTTGTTCAGCAGTGGAATCAGCTGCCTCAGGAGGTGGTGAGCTCCCCCTCCCTGGCAGTCTTTAAGCAGCGTCTGGACAAAAACTTGTCAGGGATGGTCTAGGCTGATCCTTCATTGAGCAGGGGGTTGGACTAGATGGCCTGTAGGACCCCTTCCAACTCTGTGTGATTCTCTGATTCTATTGAATAGCTAGATTTGAGTCCAATAGCACTGACATAATTTGGGAAGAATAAGCTTTCGAGAGTCAAAGCTCCCTTCATTGTCCTCTCAGAAATCCATCCCCCGAAAATCATGCTGGTTTCTAAGGTGCTCCTGAGCTCAAGTCTAGCTCTTCTACTGCAGACCAGCATAGGTAACCTCCTGAAACTTCTGAAATACATGAAAAGTATTGAATAAATTCAGATGATCATTTTGTAGATGCTGGGTAAACTGGTAGTCTGTGTCAGCCTGGAAGTCAGAGAATAGAAGAACATAAGAAGAGTCCTGCTGGATCAGACCAGTGGTCCATCTAGTCCAGCATCTGATCTCACACAGTGGCCAACCAGTTCCTCTGGAGGGCCAACAACAAGGCATAGAGGCCAAGGCCTTCATAAGAACATCAGAAGAACCCTCTACTGGATCAGACCAGTGGTCCATCTAGTCCAGCATCTGATCTCACACAGTGGTCAACCAGTTCCTCTGGAGGGCCAACAACAAGGCATAGAGGCCCTGGCCTTCATAAAAAATCAGAAGAACCCTACTGGATCAGACCAGTGGTCCATCTCATCCAGCCTCTGGCCTCACACAGTGGCCAACCAGTTCCTCTGGAGAGCCAACAATAAGGCAGAGAGGCCGAGGCTTTCATAAGAATGTCAGAAGAACCCTGCTGGATCAGACAGGGTGCAGAGGACAAGGCTTGATATTGCCTCCTGGCTCTGATATTCATAGGATCAGTGCCCCTGAATGTGAGGAAGAACAACAGGAGACACTCAAAGGTTTTCCATATTCATTCAGAGCTGCTGAAAATGGGACTGAGGAGTTTGCTTGTTTTGTTGTATTGGACCATGCTGTCCTTAAGTCACCGCATGCATTATGCTACTTTTAGATATTAACCTGTTTACACTTGAAATATCACCCCCAGTGTCCTTCGAAAGCTGTTTAACTCCATCCATCAAAATTAAAAGGCAGCGGTGAAATACCGGGCGGAGTAAGTAGGGTAATCCATGGAGCTCAATGACTAGCCTTGGGCAAGCATATATCTATCATTCCAGATCTCTCTCACAAGGGAGTTATCAGTATTAAATTTCCCACACTAGCAGTATATTCAGGGACCATGCATGGATGGAGAAATGGGTACTCTTTACCAAGAGACAAGGGTCCAGGAGCCGATTACTGTAATAAGAAATGCCGGACACATGCCATGTTTTCCTTTAGATGCCAAACCAAAATGTTCGGTTTTCACCCAGACTTTTAACTGAGGGATTTTTAAAATCTCTGTCAGCTGTTTCACTGTCTGTCTCTGGCCGGAGGATTGTTTTATTATGAAGAAGAAGAAGAAGAAGAAGAAGAAGAAGAAGAAGAAGAAGAAGAAGAAGAAGAAGAAGAAGAAGAAGAAGAAGAAGAAGAAGAAGAAGAAGAAGAAGAAGAAGAAGAAGAAGAAGAAGAAGAAGAAGAAGAAGAAGAAGAAGAAGAAGAGAAGAAGAAGGAGAAGAAGGAGAAGGAGAAGGAGAAGAAGAAGAAGGAGAAGGAGAAGGAGAAGGAGAAGAAGGAGAAGAAGAAGAAGGAGAAGAAGAAGAAGGAGAAGAAGAAGAAGAAGTTGGGGGGAAAAAATGTGTCAACCCAGGTTGGATCTCTTGCCCTAATGTTGCTACCTTCTGGGATTCTGTAATTGTTATTGTTGTTGTTGTTCAGTCGCACAGTCGAGTCCGACTCTTTGCGACCCCATGGACCACATCACGACAGGCCCTCCTGTCTTCCATTGTGCTCTGGAGTTAGCTTAATTTCATGTCCGTTGCCTCGATAACACTCGATAGAGTACATCAAATCATTTACCAGTGTAGATCTTATGCTTACATCGGAAGATCTCCTCTTAAGAAAAGAAGAAGAAGAGATTGGATTTATATCCTACCCTTCACTACCCAAAGGTGTCTCAGAGCAGCTTACAACCTCCTTTCCCTTCCCCTCCCTACAACAGACACCCTGTGAGGTAGGTGGGGCTGAGGGAGCTCTTGACAGAAACTGTTCTTTTATCAAGAACTTATCAGAACTATGGCTTGCCCAAGGTCATCCAGCCAGGTGCAAGTGGAGGAGCGGGGAATCAAACCCAGTTCTCCCAGATTAGAGTCCGCGCAGTTAACCACTACACCAAACTGGCTTAAAGACTTGGGGACCTACAATCAGCTCTTATTCCATCAGAGAAAGAGTTTCTTTACTGCTCTGTGCTGCTCAGAATACTATTGCATTGAATTGGAAGTCTCTAAAATCTCCTACTCTTACACAATGGCACCAAAAGATATGGAATCTATGTATATCATGGCAAAAATCGCAGACAATGTAACATGTATTTCTCAGCCTTCTATGCACCCCACCTTCTACATGATTTGGTTTCCCATACTTGAATATCTCACATCTCAGCATGAAACTCCCCAAATGGCTGTTGACCTAGGCTTATGATACATCTTTGGGAGTGATAATACAGTCCTTGGTTGTTATATTCTGCTTGCTAATGCTTACAGTTGATATTTGGTAGTTTAACGGAAAATTACTCCTCTACTTCCGTTTTCTCCCTCATGGATCACTGCCTTGTCGTGGCGAGGGGGCTTGCGTGGTTCGATGAGGCTGTGGGCTATGCCGTGGAGGGCCACCCAGGACGGACAGGCCACAGCAGAGAACTCAGACCAAGCGTGATCCCCTGGAGAAGGAAATGGCAACCCACTCCAGTATCTTTGCCAAGAAAACCCCATGGACAGTAACAAAAGGCTAAAAGATATGACGCCGGAAGATGAGCCCCTCAGGTTGGAAGGTGTCCAATATGCTACTGAGGAAGAGCAGAGGGCAAGTACGAGTAACCCCAGAAAGAGTGAAGCGGCTGGGCCAAAGCCGAAAGGACGCTCAGTTGTGGATGTGTCTGACGGTGAAAGGAAAGTTCGATGCTGCAAAGAACAATACTGCATAGGAACCTGGAATGTAAGATCTATGAATCAAGGTAAGCTTGACGTGGTCAAAAATGAGATGGCAAGAATGAACATCGACATCTTGGGAATCAGTGAACTAAAGTGGACAGGAATGGGCGAATTTAACTCAGAAGACCATTATATCTACTACTGTGGCCAGGAATCCCGTAGAAAAAATAGTGTGGCCTTTATAGTCAACAAGAGAGTGAGAAAGGCAGTATTGGGATACAATCTCAAAAATGACAGAATGATCTCGGTCCGAATCCAAGGCAAACCATTCAACATCACAGTAATCCAAGTCTATGCCCCAACCACTGCTGCAGAAGAGGCTGAAGTGGACCAGTTCTACGAAGACCTACAACAGCTCGTAGAACTAACACCAAAAAATGATGTCCTCATCATCATAGGGGACTGGAATGTTAAAGTAGGAAATCAAAAGGTAACCGGAATAACAGACAAGTTTGGCCTTGGAGAACAAAATGAAGCAGGGCAAAGGCTAACAAAGTTTTGTCAAGAGAACACGCTGGTCATAGCAAACACCCTTTTCCAACAACCTAAGAGGCGTCTCTACACATGGACACCACCAGATGGGCAACACCGAAATCAGATTGACTATATAATTTGCAGTCAAAGATGGAGAAGCTCTATCCAGTCAGTAAAAACAAGACCTGGAGCTGACTGTGGCTCAGATCATGAGCTACTCATTGCAAAATTCAGACTTAAATTGAAGAAAGTTGGGAAAACCACAAGGCCATTCAGATTTGACCTAGATCGCATCCCCGATGAATATACAGTAGAGGTGAAGAATAGGTTTAAGGGACTAGATTTGATAGACAGAGTGCCTGAAGAACTATGGACAGAGGTCCGTGACATTGTAAAGGAGGCAGCACTCACCGCCATCCCAAAGAAAAAGAAATGCAAAAAAGCAAAGTGGCTGTCTGATGAGGCTTTACACATAGCAGAGGAAGAAGGAAAGCTAAAGGCAATGGGGAAAAGGAAAGATTTGCCCAACTGAATGCAGATTTCCAGAGAACAGCAAGGAGAGATAAGGAGGCTTTCCTGAATGAACAATGCAAAGTAATAGAGGAAAACAATAGATTAGGAAGGACTAGAGATCTCTTCAAGAAAATTGGAGAAATCAAGGGAATGTTCCATGCAAAGCTGGCCATGATAAAGGACAAAAACGGTAGGGACTTAACAGGAGCAGAAGAGATTAGGAAAAGATGGCAAGAATACACAGAAGAACTATACAAGAAGGACCTCGATGTCCTTGACAACCACGATGGTATAATCACTGACCTTGAGCCAGACATCCTGGAAAGCGAAGTTAAATGGGCCTTAGAAAGCATTACTAACAACAAAGCTAGTGGAGGTGATGGTATCCCAGCTGAGTTATTCAAAGTCTTAAAAGAAGATGCTGTTAAAGTGCTGCACTCAATTTGCCAACAAATTTGGAAAACACAACAGTGGCCACAGGATTGGAAAAGGTCAGTTTACATTCCAATCCCAAAGAAGGGCAACGTCAAGGAATGTTCAAACTATTGCACAATTGCACTCATTTCACACGCTAGCAAGGTCATGCTCAAAATCCTACAAGCTAGGCTCCAACAGTACGTGGATAGAGAACTGCCAGAAGTACAAGCTGGGTTTCGAAGAGGTAGAGAAACTAGAGATCAAATTGCCAACATTCGCTGGATTATGGAGAAAGCAAGAGAATACCAGAAAAACATCTACTTCTGCTTCATTAACTATGCTAAAGCCTTTGATTGTGTGGATCACAATAAATTATGGCAGGTTCTTAAAGAGATGGGAGTACCAGACCACCTCATATGTCTCCTGAGAAACCTGTATAAGGGTCAAGAAGCAACAGTTAGAACCGGATATGGAACAACTGATTGGTTTAGCATAGGAAAAGGAGTACGACAAGGATGTATATTGTCACCTTGCTTATTTAATTTATATGCAGAGTACATCATGCGAAATGCTGGCCTGGATGAATCACAAGCTGGAGTTAAGATTGCTGGGGAAAAGATCAATAACCTCAGATATGCAGATGATACCACTCTGATGGCAGAAAGTGAAGAGGATCTAAAGAGCCTCTTGCTCAGGGTGAAAGAGGAGAGTGCAAAAGTGGGCTTGAAGCTCAACATCAAAAAAACTAAGATCATGGCATCTGGCCCCATCACTCCTTGGCAAATAGAAGGGGAAGTCGTAGAAGTAGTGACAGACTTCACGTTCCTAGGATCCCAGATCACTGCAGATGGTGACTGCAGCCATGAAATTAAAAGACGCCTGCTCCTTGGGAGGAAAGCGATGGCAGACCTAAACAGCATGATAAAAAGCAGAGACATCACCTTGCCAACAAAAGTCTGCATGGTCAAAGCAATGGTATTCCCCGTAGTAATGTATGGCTGTGAGAGTTGGACTATAAGGAAGGCCGAGCGCTGAAGAATAGATTCTTTTGAACTATGGTGCTGGAGAAGACTCTTGAGAGTCCCTTGGACTGCAAGGAGATCAAATCAGTCAATCCTAAAAGAAATCAACCCTGACTGTTCCCTGGAAGGCCAGATCCTGAAGCTGAAGCTCAAATACTTTGGCCACCAAATGAGAAGGGAGCATTCACTGGAGAAGACCCTGATGCTGGGAAAGATTGAAGGTCAAAGAAGAAGGGGATGGCAAAGAATGAGATGGTTAGACAGTGTCATCGATGCAACGAACATGAAATTGAGCAAACTTCAGCGGACAGCGGAAGACAGGAGGGCCTGGCGTAATCTGGTCCATGGGGTCGCGAAGAGTCGGACTCGACTGTGCGACTGAACAACAACAAACTTCCGTGTTATTGCTTACAACATGGACCTGTCAGGTAGCCCTGTCATTGGGATGGAATGTGAGGGAGTACTTTCTTTCCTCCCAGCCTCTGATCAGTACTGTTCTACCGTTTGTGTGTTATCATTTTACTGACCTTGTGGTGTCTTCAGCTGCAGGACACCATGCTGGGAATCAACGGCTTTTAACTTGTTTTCTTGCTTTGCCCGCTTGCTTTGCCCGCGCGCGCGAACTGTATTCATTGGCTTCAGCTCATTTAGGGGGTGTTTGAATTCACTATAAGTCAGGGGCCTCCATTATCCCCAGCCATTCCTGACACAAGCTGTACACGCGTCTTTAGTTACGATTCACCAATAAACAGATTCTTCTACTGAAGCCCTGTGTTGCGTGATCTGACTAAGGAACCCAACAGTATCTCATTGTTTGATATTATTGTGCTATGTATGTATTGACATTAGTTAAACTTCAATAAAGTGTTCATTTTTTAAAAAAAATTAAAATGCTTAAAAGTTCATGCTTTTTCAGTGAATGGATTGAAAATTTCATTTCTCTCTCAAGAGTTCTGGCACCTCTTTTTTCAAAAACCGGAAAAACCCCAAAATGCTGACTGGGAAAGTCTGTACTAAAATGTGTGGTGTCCTGAAAAAATTGTGTTCAGGCTCCAAGCGGGTACAACATTCATACAGGCCTGTGGAGAGCTCTTGGTCATTAAAAAACAAAACAAAACACGTAGAGGAACTAGCAGAAATCTCACGAAAACGCCTCCAAAGAAGAAGGGAACGCACTGCAGAACTGCCTGCATTTACGACGCCTGTTTGGATTTCAGCGGCAGCCCTCCGAATAGAAACCGGCAGATCTTGATCCACCTGCGTACCCCCACTGCTCTTGGCATGAAAGTTCTCTCTCTGTCGGAGCCTCCGAGAAGAAGATGGAAGAAAAGACCAGAGAGGCCAGCGGCAGACAAAGGAGAGAGAAGACGGGGGTGGGGGGGAATCTTTAAAGTGAATGGAACAAACAGTTGAAAGGCTGGCAAATGGAGAGAAGTTACTAGAAGGTAAAAGAACAGGCGCCCCGGAGAGAAACAGACAAAGTAGAACACCGAGGAAAGAAGTGGTGGGCCATTAGAGTTGATGGTGTTGCTGAATAATTGATCCGCAGCTGGCTTGACCGTTCACACCTAAGACAGGGGAGAAGTTCTCCCAACTAATAAACACAAAGAAATGGGGGATTTCTGTTCAGACACAACGGACTGGGTAAGGCAGAGAGTTATTAATGATAACCGTGTGCTGCCCAGTTCCAGCCGATTCACGGAGAAAGGCCGTGGCTCAGTGGTAGAGCATCTGCTTGGCGCATAGAAGGTCCCAGTGGTTGACCTCCAACTCAGAGAGGTTATCTGTCGCCAGTTCCTGTTTGCTGCTGTATTTATGTCTTAGTGGCTTCCTTTCCGTCATATAGAAGAAGAAGAAGAGATTGGATTTATACCCCGCCCTTCACTGCCCAAAGGTGTCTCAGAGCGGCTTACAAACTCTTTTCCCTTCCCCTCCCCACAACAGACACCCTGTGAGGTAGGTGGGGCTGAGAGAGCTCTGACAGAAACTGCTCTTTCAGGAACAGCTGTGCCAGAGCTTGTGACTGACCCAAGGTCACATCAGCAGGTGCAAGTGGAGGAGTGGGGAATCAAACCCGGTTCTTCCAGATAAGAGTCCGCGCACTTAACCATTACACCAAACTGGCTCTCATAGTTCTGTATTGTGGGAAAGCTGAGTTAATTTTTTATTTCCAATTAATCTGTCTTGCAAGTGTCTTCAAATTAACCCAAAAGAAGCCACACAGAAGAGGTTATGGAACCAACTTGCACGTTGAGAGCCACTTTGGTGTAGTGGCTCGGAGCGTGGACTCGAATCTGGGAGAATGGGGTTTGATACTCCACTCCTCCACATGCAGCTGCTGGTGTGACCTTGGGTCAGTGACAGTTCTCCCAGAGCTGTCCTTGAAAGAGCAGTTCTTGAAAGAGCTCTGTGAGCCCCGCCTACCTCACAGGGTGTCCATTGTGGGGAGGGGAAGGGAAAAGTGTTTGTAAGCCGCTCTGAGACTTCTTTGGGTAGTGTATATATATATATATATATATATATATATATATATATATATATATATATATATATATACAGAAGGAGGCAAAATGTCATGGGCCAGCTTGACCAGCCTGAGTCCAGCATGGCTGAAGACTCTTTGGGAGCTGAAGATCCACATGCAACCAGCTCTGAACCAGCTAAAGTCAGTGAATTAGAGATACAGGAGCCTCAAGATTCATTGCCGGCAGCTAAACTTGACCCACCCACACCTAGCTCTGAAGCAGCCGATGAAGCACAGCCTCAGGAGAGTAGCCCCCCAACCTCCCCCCCAATTGAACAGAGAAGGGAAAAGCTCCAGCAAGACTTAAGGACATGCAGAGTGTTTACCTCTTGGCTTGGTGCCAGCTGCCCAACAATAGTATTTCTGAGGAACATCCCCAAGCAGGTGGCTGTAAATCAGGCTTAAGGAATGCCTATATAAATCAGACCTGGAGAACTGCGGGTGTGGAAGCAACACGTCACAACCCTGTGAACTTTGTGACCACCACTCCAGTCTCTGCCTGCCTCCGGCAAGCTTTGGACTGATCCTCGATTCTGCTTTTCAGACCTGCCTGATCCATGCTGATTGACAACCTTGACTCTGCTTTCCTGAACAACCCAGGAACTCTGACTGCTGCTAAACTGGTATTTGACCCCTGGACTGGACTCCTGACTGTGATCTAGCTTTGTTGCCTCGCTCTGCCTGTATTCCGAGAGACAAAACAGCACAGGGAGTTCATGAGCACAGCCACATAAACTTACTTTAAGAATCCGCTATATTAAAATGCTTACCCAATGGTTTTGTCGGATTTATTTTCATCATGGGTCAGATAGTCGGGACAGGGGAGGAAAGTCTTCCATTTCCCTCTTTTGGACTTTCCGAAGTTGGCAGGTATGAAATCACTCTTCACCTGGGACTCCCTGTGCATGAAAAGGAACTGCGCCAGAGCCTCTGTCAAGTTGAACAGAGAGCGTTTTATCAAGCAAGGAGCATTGCTGTCAAGAAATTACAACCTCAGCATTGACATAAATGTTGACAACGCCATTTCTGCTGATAGCGGTATCAGCGCAGATTATGATTCACACAGGACTGCCCAAAGAGCAATGATTTAGGTGAAATGCTCCCAAATAAGAAGGGAAAAAATAGTTCTCTAAGGGAAACTGCCGATGGCAAGGCTTTTATCGGCCCACCACGAGACGAGACAAAGCGCACTCTTGATTCTGTGGGCGGGAACTTCCTGTCTTTGGAGACACCCTGGCGATGACGAAAAAAAAGATACTCCCTCAGCTTCCTCGCCCCAGCCTATCCCCCCTTTTGCCAACCCCCTATTGATAGGGTTGGGGGTGGGAACATGGAGGGGCAGGATCGCTGGTATGATGACATCACTTCCGGGGGAAACCCAGAAGTGACTGTATCTCTAGCATTTTCCAGAAGCTCTATGGCAAAACCATAGAATTTCTGATGATTCCTAGAACTACTCACCATCAGTTCTGGGTTTTCCCTGGAAGTGACGTCATCATGCCCATGACACTGCCATTTCCTCCACTCCCCTGGCACTGCTCAGAGTGGTGGCAGGCAACAGGAATTTGGGACTGGGGATCCCACACCCTCAGTGGAGGCTTGGCAGCCAGTTTGATGTAGTGGTTAGGAGCGCGGACTCTCATCTGGGAGAAATGGGTTTGATTCCCCACGCCTCCACATGCAGCTGCTGGTGTGACCTTGGGTCAGTCACAGTTCTCTCAGAGCTGTTCTGGAAAGAGCAGTTCTCAAAAGAGCTCTCTTGGCCCCAAGTCTCTAAGTTTAGGAGCCAGTTTGGTGTAGTGGTTAAGTGCATGGACTCTAATCTGGGAGAACCAGGTTTGATTCCCCACTCCTCCACTTGCACCTGCTGATGTGACCTTGGGTCAGTCACAAGCTCTGGCACAGCTGTTCCTGAAAGAGCAGTTTGTGTCAGAGTTCTCTCAGCCCCACCTATCTCACAGGGTGTCTGTTGCGGGGAGGGGAAGGGAAAGGAGTTTGTAAGCCACTCTGAGACTCCAAGTGGAAGGCGGAGTATAAATCCAATCTCTTCTCCTCTCTCTTTCCTTCTCTACCTCCCAGGGTGTCTGTTGTGGGGAGGGGAAGGGAAAGGAGATTGAAGGCCACTCTGGGACTACTTCGGGTATTGAAGGGCAGGGTATAAATCCAATCTCTTCTCTCTCTCTCTTCTCTGTCTTGACTTCTTTATGTTGGGGAGGAAAAAAAAACCCACAGCCAACAATGACACATGATGGTGCGCATAATCCATACTGGAAGGTGATTGGAAGTGAGCAGCGGCAAAGTATAACACAGCATTTCATTGGGCCTGCCTAAGGGGTATAGATAGACAACAGAGATCCAACACAATCACTCCTTAAATCTTGTTGAAGTTACTGCGTCAGAACTATAATCCTAGACGTTGCACCATATTATACCATACGATACTCACCATATTGTTCGTACACCGCCTGTATCCTTTAAACCTCTTAAGTTTCTTTAAAAAGGCTTTTTAACCCAAATCTCAAGTAGTCAAATACTAGGACTGCCAGGTCCCTAGTGTTTGGGGCTAGAGTTGCTAGCTCCAGGTTGGGAACCCCCCTGGAGATTTGGGGATGGAACCTATGGAAGACGACGACCCTAGTGGGGTACGATGCCTTACAGTGTACCCTATATACCTTCCACCCACCACTACCACCACCACCCAGGAGAACTAGTCTCTGTAGTCTGGAGATAAACCGGCATCCCTATAAAAAAAACCCTCTTCTTTAGTATTGTTTCAAAAAAGAGTTGTAATTGATGCTGATGGCTATTTCACAGAACGATTGATGGATCAGTAGATTATATCACAGATCATAGGATCACGGAGTTGAGGGGAGCCATAGAATCATAGAATGTTAGAGCTGGAAAGGACCTTGCAGGTCATCTAGTCCAGTCCCCTGCACTCTGCAGGAGCATAGCCGAAAGATAGCCCGACATGCCTACAACATACCCAAAAGACGGCCGTCCAGCCTCCGCTTGAAAACGTCCAGCGAAGGAGCATCCACCACCTCCCGAGGCAGACTGTTCCACTGCTCAACCACTCTGACAGTTAGGAAGTTTCTCCTGATATTTAGTCGGTATTGACTCCCTTGTAATTTCCACCCATTAGATCTAGTCTTGCAATCCGGAGCAGGAGAGAAGAGAACTGCTCCATCTTTTACATGACAGCCCTTCAGATACTTGAAGACTGCCATCATGTCCCCTCGAAGCCTTCTCTTTCCCAGGCTAAACAGACCCAACTCCCTCAGCCTTTCCTCATAAGACCTGGATTCAAACCTGGTTGCCCTCTTCTGGACACGCCATCTAGTCCAACCCTGGAGAAGGGCATTTAAGTTGAGATTTAAGTTATCTAACCCGAGTTACCATCCCCAAGCTGGCTTCCTTCATCCACTAATTCTACTTTATTAATTGATTTACTGTACTTACTTTGCAATAGGCTGATGTCTATTGGTAATCTGTGAATTTTTCGATGGGCTACCCTTGCATTTTGTATTTCTGTATATCATATACACTTGGGGTCCCTATTGTTTGTCTGCTTAAAGACTGTCAGGGAAGGGAAGCTCACCATCTCCCTAGGCAGCTGATTCCACTGTGGCACAACTCCTCCGTTTTATCCTCATAGAATCACAGAGTTGGGAGGGGTCCATAGAGGCCATCTAGTCCAACCCCCTGCTCAATGCAGGACCAGCCTAGAGCATCCCTGACAGGTGTTTGTCCTGCTGATGCTTCAAGACATCCTCGGCAGCTGATTCCACTGCTGCGCGACTCTCGACTGTTAAAAAGTTCTTCCTAAGATCCAGCCAATACCTTCCTGCCCTTAATTTAAACCCATTCCTGTGAGTCCTCTCCTCTGCTGCCAACAGGAATAGCTCCCTGCCCTCCTCTAAATGACAACCCTTCAAATACTTCAAGAGAGCAATCTTGTCCCCCTCTCCGTCTCCTCTTCTCCAGACTGAACATTCCCAAGTCCCTCAGCCTTTCCTCCTAGGGCTTCTTGGTCTCCAGGCCCCTCGATCATCCTCATCGCTCTCCTCTGCACCCGCTCCATTCTGTCCACATCCTTGTTGAAGTGAGGCCTCCGGAACTGTGCACAAGACTCCAGGTGTGGCCTGACCCATGCGGTGTACAGTGATTTGGATGTTATGCCTCTGCTGATACACCCCAAGATCGCATTAGCCCTTTTTTTGTCACTACATCACATGGCTGCTCATATTTAACTTATGGTCCACCCATACCACAAGATCTTGTTCACACACACTGCTAGCCATAAATCATATTTGCTGCATAAATTGTATTTTGTAGTACTGGGAGGAATCCTGGGAGGAATCCTGAGAGCTTGATGGGAGAAGCCACTTCTCTGCTTCCCTTGCAGCAGGGCGAGGTTGTCTGTGCATTTGGGATGTGCAGCTTTCCGGGGGTCCATTCTGTACACTTCTCTGCTTCCCTTGCTCGTATGCAGGGCTCTTTTTGGGCAGGAATGCACAAGAACGGAGTTCTGGCTGGCTCCCAAGTCGGCCACACCCAGCAGGAAATCATTAGCATAACAAGCCACACCCAACAGCAGAAACTCATTAGGATTGGCTACATTAGGGGTGGGTGGCCTAACATGCAAAGGAGTTCCCGCTCCAAAAAAGCCCTGGGTTTTGACAACAAACAAGGTAAACAGAATAAGAAGCAAAAGGTGGGTGTGGCTGAATGACCACACTTCTGGCGACATGGGGGTCTGGCCTAATATGCTAATGAGTTTCTGCTGTTGGGTGTGGCCTATTATGTTAATGAGTTCTTGCTGGGCTTTTTCTACAAAAAAAGTCATGCTCATATGGCATGGCAAGGGTGCCTGAAAAGCTCTTGTGGGGTTACTTTGGGGTGCCCCTGTAGGAACTCTGGGGGATGCCTGCTTTTCTGTCATTCAGAACCTGCCTTTGGAGAAGGAGGAGGAGGAGGAGATTGGATTTATACCCCACCCCTCACTCAGAGTCTCGGAGCAGCTTACAAACTCCTTTCCCCTTCCCTTCCCTACAACAGACATCCCTGTGAGGTAGGTGGGGCTGAGAGAGCTCTTGAGAGAACTGCTCTTGAGAGAACAGCTCTGAGAGAACTTGTGACTGTCCCAAGGTCACACCAGCAGGTGCAAGTGGAGGAGTGGGGAATCAAACCCGGTTCTCCCAGATTAGAGTCCACGCACTTAACCACTACACCAAACTGGCTCCCAAACTTGGAGACTTGGTGGGGCTGCCAGCATGTGGAGTGGGTGTGTGCGCTTGCTTTTCTTCCAGGGACTGGCTGGAGGGAGTCTGCCCAAGTAAAGTTCCCCTGTGAATTTGATGTCACTGGATTGTCCCTGAGCTGTTCCATAGACTCCTGCAACTGCAGCTCTTTTTTTCCAGAGAGAGCCCTGGGGAGACCTTTCTTCGAGATCTGTAACTGGGTCCCCAGGAATGTGATCAGGGTTCCCTCTGAGCTGAGTTGGTGTGAGCTAGCTCACAGTTCTTTAGCCTCTGTCTCACACATTTTTATCTTCGCTCAGGAGCAAACTAATGTACGCACTAAGCCAAATCGCTCGCTCACAGCTTTAAAGGCCAGTAGCTCACAAAGTAGAATTTTTGCTCACAAGACCCCACAGCTTAGAGGGAGCCTTGAATGTGGTCCACCCCAGCTTGGAGGGATTGTAGAGGAGCAGGCAGCAGGGTGAGGTTGTCTGTGCATTTGGTTTGTGTAGCTTTCAGGAGGTCCATTCTATACGCTTTCGAACCTGCCCCTGAAACTTCCCCCCAAAACACTTTCCTGGGGGCACCTTCTGGGGGGGGTGGAACTTGGACCCACTAAGTCCAATCTGCACATAACTTGGAGGACAAGTAGGAGAGGATTGAAGGAAGGTCCCCTGTGGGTTTGGTGTCTCTAGCTCACTGGGGGGGGGGAGGGTTCTACTGTGTCCCAAACCTCACAAACCACACCAATTCATTTCACTTCAAAAAGGTTGTGAAGGTTCATGGTTCACAAACTGGGGATGCCCTGAACCACGAACCAAACCACATTTCCCCGGTTCGTGCCCATCCCTATGAACAAGTGGCATAAGATTCTCCGGTTTGTGCCCATCCCTATGAACAAGTGGCATAAGATTCTCCAGTCCAGGGCTCTCTGAGACTGCCTTTATGACTTACATGGAAACAAAATCCTCACATCCTCTTTGTCAAGCGACTCCCATTAACGTCAAAGGGAGAGTCGAGATTAAAAAATCCCCAGGCAGTGGTTTCAGATTGCAGGGGTTAAAATGCGGCATCATTACCCTATTAGAGAAACTGTCTTTCTCCCCTGTAACCAGGCCCACCGTCCCTTCCCCGTCCATCAGGAGACTCCTAACCTCCATCTCTGTGCTCTTTTCCCCAGAAAGTCTCTCTATAGTCCCAAGCTGCAAGCAAAAATGTGGAAACCGGGAACACCTTTCTGGTCATTAAAGAAATTAAAGACTTTCGTTGTCTGGGAAGAGCGTGATTTAAAAGCTAATCGCGCTGCTTTGAGTTCTGAACGTTATCGGAGAAATGGGAAACGGGTAGCTACTAAATCCAGTTTCCTACAACTCCAGGGGGGATTTCTGGAAGCCCTCTGATAACTTTCTTTCTTTTTTTCCTTTGGAGTTTGGTTTAGTATACAATTTCCTCTTGCAATGGGGGATTTGCAAGTGCAGGCAAAATACATATACAATGCACACAGGGATTAATGGGTACCCTTTGACTTTATAATACAGGGAAACATGAACAGTACTTCCAGACTTTCTGTAACATGATATAGGTCCTTTCTGCACTTGGATCTCATCCCTGGTTTTATCAGCGTTCAACTCACAACACAATACCTTGCATTTATCCCTGGTTATGACAGCATCTGTTTATCCCGGGACAAGTGTGGGGAGAAACCGGGGTGACTTTTAATAATGCATCCTCTTGTGCTTATCACAAGTTCTTGCTGGAACTGACAAACCATAGAGTTTCTGTGGATTCCTAGAGCTACAGAAGAAGGAGGAGGAGGAGGAGGAGGAGGAGGAAGAGGAGGAGGAGGAGATTGGATTTATACCCCGCCCTTCACTCGGAGTCTCAGAGCAGCTTCCTTTCCCTTCCCCTCCCCACAACAAACACCCTGTGAGGTAGGTGGCTGAGAGAGCTCTTTCAAGAACTGCTCTTTCAAGGACAGCTCTGACAGGATTATGGGTTGCCTATGTGGAGCCGCATGTGGAGGAGTGAGGAATCAAACCCGGTTCTCCCAGATTAGAGTCCGTGCACTTCACCACTACACCAAATTGGCTCTGATGTGTGATGAAGGGTAACAAAGCGTAGCTGTATGAATCACTGGTAAAGGGTAGCTCTAGGAATCTATGGTAAATCCATAGAGTTTCTGGCAATTCCTAGAGCTGCCCTTTCTCACTTCCTGAAAGAATGTCCAGAAAGTTCATGAGGATGCTTTAAAAAAAGAAAATTATCTCCCTGGCGCTCCAAGCAGCAGTGGGCAGTGGGGCAAGGGATCCCACATCTACACAGTGCTTGGCAACCCTACATAAGGAGGAGGAGGAGGATATTGGATTTATACTCGCCCTTCACTCGGACAATCTCCTTATCCTTCCCCTCCCCACAACAAACACACTGTGAGGTAGAGGAGGCTGAGAGAGTTCTTTGAGAACTGCTCTTGAGAGAACAGCTCTGAGAGAACTTGTGACTGACCCAAGGTCACACCAGCAGCTGCATGTGGAGGCATGGGGAATCAAACCCAGTTCTCCCACATTAGAGTCCATGCTCTTAACCGCTACACCAAACTGTCTGTCTCAGTAGCACAAAAGCAGAACTGGAAGCCATTGGACCTGTTGCTACACGGCTGGGAAATATCTTTCTTTTCCTTCTGCTGTTATAATATCAACAACCGAAGCTGGACAAAAACGGCAAAGGGTGATAATTAAGGAGACCAAAAAGCTAGCAAGGGCCTTGAAATTTGCCAGAAGATGACAAGATTTCCTGCCATTTCCCTCTAGCCTCCTAAAAATCTTAAGCATCAACAGTTAACATTGGCGCTCCTGGAAAGTCTGACATTTACCATAGCGTGCGCGCATAAAAGAGAAAGAGAGCCCAAAAGTGCCGCAGACTTTGCTAATGAACAGCGCCGTCCCCAACACTGTTGAGCCGATGAGCGCAGAGTGTAGCCGCCTCGGCCCTTGTCGATTTCCACCAAATTAAACCGGCTTAAAGCGATGCGCGTCAGCTTAACTAGGCTCCGAACTGGATTGTAAAAGTTATAGAGTGAAAAAAAAAACCACCCCGGGACGGCTCTCTTGAGTTTTCACGGTCTGTTTCTTTGCTTGCAGCTGAGGAACGTATTTAGCTCTTAAATGTTTACCTAGTCGAGTTGGAAGCGGTGACCTTAAATGGTCTTTACAGCTCACAGCCTGTTAAAAAAGGCAATTTCGAATCCCCGAGAAACCAAGAGTTGCATCACAACACACTTGCCGGTCTCTCAGAAACACGAGGAATACTAAGCAGTGCAATTAGAATCTATTTCCTTGGGAAAAAAACCCACACTCGGTTCTATTACGAAACAAAACAACAGAGGGAGATTAAAGGAGAGCCTCCGTAGTCATTGAGGGGGCGCCGAGGTTCAGAGGAGACCAAGTGGGTGTGGTCCGGGGCCCTATTTATTTGCCGATCTAAATTTTAAATGAGCCGAAAGAGTCCGTGGGTGACATTAAAACACGCACGGAGATCGTTTAAAAATTTATAAGTTCTATTAAAAGATGTGTGAAACTCCCAGGAGGAATAGCGTGTATACTGCCATCAAACAGAGCCAAGACAATGGAATCCACTTCCCAGTTACGTGAGAAATCTATCTGCTTAGTTGGATTTCTGCAAGCTGAGTTCTATTTACCCCGACATACTGTGTGAGGTGGATCCAACTATGCCCTAAGTAGCCTACTTCTGACTTACGTGGCTTTCCCTCCAAATTAAGAAGAGCCCTGCTGGATGAGACCTGCGGGCCATCTAGTCCAAGGTCCTGTATCACACCGTGGCCAGACAGTTTCTCTGGAGGTCCAAGAAACAGGGCATAGAGACCAAGTCCATAAGAAGATTGACAGAGCCTAACTGGAGCAGACGAGTGGTCCATCTAGTCCAGCATCCCATCTCACACAGAGGCCAACAAGTTCCTCTGGAGGGCCAACAACAAGGCACAGAGGCTGAGGCCTTCATAAGAACATCAGAAGAGCGCTGCTGGATCAGACCAGTGGTCCATCTAGTCCAGCATCCTGTCCCACACAGTGACCAACCAGTTTCTGTGGAGATCCAACAATAGGACATAGAGGCCAAGTCCATAAGAATATCAGCAGAGCCTACCTGGATCAGACCAGTGGTCCATCTAGTCCAGCATCCTGTCCCACACAGTGGCCAACCGGTTCCTCTAGAGATCCAACAATAGGGCATAGAGGCCAAGTCCATAAGAATATCAGCAGAGCCTACCTGAATCAGACCAGTGAGGGTCCATCTAATAAGAACATAAGAACATAAGAGAAGCCAATGTTGAATCATGCCAATAGCCCGTCTAGTCCAACACTCAGTCACACAGTGGCCAAAAATACCAGGTGCCATCAGGAGGTCCAGCAGTGGGGCCAGGACATTAGAAGCCTTCCTACTGCTGCCCTCCCAGCACACCCTCTATAGCTATTCAGCCAGCAGCTATTCAAATAGAGTGCATCACCTGCCCCAGACTGAGAGTTCCTATCTATACCTTGTGGCTAATAGCCACTGATGGACTTCTGCTCCATATGTTTATCTAATTCCCTCTTGAAACTGTTCATGCTTGTAGCTGCCACCACCTCCTGTGGCAGTGAATTCCAGCATCCTGTCTCACACAGTGGCCAACCATTCCTCTGGAGGTCCAAGAACAGGGTATAGAGGCTGAGGTCTTCTCCTCATGTTGCCTCCTGGCACTGGGAATCAGAGGCTGACTGCTTCTGGATGTGGAGGCTCCCTTCAGTCACCATGGCTAGTGGCCTGGAACGACCTATCCTCCATTAATCTGTTTAATCCTCTTTTAAAGCCACCTGAGCCTGTGGCCATCACTAAATGACCCGGAAGCAAATTCCACATTTTAATCACTCGCTGTGTAAAGAAGTACGTCCTTCCGTCTCTCCCCGTTGTGTGTCCATCCTTCTGTTCTCTGCATAGGGTCATGGGGCCATATGTAGAATTAATGACGGTGAAAATAAATATCTGGGCATGTCCTTTGCAAGCCTCCTGCCCTTTTATGGCTCTATATTTCCACAAAGTTCGTGTCGCTTTCTCTCGCCTCCCTCTGATTTCCCACACATTTCCCCTCCCACGCCGTCTCCCGACCTTACAAGGGCCCCACCATTGTTTCATTACAAATACTGCCAATTTTATAGCTTCCATTTTAATACAACTCCACTAAAAACCTGAAGATTAAGAAGGGGGAAAAAAAAATGATTAGTTATGTATTCAGGGGATAAGCACCTTCACCTTAAGAAAAGAAAATGCCCTGTAAACTAGTCATAAAATGATCCATTAGATATGTTAAATGGATTATTAAAAAGGGATGCTACAGCGCTGAGAGATCCCCTCAGCACCTTTCAAGAGCGTTTAAGGGAAACTCGACACACATAAATCTCATTGTGCCATAACCATCAGCGCTGCGCACGGAAATGACTAAAAACCACAGAGTGGAGAGAAGGTTTGCCGAACTGGTTTTCGTGAGACTTATTCAGAGAGAAGCCAGGCTTCGTCACCTCCTCTGTTTTACCAGTTGTCTTCTGTGAGTATACCGTAGGGCGGGGTGGTGGTGGTCAGTTTCAAACAGTGAATGGAAACCCAAAGAGTGATTAAAATGTGGAATTTGATCCCAGAGTATGTAGTGATGGCTACAGGAATAAACAGCTTGGAAAAGAGGAGGAGGAGAGGAGGAGATTGGATTTATACCCTGCCCTTCACTACCCAAAGGTGTCTCAGAGCAGCTTACAAACTCCTTTCCCTTCCTCTCCCCACAACAGACACCCTGTGAGGTAGGTGGGGCTGAGAGAGCTCTTGACAGAAACTGCTCTTTTTCAAGAACAGCTGTGCCAGAACTACGGCTTGCCCAAGGTCATCCAGCCAGGTGCAAGTGGAGGAGTGGGGAATCAAACCCGGTTCTCCCAGATTAGAGTCCGCACACTTAACCACTACACCAAACTGGCTCTCTTGAGGCATTCACTCAAGCACCACATGGTTTGCAAAAGCCACTTAAAGCAATGTTCCCTTTAAATGGCTTCCGCAAGCCGTGTGGCCTGCCCGTGCTTCCAGTTCTGGATCATTATATCCGATGGGGACGGTCCCCACAGGGTATAGGAGCCGAATAAATCCAGCAATTTTGATTATTTCCTAAATCCCAAGATCAGAACCATCTTTTGCAAGCCCTGTCTTTTGCAAGCTCACTTGGAAGTGGGGTGAAAGGGCAAAGCAAAAGACGGGGCTTGCAAAGGATGGTTTGGGAATATTGGCCACAATCAATATTTTGGGGGGTCTATAAACCTGTATCTGGAAAATACCATTTTTTGATCTGTGCACACCCCTAATCAGAGCCTAAATCTATGGAAGACAGGCTGTGCCTCAGTGGTAGAGCATCTGCTTGTCATGCACAGAAGAAGAAGGAAGAAGAAGAAGAAGAAGAAGAAGAAGAAGAAGAAGAAGAAGAAGAAGAAGAAGAAGAAGAAGAAGAAGAAGAAGAAGAAGAAGAAGAAGAGGAGGAGGAGGAGGAGGAGGAGGAGGAGAAGGAGGAAGAGGAAGAAGAGGAAGAAGAGGAAGAAGAAGAGGAGGAGGAGGAGACTGAGACTGGATTTATAACCCAATCTTCACTACCTGAAGGAGTCTCAGAGGGGCTTACAATCTCTTACAGTCTCATTTCCCCTCCCCTCCTGTCCCCTCCCCTCCTCTTCAACTCAGAGTCTCAGATCGGTTTACAATCTCCTTTCCCTTCCCCTCCCCACAACAGACACCCTGTGAGGTAGGTGGGGCTGAGAGAGCTCTTTCCAGAACTTTCCTTGAGAGAACAGCTCTGACAGAACTATGGGTTGCCCAAGGTCATCCAGCAGCTGGGGAATCAAACCCGGTTCTCCCAGGTTAGTGTCCGCGCACTTAACCACTACACCAAACTGGCTCTCAGTTCCCGGGTTCAGTCCCCAGCATTCCAGTTTCCCAGGTTCAGTCCCCAGCATCTCCAGCTAAAAGGGTCAAGGAAGAGGTGATATGAAAGACCTCAGCCTGACATCCTGAAAGAACACTGCCGGTTTGAGCAGGGAATAATGACCTTGGTGGACGGCTTCATGAGGCCGCTTCATGGGTCCTCTGTAGTCCACGTCTAAGACTCTGTCCACTGTACCACATTGGTACTGTGAGAAAGCTAGGTCTGCTGGAAAGTTCTATGAAGAAAGCCTCTAATTTTGTAATAATAATAATAATAACAACAACAACAATAATAATAACAACAATAACAACAACAGCAACAGCAACAGCAGCAGCAGCAGCAGCAACAACAACAACAACAACAACAACAACAACAACAACAATAATAATAATAATTTAAAAAGCAATATTTGGAGAATCCTCCAAAGGAGAAAAAAATATGGCAAGACTTGAATAGGACACCCCCCCCCGCCCCGGGTATCTCACAACATTCTATTCATTCTGTATTGCTCAGGGAAGATGACATTATTTTGATAATGTTGGAAAAACAAGGGCGGTGATTTTGAAAGCCCAGCTTAAGTGAGCTCTGCACTGAAGGACTCTAATTGCTGGCTTAATGTGTATGGAATTCAATTAACGTCTTGTTGTCGGGGGTCCGGATTTCCTGTCAGGATCTGTTATAATACACTGGAACCACCCGGAGCAAAGACATTTTGGGTGGGTGGAGAGCCCACGAGGGTCTCCAAAAGGCAGAGAGACAGAGAGACACACACACAGAGAGAGAATGGTTTTGGATTCTTGTTATGGGTGTCTCATTCTGCTCTTTCTATAAATCCTCATTCTGCTCTCTCTGTAAATTCTGTTTTTTTTTTAAAGGGCTGCAGAGCTCACAGTTGCGGCCCACCATGTGTGAAATTCAAATTGTCTTAAAGCCGAGCGCAGCTTCTCCCACTGAGTTCAGAAGAGGACATTTTTCACACAACGTGATGTAGTAAGTTGCAGAACTCGAGAACGGGGCGGGGGGCACTCAAATTAGAGGCATCCAATGAAGAGAGGAGTGATTTTTTAGCAAAGAGAACCGAAACAGCTTGGTGGTGGAAAGCGGCAACAAGACTCAGACAACTTAGGGTGACCCTGGAGGGTTTCCAAGAGAAGAGATGGGCAGAGGGGGGTTGCCACCACCTGTCTCTGTGTAACACCCCTTGACTTCTTTGGTGGTCTCCCATCCAAAGCAGGACTGACCCTCCTTAGCTTCCAAGAGCTAATGAGATCAAGCTAGCCTGGGCAATCCAGGTCAGGGTGAAACAGAGCATAGCTAAACACAGAAACGTAGGAGTTTCCTTGCTTGGTCAGACAGAGAAGCTGCTAAATAATCCAAGGCTGTGTTCACAGACACGAAATAATCCACTTTCAATGCACCTTCCAACTGGATTCCACTGTGTGTACTGCCAAAATCCAGTTGGAGAGTACATTGAAAGTGGGTTGAAAGTGGATTATTTAGTGTGTGTGACCGTAGCCCAAGATTTTCTTTCCGACTTTAGCTAGCCAGATGTTCCTGGTAGTTTACAAGTAGGGATACTCAGACACCTTCCAGTTTGGCCCATATTGTGCTCGTCAGTGAGCAGGAAGTCAGTTTTTCATCAAGCAGTTCCGCTGTTTGTGAGCTTGCTAAAGGGAGTTACATTCCATATGTTCAAACAGTGCAGTGCAATCTGAAGCCAATTTCACACATGCATGTTCTCATGCAGCCCAGGGTCCTGCCTCCCTGACCCATGATCACTGCATGCCTCCCCGCAGCCAACCATTTTTCCCCATACTCAGAAGAAAGAGACTCGCACAGGTGTGGTGGTATAAATAAAGGACAGCTTTATTAACGTTTAACTTCAAATGATGAACTGGAACTTGGCAAGGGCCGGTTAAAGCCTGGGCAAATGGATACCCCCCTGATCCCTTTTCTGGCCAAAACTGGGCAAGCCACCAAGCCCCTGGTGCAAACCAATGCTAACATGGCCATTGCCAGGTGGCAGGACCTGCTAATAACCCCCTGAAAGTAAGCCAGCCACAGAACTTGAGGGGAGACCGAATCCAGGGGGTATCATGGCTGTTAGCAATCCCCACCCATGGCCCATGCCAAGGTATGGTTCCTGTTAAATACACCCACCCCCGAATATAGATAAACATATGGAGCAGAGGTCCATCGGGGCTATTAGCCACAAGGTATAGATAGGAACTCTCAGTCCGTGGCAAGTGATGCTCTGTATTCTTGGTGCTTGGGGGAGGGGGCAGCAGTGGGAGGGCTTCTAGTGTCCTGGCCCCACTGCTGGACCTCCTGATGGCACCTGGTATTTTTGGCCACTGTGTGACAGACTGGATGGGCCATTGGCCTGATCCAACATTGGCTTCTCTTATTTTCTTATGTTCTTACCACCAATCCAGAAACTGCCTCCCTTCCCTTGGGTTTCTCATGAGCTATGCAAGCCACAGGGCACCTGGGGAAGCCGATCCTGGGAGGGAGCTGTGTGGTCGGGGGTGTGGTCTAATATGCTAATGAGTTCCTGCTGGCATATAATAAGTTTTAAGAACGCAGAGGTTTCCCCAAATACATGAGCTTCATAGTCCTTTAGAATAGCTCTGAATCCAGACCTGCAAACAAGAGTGATTATATTTTGGATAGGGAAAGAAATGAGTTGTAAATATGGAAATACTGACTTTCAGGGGTCTTTTCATAGAAAAACAGCTGCAGGAGCTCATTAGCATATGGTATGCTAATGAGCTGTTAGGCTATTATCATATGCCACGCCCCCTGACATCACCGGAAGTGATGTCAGAAGGGGAAGCAAAAGGGGGGGAGGCATCTTCAAAAGCCTCCCCTTCCCTTCCCCAGCTAGCCTGGGTGGGGGAGCTAAGAGAGAATGGGTTTAAAGTTTAAACTCCTTCTCATGAGAGTTGGGCCACAGAAGGAGGAAAGAGGGAAGGAAAGAGAGAGAGTAGAGAGAAGGAAAGAGGGAAAGAAAGAGAAGGAAAGGGGAGGGGAAGAAAAAGAGGGAAGAAGGAGGAAAACCGGGAAAGGAGGAAAAAAGAGAAGAGAAGAAGGTGGGAAAGAAAGAGAACAATGGAGGGAATAGGGGCAACCTGTTTGGGGGCCCATAGAATTGGACCCCCTGATCCAATGTTCTTGAAACTTGGTGGGTATCTTGGGGAGAGGCTCCATCAGCTACCCTGTGAGTTTGGAGCCTCTCCCTCAAACTCCCTCCCCTCCAGCCCCCTGAATATACCCTATGACTTCAATGGCCCATAGGATATAATGGAGCTGAAATTGACATTTGGCTGCCAGAAAGACTCCCTGGGACGCCGGCTGGGGATGGGGCTTGGCTCCTGAGCTCCCGGAGCTGTGCTCCAGTGCGCTCCCCCCCAAAAAGACCCCTGCTGAAATTTACCATCCAGAATCCCATATGGGATTTAGGTCTTTCTGCTTTAAATTGACCGACACTGGGGCGTCATAGTAATCGTTGTGAGGCAGTCTGATCGCCATCATTTAAGGATTAAGATTTATAGTTTCAACCTCTGATTTTATTGCTCTCTACTTAATGTTCGTAACCCACCCTGAGCCCATTCGCGGGAAAGGCAGGATAGACATCGAACCAAATCGATCAATAAATGAAAGCTACTATGGTCATGAACAAAATTCCATTTTCAGGGGAGCTCTCCCAGAATTTCATTCGATCTCCAGACGAGAGAGATCATTTCCCCTGGAGAAAATGACCACTTGGAGGGCAGCCTCCGTGACATTAAACCCTGAATCCTAGAATCACAGAGTTGGAAGGGGCCCTGCAGGCCATCTAGTCCTACCCCCTGCTCAAGGCAGGATCAGCCTAGAGAATCCCCGACAAGTGTTTGTCCAGCCTCTGCTTAAAGGTCGAATCTGTATTTGCATTTTTAAATCAGCTTCGTGCTGCTGTGACGCTGTCTTTCTCTATGCTTGTTTGAAAGTTGTTTGGAGAAGATTAATTTAAAGTGGTGTGGAGGGGCAATGACAATGGAGCTGCCACAAGAGGGCGATAAACATGTGCAGACAAGGAAAAAAATATACTAGCACAGTTGAAGTGCAAAAACGAAAGCAAATGTAGGCAGTTTTTTTTTTTTTTTTGAAGACGGAGTCAGAAGGCTGGGACACCAGTGGGAAAGACAAATGCAGATTTGACCAAAGACTGCCAGGGAGGGGGAGCTCACCACCTCTCTTAGCTGCTGATTCCACTGTTGACTGTAAAAAAGTTTTTTCCTAATATCCAGCTGGTATCTTCCTGCCCTTAATTTAAACCCATGAGAAACAAGCTCCCCGCCCTCCTCTAAACCCTGCCAAGAGGAACAGCTCCCTGCCCTCCTCTAAGTGACAGCCCTTCCAATACTTCAAGAGAACAATCCTGTCCCCCCCTCAGCCTCCCCTTCTCCAGACTGAACACTCCCATGTCCCTCAGCCTTTTCTCACAGGGCTTGGTCTCCAGGCCCCCGATCATCCTCATTGCTCTCCTCTGCACACGCTCCATTCTGTCCACATCTTTTTCAAAGTGAAGCCTCCAGAACTGCTAAAGTCCCTCCCATTCTCAAACCCCGCCTTCCAAAATTCCAGAAATTTCCCAACCCAGAGTTGGCAACCTTAGCTGGAAACTGCATCAACACAGGTTCATCCTTTGTACGATACCCAGAAATTGTTGTTGGACACTCGGATTTCGAATGTTGCATCTTTGTTGACGAGTTTTATTTCCAGAAAGAAAGAGGTAAGGCTCGTTTGCACATTACTTCCCAAGTGTAATGAATCTGTGATTTTTCTTCCCCCACAAAAACTTGAAGTTTTTTTTTCCCCCTTCCAAAATGCTTCTCATCTTTAATATCATGCATGCCATGGGATTTCCATAAATATTAAAGAACTAATATTGGCAGTAAGAACACTGGTAGCGACGGTGTAGCCGCGTAACCCAAAGCAGTCGTGTCTCATGAAAAATTATAGAGAGCTAAATTATTTTTTAATGTTGAAAAATGTTATCAAACTCTCTTTCTGTCTCCAGAATTGCATTCCAGTGCGGAGGGGCTGTGGTTCATGGGGGGGGGTATCTGCACAGAATGCAGAAGGTCCCAGGTTCAATCCCCAGCATCTCTGGTTTAAAAAAAAGGACCGGGAATTAGGTGATGTGAAGGACTTTCACCTGAGACCCTGGAAAGCCACTGCCAGTCTGACAAGATGATACTAACCTAGAAGAGAGCAGAGAAGAGATTGGATTCATACCCCGCCCTTCACTTTTGAGTCTCGGAGCGGCTTACAAACTCGTTTCCCTTCCCCTCCACGCAACAGACACCCTGTGAGGGAGGTGAGGGCTGAGAGAGCTCTGAGAGAAACTGCTCTTTCAAGATCAGCTCTGACAGAACTATGGCTTGCCCAAGGTCATCCAGCAAGTGGAAGAAGAAGAAGAGGAAGAAGGAGGAGGAGATTGGATTTATACCCCGCCCTTCACTCGGAGTCTCAGAGCGGCTTACAAACTCCTTTCCCTTCCCCTCCCCACAACAGACACCCTGTGAGGTAGGTGGGGCTGAGAGAACTTCTGACAGAAACTGCTCTTTTTCAAGGACAGCTGTGCCAGAGCTTGTGACTGACCCAAGGTCACATCAGCAGGTACAAGTGGAGGAGTGGGGAAATCAAGCCCGGTTCTCCCAGATTAGAGTCCGCGCACTTAACCACTACACCAATCTGGCTCTCCTAGACGAACTGATGCTCTAATTCAGCACAAGTCACCTTCGTGTGGTCAAAACGCGCCCTTCGTATTTTTAAAAATCCCTTTGCAAACCGAGTTGTGCAGTTGTCACCCACAGAGATCAAAGGAATCGGCCGAGTTTGATAGACTACAGTGAACTAAAAAAAAAAACCAACAACTTCACACCTGTGTGGTAAAATCTAGATCTTCACTGTCTCTCCTGCAAGTAGCCACGAGTGACAATACATGTCTTATTTATTTCAACGTGTCTGTGGAAGCACGCATGCACTTGGAAGCTCACACCTTGGATAAAAAACTTTGTTGGTCTTACGGGTTTCCACTGGACTCAAACTTTGTTCTTTTATTTATTTCAGATATCTCTATTTTGCCTTATATTCTTGCACTGGATCCCTTCAGAAAACTGAGTTCCTTCTCGATTTCAGGATAAACACCAGAGTGCAGAGGAGTAGACGTCGGTTTCAATCCCCACTAATCCAGAAACGAACCTCCTAAACCTTATAGAATCATAGAATCCCTGACATCTCTGGATAAAAGAACCAGGTTGGAGGTGATGTGAAAGAACTTTACCTGAGAGCAAGGGTGTTGAACATGCAGCCCAGGGGCCGGATGAAGCCCCCAGAGGGCTTCTATCAGGCCCGCAGTGGAACTGGCTGTCTTCTGCTGCTTCTTCCAGTTCTGCTGCTGCTGTGTCATCGTAGGTTTTCAGCTTACAGATACACACCTGGACAGCATACTCAGGGTTGCAACAGCACAGACATTTGGATGCAATAATTCAGAGCAAGAGGTGTCAGTTATCAGAGAATGTTAAATAGACAAAATATTGCAGGAATGCTAGTGTTATAAGCATGTTTTTATTTTAAGTTCTTTTAAAAAACCCTTTGTGTTTGCATCCCTTATAAAGTTTATATCTCCACTACCTGCGGTGGCTCAAGTGATTAAGACACTGAACTGCAGGCTGTGGAAGGTCAGTAGTTCAGCAGTTCAAGACCCGAGAGGTGCCGCATGACGGGGTGAGCTCCTGTCTCTAGTTCCAGCTCCTGCCAACCTAGCAGTTCGAAAGCAAGAAATTGCAAGTCGATAAATAGGTACCACTTTGGTGGGAAGGTAACAGCGTTCCGTGCGCCTTGGTGTTTAGTCATGCCGGCCACATGACCACGGAAACGTCTTCGGACAGCGCTGGCTCTTCGGCTTTGAAACGGAGATGAGCACCGCGACCCTAGAGTCGGATTCGACTGGCTTTCAAGCAAGGGAACCTTTACCTTTACCTGGCATTACATTTTATGACACACCTGGCCCGGCCCAACAATGTCTCATTTATGTCAGATCCAGCCCTCATAACAAATGAGTTCTACACCCCCGCCCTGGAGAGCTGCTGTCAGTCTGAGTGGACAGTACTGACCTCGATAAGACCAATGGTTTGATATTCATAAAATCACAGAGCCGGAAGGGGCCATAAGGGCCATCTAGAGAGCCGGTCTGGTGTAAGTGCTTAAGTGCGCGGACTCTAATCTGGGAGAACCGGGTTTGATTCCCCCACTCCTCCACTCGCAGCTGCTGGTGTGACCTTGGGTCAGTCACAAGTTCTGACATGGTTGTTCTTGAAAAAAGAGCAGTTTCTCTCAGAGCTCTCTCAGCCCTGCCTACCTTCTGCTGTGGGGAGGGGAAGGGAAAGAAGTTTGTAAGCCGCTCTGAGACTCTGAGTGAAGGGCAGGGCACAAATCCAATCTCCTCCTCCTCCTCCTTCTCCTTCTCTTCCTCCTCCTCCTCTTCTTCTTCTCCAGCCCCCTGCTCAATGCAAAATCAGCCTAGAGCGTCCCTGACAAGGGTTTGTCCAGCCGCCGCTTAAAGACTGCCAGTTAAAGGGGAGCTCACTACCTCCCGGGCTGCTGATTCCACTGTGGCAGAACTCTTACTGTCAAAAAAGTTCCCCAAGTATCCAGCTGGTACCTTCCCGCCCTTAATTAAAACCCATTATTGCGAATCCTGGTTGAACACCATTCCTTCATTATTCTGTACAGTAGATGGATAGCCTGCCCTCCCCCCCCACCCCCAAACAATGAACTCGGTCTCCGTCACCTAGTGCTGATTTCCTGACTGTCAGTGACACAACTCGCCTAGCCAAGTTCTACCTCATCTTTATTAATCTTTGAAGCCTTGGGTTGAAAGCAGAGCAAAAATATATATAAAAAGGAGAGGAGATCAAAGCCAGAGAGGGATGGGGGGGGGAGAAATGCTTTTCATGTCCGCTGCCGTTTTCTTTTTCTTTCCCCCACCCCGTCTTCTCGCTAAAGGATTCTTGTCATAAATCCCGAGCAAAGGAACAGTAGCTGCTGTAGATGTTCGTGTCTGGAACACATTCCACTCCAGAGATTACCCTTTACTGGGGAAAGGTCTGTAACTGGAAGGAGGATTTAAGCCTGATCCTTTCCAAAACCATAGACCATATGAGTCACTGTGGGGCCTCAGGCCCTAAAAAACAAAAAAACCCACACCGTCTTATAAATAACATTAATATTAGTAGTATAAATACTAAGCCATCCAAGGCAGCATGGAACACTCCAAGTCATGCCACACAGAAGAGAGCAATGTAAGTTAAATATGAGCCGCCAGTGTGGTGCAGCGACGGAAAAGGCAAATGCGATCTTCGGGTGTATCGACAGAGGCATAACATCCAAATTGCAAGATGTTGTAGTCCCGCTGCACGCTGTTTGGTGTAGTGGTTAAGTGCACAGACTCTAATCTGGGAGAACCGGGTTTGATTCCCCACTCCTCCACTTGCAACTCCTGGATGACCTTGGGCAAGCCATAGTTTTGTCAGAGCTGTTCTTGGAGGAGCAGTTCTTGAAAGAGCTCTCTCAGCCCCACCTACCTCACAGGATGTCTGTAGTGGGGAGGGGAAGGGTTAGGGAGTTTGTAAACCACTCTGAGACTCCAAGTGAAGTGGGGGGAGGGGTATAAATCCAATCTCCTTCTCCTCCTCTTCCTCCTCCTCTTTCTTCTTCAGCAGGGCTGGTACTTGAATTTGAGATCACCAAGGAAGATTGCAGAAGAAGACAACTTCAAACCACCTCTGCTTCTTGCCTGCTTTGAAAGCCCCTCGGTGGGGTCTGCTTAAGTCAGTTGTGACTTGATGGATCATGTGAACGTACAAACATACCTGATGGAACATATGTAGGTAGTTATACATATGTTTGGTAATCAGAAGTTTTCCAGTATCAGGTTCCTCCAATTACCAACGTAAGCACACCAAACAATCCATTGCCTACAGCCAAGCTCTATGCTACAGCCACATCTGTTCCGAAAGCTCTGAAAGAGATCTTTCATCTGCAGGATGTACAACAGATGCTTCTGGAATTACAGTGTCCACTGAATGTAGCAGAGAAAGAAACTGACAAAGCCAGAGTGATACCAAGAGTCGAACAAGTCCAAGATAGACCCAAACAAAATAATAACAGAACACCACTGGTGATCACGTACAGCTGACAGCTCAAACCAGTTCAACATCTCATTGATGACCTACAACCTGTGCTGGACAGTGATACCCTTCTTTCACAGGCATTGGGAGGCAAACCTTTTCTGGCCCACCAGAAGCCTCCTAATCTTAAATAACTTCTCAGCCACAATGATGTGCTTCCTAACAGGGACACCGACCCTGGGACCAGATCCTGCAACAAACCAAGATACCAACTCTGTCACCATGTTCACTCTGACAACATAATCACTAGACCTACCATGTCAGGTTCATTCACTAGTTTATCTTCCAACATTATACATGCCATCAAGTGTCAACAATGCCCTTTCACTCTCTACATCGGACGAATGCAAAATAATAGAATCATCGAGTCGGAAGGGACCTCCAGGGTCATCTAGTCCCGCCCTCTGCACAATGCAGGGAATTCACACATACCTCCCTCCACACACACCCAATGACCCCTGTTCCATTCCCAGAAGATGGCCAAAAAACAAAACAAAACATCAGGATCCCTGACCAAACTGGCCTGAAGAAAATTTGCTTGCTGACCCCAAAGTGGTGATCAGCATTTCCCTGGGCATGTAAGAAAGCACTGATGCAACCCTTCCTGCCCTCCCTCTCATGATCTGCCTAAGTTCAATGAATCACTATGGCTGTCACAGCACTCAAAGACCATTGAGAAAACATTTTAATATTCCAGGACATGCCACTGCAGATTTAAGACTGGTAGTTTTCAAACAGAGAAGCTTCAAGGGGAGATTACGACACAAGATTACTGTAGCTGAGCTTATTCACAAAGTCAGAACAATGGACCACCGGGGTTAAATAGGGATTTCCTGCACCTAAGCTTTTTTCTCCTGCTCTGATCAAGCTGATTACATTTTGCATTGCATGTCTGAACCCTCTCTTCACAGACACACGGTCTTCTGACTGATATAAAGACTCATGAATCTCCATTCCTACTTGTATCTGATGAAGGGAGCTTTGACCCCCCCAAAATCTTGTTGGTCTCTAAGATGTTACTGGATTTAAGAACATACAAACATCAGAAGAGCCCTGCTGGATCAGAACAGAGGTCCATCTAGTCCAGCATCGAATCTCACACAATGGCCAACCAGTTCCTCTGGACAGCCAACAACAGGGCATAGAGTCCGAGGCCTTCCTCTGATAGGAACATCAGAAGAGTCCTGCTGGATCAGAGCAGTGGTCCATCTAGTCCAGGGTCCTGTCTCACACAGTGGCCAACCAGTTCCTCTGGAGGTCCAGCAACAGGGCATAGAGGCCAAGGCCTTCCTCTGATGTGAACAACAGAAGAGCCCTGCTGGATCAGAGCAGTGGTCCATCTAATTCAGCATCATATCTCACACTGTGGCCAACCAGTTCCTCTGGAGGTCCAGCAACAGGGCATAGAGGCTGAGGCCTTCCTCTGATATGAACAACAGAAGAGCCCTGCTGGATCAGAGCAGTGGTCCATCTAGTCCAAGATCCTGTCTCACACAGTGGCCAACCAGTTCCTCTGGAGGTCCAGCTACAGGGCATGGAGGCCGAGGCCTTCCCCTGATGTTGCCTCTTGGCTCTGGGATTCAGAGGATTAGTGCCTCTGAATGTGGAGATTCCCCCCAGCCACCATGGCTAGTTGTCATTGATAGACTTATCCTACATCCCCTAATCACCTTCTAAAGCTGTTGATTTCTGTGTCCATCACCACATTCTCTGGTAGCTGTTCTTCTGCAGTCCAATATTGATCTCCACTGAAACGATGCTTATCCATGAAGCTCATAGGGCAATCTTGAGTCTCTCTCTCTCTCTCTCTCATTGACCTATCTCACAGGGTTATCATTAAGATAAACTGAAAATGGTGAGAACTGTTTATCCTCCTCTGAGCTCTTTGGGTAGGGGTCCCCCCAGCCTTTGTGAGCCTGGGGGCGCCATTGGAATTTTGACATGGGCTGGGAGGGTGTAACCCAAAAGTGCCTGCTGAAGGAGGCAGAGCCAACCATAAAATATCAGGGAGTGAGGTTACACCTAACGAAAAGGAACTCTTCAACATTTCAGGGAGACGGTCTATGAAACAAGATGCCTTTTGAAATGAGCATGCGGTTTTGCTATATTTCCTTCGATACGCACAGCACAGTGTTCCCTCTAAGCTGAGTCAGTGTGAGCTAGCTCACAGGCTTTTTTTAGCCCCCAGCTCCCACATTTTCGCCTTGGCTCAGGAAGGAGGGCTCCAGAGCAGACTCATTGATGCAGCAGCCAAATCGCTCGCTCACAGCTTTAAGGCCAGAAGCTCCCAAAGTAGAATTTTTGCTCACAAGACTCCACAGCTTAGAGGGAGCATTGGCAGCGTACCAACCGTCACACGGTGAAGGTCCTTATACAGTGCTGGCAGCTGCTGCAAGGGGGATGTTTAATAAACTCCGCCCCTGACCTGGGTAGCCCAGGTAAGCCCGATCGACCATGGCAGGTACTTGGATGGGAGACCTCCTTGAAATACCAGAGGTGGGAGGTGGGGGCAGGGTTTATTCAGCCACCTCTCTGAACATTCTCCAAACCCTCCCCCAGTAGGGGTCAGTCACCAGAGGTCGCCATGAGTTGCAGGTTACATGAGTTACAAGCATGGACAGTTTCAAGAGGGAATTAGATAAACATATGGAGCAGAAGTCCATCAGTGGCTATTAGCCACAGGGTATAGATGGGAACTCTCAGTCTGGGGCAGGTGATGCACTCTATTCTTGGTGCTGGAGGGGGCAGCAGTGGGAGGGCTTCTAGTGTCCTGGCCCCACTGCTGGACCTCCTGATGGCCCCTGGTATGTTTTGGCCGCTGTGTGACAGAGTGTCGGACTAGATGGGCCATTGGCCTGATTCAGCATTGGCTTCTCTTATGTTCTTATGTTCTCTTATGTTCAGGTGCACACAACAGTCACCAGAGATCGCCAGGACTTCCAGGTGCACACACTCACATGCTCACAGACACACACATGCACATATAAAAAATGCAAGCCCCCCCCAAAAAAAGAACTGCACAGCCAATGAAATCTCCAATGGCCAGTCAGGAGCCCTGCGGGGTGGGGAAAGCCCCATCTGGCCCCACCCACTAAAAAATAAACACTTTACTGACACCAAGGAAGATATGGACAGGTGCCATGGTGCCAATGGCACAATGTCGGGGACTCCATCGTTGGAAGAAGGGTGGGACGATTCAGTCTGCCAAGTGTGCAAAAGAAACACGTTCCCGTTGGCATGGGGAGAACGACGCAAGAGCCCCGGTTGCAAACACGTGTTTGACTCTTCGCATTCCTTCCCGGAGAATCGGTGCACCAAGAGCGGCGTCTCTGCTCGGAGGTCTTGAAGCTGCTGCTGCTAACAGACTCCCACGGCTACCGCAAGAAAACAAGAAAAGCCGTAATTGCATTATATTTGTTTTCATTTGTACATTTCAGCTGATAATTTTTAATTAAGCTGATTGACTCTTGGATTTATTTGACCCCACGCACACACACTCCCTCCAAAATTCAATAAACTTCCATGATATTGCATCTGAAATAATGAACTCATACTGTGATAGTAATCGCGGGAGACCGAATGGGGGAGGGGGGGCCCCGAAAGAATCCCAAACGAGGGGAAAAATAATTCTATTATCTAGGAATGACTTCCATCCACTGGATGTAAACTTAATTGCGATATATTTCCTTAATGATTTGGCCTAATTGGGGCTCCGAGATATGACATCTCTGGAACGCCGCATTGCCTTGAACAAAGCGTGTGCAGTCGTATCCGTTTGATACACCTCTTAAAATGATTAGGCTTATGTATAAGCAATGACTCACTCTTTTTTTTTTTTTTTTTCAATATTTAATCACAGAGAAAGCTGGGGAGAAAACTCCACAATTAGCAAGGAGAAAAGACTTTACTGAGTTCTATTGAGTCCGATTCATCCATTCGGAACGTTTCTGAGACGTTTCCCTGCAGTGTATTTGGAGGGCCTTTGTCCAGATGACATTAAAGTTTGAACACATGTTACACTGGAGGTGGCATGAATATAAATAGACTAGAAAGTGCTGGGTCACACTGGAGTACGTCAAAAATTACATGACTCGTATTGTGGGAATCTGACATGATTTATACTAGCATGCACAAAGATCCTAACAAAGGCATTAATGGGTTCTGGGGGAACAAATTGCCCCCTCCTGTATATGATATATATATACACACACAGAGAGACACATGTATTGGCAGTTTCCATCTGCTCTCCCATCGGCTGTGCTGTGTGCTCCATCAGCCACTGGCCCATCAACCACCACTCAAGAATACTTGTGTGCCATTGGCTGGGTGCTGGGTCCACTCCTCTCCCCTGCCCACTACCATTCCCTGTCTGAATAAACTGCTAGAACTGCTGTGTGGCTCACTTTCTTCTCAGTGGCTGTTGGTAGGCAACCAACCTTGGTTCTGTCAGTAAAAAGGCAAAGGCAGGAGGCCCTTCCCAGGCCTACTTTGGCCTTTGTGGGGAACTCATTGGGGCCAGTCCTGACTAGGGTTGCCAGCTCCAGGTTGGGAAATTCCTGGAGATTTTGTGGTGGAGACTACGGAAGCCAGAGTTTGGGGAGGGGAGAGGCCTCAACTGAATAGAAAGCCATAGAGTCCACTCTCTAATGCAGTTATTTTCTCCAGGGGGGGACTTAAGACCTTGCTGTGGAAGCTGAGTAGGTGATTTCAGACCAGTCACAGACTTTCAGCCTAACCTACCTCACAGGGTTGTTGTGCAGATCAAAAGGAGGACAGAAGAATGATGTAAACTGCTTTGGTCCCCACTGCAAAGAAGAAGAGAAGAAAAAGAGATTGGATTTATACCCTGCCCTCTACTACCCAAAGGAGTCTCAGAGCTGCTTACAAACTCCCTTCCCTTCCCCTCCCCACAACAGACACCTTGTGAGGCAGGTGGGGCTGAGAGAGCTCTGACAGAAATGGCTCTTCTTCAAGAACAGCTGTGCCAGAACTATGGCTTGCCCAAGGTCATTCAGCAGGTGCAAATGGAGGAGTGGGGAATCAAACCCGGTTCCCCCAGATTAGAGTCTGCACACTTAACCACTACACCAAACTGGCTCTTAATCACTACACCAAGAAAGAATGTATTTTTTCTCCTGGGGAATCTTTGCTGCCAATCTCCAGGCGAAGGGTGGAGATCACTCAGAATTACAACTCAGAGTTACAACTGCTCTCCCGATGTCAGAGATCAGTTCCCCTAGAGAAAATGGTGGACTCTGTGCCATTATACACAGATGATCAAATTGATGCTGAGTGCCCAAGGCCGGGACAACTGCCCACAATGGGCCTTATTCGTAGTACTAACATAAAAACACAGAATGGAAGACAGGTTTCCAAAGCTCCCTATAATGAATGTGGCTGCCTAGGAATCTGTCAGGGAGAATTCTGAAGATATATTTCATGGATCCTCTACCTGGAGAGACTGCCATCTATATTAAAGTTTAAAAAGTGGGGGGAAATACGGAAGAGGGCAACCAAGATGATAAGGGGCTAGGAGCACCTTACCAATGAGGAAAGACTGAAGAGCCTGGGACTTTTCGGTTTAGAAAAGAGACAACTAAGGAGGGGACATGATAGAAGTTTATAAAATTATGCCTGAGATGGAGAGAGTTGACAAAGAAACCTTTTATCAAGAAGAAGAAGAAGAAGAAGAAGAAGAAGAAGAAGAAGAAGAAGAAGAAGAAGAAGAAGAAGAAGAAGAGGAAGAGGAAGAGGAAGAGGAAGAGGAAGAAGAGGAAGAAGAAGAGGAAGAAGAGGAAGAAGAGGAAGAGGAAGAGGAAGAGGAAGAGGAAGAGGAAGAGGAAGAGGAAGAAGGAAGAAGAAGAAGAAGAAGAAGAAGAAGAAGAAGAAGAAGAAGAAGAAGAAGAAGAAGAAGACAAGCCAATGTTGGATCAGGCCAATGGCCCATCCACTCCAATATTCTGCGTCACAGTGGCCAAAAATACCAGGTGCCATCAGGAGGTCCCCCAGTGGGGCCAGGACACTATAAGCCTTCCCACTGTTGCCCCTCCCCCAAGCACCAAGAATACAGAGCATCACTTGCCCCAGATATAAGAACGTAAGAGAAGCCAATGGTGGATCAGGCCAATGGCCCATCCAGTCCAACACTCTGTGTCACACAGTGGCCAAAAATACCAGGTGCCATCAGGAGATCCAGCAGTGGGGCCAGGACACTAGAAGCCCTCCCACTGTTGCCCCCCCAAGCACCAAGAATACAGAGCCTCACTTGCCCCAGACTGAGACTTCGTATCTATACCTTGTGGCTAATAGCCACTGATGGACCTCTGCTCCATATGCTTATCTAATTCCCTCTTGAAGCCGTCCATGCTTGTAGCTGCCACCACCTCCTGTGGCAGTGAAATCCATGTGTTAATCACTCTTTGGGTGAAGAAGTACTTCCTTTTATCTGTTCTAACCCAACTGCTCAGCAGTTTCACGGAGTGCCCATGAGTTCTTGTCTTGTGAGAAAGGGAGAAAAGTACTTCTTTCTCGACCTGCTCTATCCCATGCATAATCTTATAAACCTCAATCATGTCACCCCTCAGCCATCGTTTCTCCAAGCTAAAGAGCCCCAAGCGCTTTAACCTTTCTTCATAGGGAAAGTGTTCCAACCCTTTTATCATTCTAGTTGCCCTTTTCTGCACTTTTCCCAATGCTTATAATATCCTTTTTGAGGTGTGGTGACCAGACATGTATCTGAGTGAGTGAAGGAAAAACACAATGAACATTGTCTGAGCACCACTGGAAAGATTTTGAGCTGGCCTGCATATGCTCTGAACATTGAAAATCTGCACTCAGACAATCTGGTTTATGCATTTAGCAACCTGGATAAATTATTCAAATGAAGGCAATTTACATAATTGCTTTTCTTTTGCATAATTCATTCCCGTGCTTCCATGTTTTGTGTAAATGAGTCTGGTTTTGCTTGTTGAGATGGTGTAACGGCACTGAAGCTCTGTCCCAAACCGGAGGGAATCTAATCCAGCCTCCCACGATTTAAGATTTCAGCAGACCTTTATTGATTGATTGATTTGCATAACTTATACCCCAACTACCTTCCCTCATGAAGCCCACCTTTCTTCCCGCATAAGAACATAAGAGAAGCCAATGTTGGATCAGGCCAATGGTGCATCCAGTCCAATACCCTGTGTCACACAGCGGCCAAAAATACCAGGTGCCATCAGGAGGTCCACTAGTGGAGCCAGGACACTGTTGCCCCCCACCCCCAAGCACCAAGAATACAGAGCTGCACTTGTCTCAGAGTTCCTATCTATAGCTTGTGGCTAATAACCACCAATGGTCCTCTGCTCCATATGCTTATCTAATTCCCTTTTGAAGCCGTCCACCCTTGTAGCTGCCATCACCTCCTGTGGCAGTGAATTCCATGTATTAATCACTCTTTGGGCATGACCTTGGGCAAGCCATAGTTCTGTCAGAGGTGTGACAGAAGGGCAAGAGAGCCAGTTTGGTATAGTGGTTAAGAGCGGCGGACTGTAATCTGGAGAATGGGGTTTGATTCTCCAGTCCTCCACATGCAGCTGCTGGTGTGACCTTGGGTCAGTCACAGTTCTCTCAAAGAGCTCTCAGTCTCACTTACCTCACAGGGTGTCTGTTATGGGGAGGGGAAGGGCAAGAGAGCCAGTTTGGTATAGTGGTTAAGAGCGGCGGAATGTAATCTGAAGAACGGGGTTTGATTCTCCAGTCCTCCACATGCAGCAGCTGGGTGACATTGGGCGAGGCACAGTTCTCCCAGAGCTGTTCTCTCAAGAGCAGTCCTCTCAGAGCTGTCTCAGCTCCACCTACCTCACAAGGTGCCTGCTGTGGGGAGGGGAAGGGAAGGGCCTCCGAGTGAAAGGCGGGGTATAAATCCACTCTCCTCTTCTTCTCTTCTCTTCAAGGGGGCTAACAATTTAAGACAGGGATGACAGAATCACCTTTTAAAACAGAGTTAAAATATGTAAAAAAATAAATTTAAAACAGGTCAGACAGATCACTGAGGGAAGGCCAAATGAACAACGGCGACAAAAATCCTCACCTGCTGGCAGAAGATGGCTACAGAAGGGGACAGACAGATCTCCCTGGGGAGAGAGTTCCAGAACTTTGGTGGATTCCCCCACGTTGCTACCTGCCTAATCTCAGCAGACCAGGGCACCTGAAGCAGGACTTCTGGAGATGACCATAGTGGCAGGGTGAGTTCATAAGGGCATGCATTTCCATCAGGCTCATAGCCCTGGGGGTGGAGCCCCACCACTCATGACCCCTGCCCCACCACCTGATAATGCCAGAAACCCCCACCCCCAGTGTGCCTAGCCCTTCAGCCAGCAGGCTGGAGGAGGAGGAGGAGGAGGAGGAGGAGGAAGAAGAAGAAGAAGAAGAAGAAGAAGAAGAAGAAGAAGAAGAAGAAGAAGAAGAAGAAGAAGAAGAAGAAGAAGAAGAAGGAGGAGGAGGAGGAGGAGGAGGAGGGGGAGGAGGGGGAGGAGGGGGAGGAGGAGAAGGAGGAGATTGGATTTATACCTCGCCCTTCACTTGGAATCTCTGAGAGGCTTACAAACTCCTTTCCCTTCCCATCCCCACAACAGACACCCTGAGAGAACTCTGAGAGAACTGCTCTTGAGAACAGCTCTGACAGAACTTGTGATTGACCCAAGGTCATCCAGCAGCTGCAACCAGAGGACTGGGGAATCAAACCCTGTTCTGCCAGATTACAGTCCGCACACTTAACCATTACACCAAACTGGAGATAGTTGGGATTGAACTTCGGACCTTCTAAATACCAAGCAGGTGTCCTTTGCATCACATACAATTTGATCCTTAATGGAGCTCTTACAATAAGAGTTGTTCAGCAGCGGAATCAGCCAGAACCCCCACCCCCAGTGTGCCTAGCCCTGCAGCCAGCAGGCTGGAGGAGGAGGAGGAAGAAGGAGGAGGAGAAGGAGAGGAAGAAGAAGAAGAAGAAGAAGAAGAAGAAGAAGAAGAAGAAGAAGAAGAAGAAGAAGAAGAAGAAGAGGAGGAGGAGGAGGAGGAGGAGGAGGAGGAGGAGGAGGAGGAGGAGGAGGAGGAAGAGATTGGATGTATACCCCACCATTCACTACCCAAGGGAGTCTCAGAGCAGCTTACAAACTCCTTTCCCTTCCCCTCCCCACAACAGACACCCTGTGAGCAGTGTTCCCTCTAAACTGAGTTAGCGTGAGCTAGCTCACAGTTTTTTAGCCTCCAGCTCACAAATTTTTGTCTCGGCTCAGGAAGGATGGCTCCAGAACAAACTAATTGAGGCAGTAGCCAAACCTCTTGCTCACAACTTTAATGCCAGCAGCTCACAAAGTAGAATTTTTGCTCAGAAGATTCCACCGCTTAGAGGGAGCATTGCCTGTGAGGTGGGTGGGGCTGAGAGAGCTCTGACAGAAACTGCTCTTTTTTCAAGAACAGCTGTGCCAGAACTATGGCTTGCCCAAGGTCATCCAGCAGGTGCAAGTGGAGGAGTGGGGAATCAAACCCGGTTCTCCCAGATTAGAGTCCGCGCACTTAACCACTACACCAAATTGGTGTAAAGAAAGAAGAGGAAGAAGAGGAAGCTGCCCTAAAAGTTCTGGTCAGTTTCACTCCTCTCCCATCAACTGCTAAATCTAAGTTCCTCCCGGGGGTGAAACTGACCAGAAGTGGCAGGAGGCGAGGCTGGGGAAGGAAAGAGAGAAGGACAAGTCATGGTGATGGTGGTGGGGAAGCCAATCTCTCTCTCTCCCATAACTTTCCATGGCAGGGGGTGGGGGGTTTGGTGATGGTGGGGGAAGCTAATCTCTCTCTCCGGGGGTTGCCGATCTCCAGATGGTGGCTAGAGATCCCCTGGCTACAGCCCTGATTTGCATGCACATATTCTCAATAAAGCCTAGCATAGGGATGGGCAGGAATCAGCTCACTAACGAAAGTTCGTCACGGCTTTTGGCCAGTTCGTGGTTCGTGAAGCAACGTTTGCCAACTGAAGAGCCACCACAGACTTCTGCGAATTTTGATGCCATTCGTGGCAGTTTGTGGTGGTTTGTGAAGAGCAGAAAGCAGGGGCTTAAAGGGCTCCAGGCCATTTAAACCCCTGCTTTGTGCTCTTTGCAAAGGAGCTGTTTAAACTGCTGCTTTCTGCTCGCTGCCAAAATCCGCCGAACTTGCCGCCACAGGATGTGGGGATAGCCTTCAACTTGGAAGGCTTTAAAAGGAGAGTGGACAAATTCATGGACTTGGTGGGACCAATGTTCCCTCTAAGCTGTGGAGTCTCGTGAGCAAAAAACTACTTTATGAGCTACTGGCATTAAAATCGTGAGTGAGCGATTTGGCTACTGCATAAATTAGTCTGCTCTGGAGTCATCCTTCTTGAGCCAAGACAAAAACGTGTGAGCCAAAGGCTAAAAAACTGTGAACTAGCTCACACTAACTCAGCTTAGAGGGAACACTGGATGGGACTTTGGTCGGATCCAACATTATGTTCTTGCATGCACTAATTTGAAAGTCGTGGCTTCACTCATTCATTGCAGAGATGGGAAAAGTGCAGAGGGCAACCAAGACAATTACAGGGTTGGAGCACTTCCCCTCTGAGGAAAGGCTGAAGAGCCTGTGACAGTTTAGGTGAGAGATGACTATGGAGGGAAATGATAGAGATTTATAAAATTATGTATGGTGTGGAAAGAGCAGACAAAGAGAAAACTTTCTTCCTCTCCCAAAATACCAAAACTCGAGTTGATGGGCAGTAGATTCAGGACAGACAAAAGAGCAGGGCCGGCTTGCCCACTAGGCGAGCTAGGCACTCGCCTAGGGCACCGGCCCTGCAGGGGCGCCAAAATGCCCCCTGCCACCCCTGTGAATAGCTCCCCTTCCCGCCCAACACTGGCAGCCCCGGCTTTCCTGGGTGCCTCGCGGCTGCAAGATGCCCAGAAAAGCCGCCGCCACCGCTGGGAGGGAAGGGGCAAGGGTTCTAACCCTGCCCCTTCCCCGGCTCTCCTGGGCACCTCACAGCTGCGAGGCGCCCAGAAAAGCCGGCGCTGGGAGGGAAGGGGCGAGGGTTCTAACTCCGCCCCTTCCCCGGCTTTCCTGGGAAATGGCGCTGGGCCATCTCCAGGCCCCACCAGGAGGTTGGCATTCCTGGTGGGGTGGGCGCCCGAGGCTGTCCTGCCTAGGGCGCCCAGACACCTGGGGGCGGCCCTGCAAAGGAGAATACTACTTTACACAGAGAGTGATTAAAATGTGGAATTCACTGCTAGAGGATGTAGTGATGGCTACAGGAATCAATAGCTTTAAAAGGGGATTGGGTAGATTCATGGGGGATAAGTCTACTGATGGCTACTAGCCTTAGCGACTAAGGGGAACCTTCACATTGAGAAGCACTACGCCCCTGAATCCCAGAGCCAGAAGGCAACATCAGGGGAAGGCCTCGGCCTCTATGCCCTGTAGTTGGCCATCCAGAGGAACTGGTTGGCCACTTCAGCCCTTCTGGGAGAACCTTTTTCTAGAATAAGACAAGTTGCTTTTCAAGCTATGTGAGTATATGATAATAGTATTATGTTTGTTGTTTGTTTGAATTTGGTTAATAACGAATGACGCTAAAATGCTAAATTCTTGTATTTTATAGAAGAGTTAGAAAAATCATGAGTATGCAGCTTTTTGTTGCTTGAGGCACTCCATATTTCGCATTGACTGTAAGAAAATGGTTTCTATTATCAAAATTAGATGATGTATTATTACCACTGATTTTTTTTTTTTGATTGTACATAATTTTGAATTATTTATAAGGGTACACTTTTTGGTCAGAAGAAGACACATTGTCGAAACGGCAGCATCAATCCGGAGACCACCGTCCCGCCTTTTCGCTTCTATTTCTATTGTATTTTCTTGTAAAAATCACATTCAGAAATTAATGTTTTGTATAAAAAACTTGAGATAAATAATTGTGGATGCTTCTTTATCACAGTTGTATGACTCATACATTGTATGGCCACTGTGTGAGACAGGATGCTGGACTGGATGGACTATTGGTCTGAATCCAGCATGGCTTTTCTTATGCTCTCAAATATCTTAACACATTATAATTTGGGGATATTGTGCTTGGGGCTCTTTAGTTTGGAGAAATGATGGCTGAGGGGTGACATGATCGAGGTTTAAAAGATTATGCATGGGATAGAGCAGGTCGAGAAAGAGGTCCTTTTCTCCCTTTCTCACAAGACAAGAACTCATGGGCACTCCATGAAATTGCTGAGCAGTCGGGTTAGAACAGATAAAAGGAAGTCCTTCTTCACCCAAAGAGTGATTAACACATGGAATTCACTGCCACAGGAGGTGGTGATGGTTACAAGCATGGACAGCTTCAAGAAGGAATTGGATAAACATTATGGAGCAGAGTTCCATCACTGGCTATTAGCCACACGGTATAGATAGGAACTCTCAGTCTGGGGCAAGTGACGCTCTGTATTCTTGGTGCTTGTGCGGGGCACTGCTGGACCTCCTACAAGCTACAAGCATGGACGGCTTCAAGAGGGAATTAAATAAACATACGGAGCAGAGCTCCATCAGTGGCTATTAGCCACAAGGTATCAATAGGAACTCTCAGTCTGTGGCAAGTGGTGCTCTGTATTCTTGGTGCTTGGGTGGGGGGGCAACAGTGGGAACCAGTGCCCTGGCCCCACTGCTGGACCTCCTGATGCCACTGCTGGACCTCCTGATGGCACTTTTTGGCCGCTGTGTGACAGAGTGTTGGACTGAATGGTCCTTTGGCCTGATCCAACATTGGCTTCTCTTACGTTCGTATGATATCCCCTCATCCCTCTCTCTCCCTAAAAGACTACAGATCCCAAGCTTTCCTGGGCTGAGGAAATGATTATTATACCATTTTATAGTTGCAAGAGGAGCTGCAGTGGCTCAAGTGGTTAAGACACTGAACTGCAGGCTGTGGAAGGTCAGTAGTTCAGCAGTTCAAGACCCGGGTACCGCAAGACAGAATGAGCTCCTGTCTCTAGTTCCAGCTCCTGCCAACCTAGCAGTTCGAAAGCAAGAAATTGCAAGTAGATAAATAGGTACCACTTCGGTGGGAAGGTAACAGCATTCCATGCACTTGGTGTTTAGTCATGCCGGCCACATGACCACGGAAACGTCTTTGGACAGTGCTGGCTCTTCGGCTTTGAAATGGAGATGAGCACCGCAACCCTAGAGTTGGATTCGACTGGCTTTCGAGCAAGGGAACCTTTACCCTTTACCTATAGTCGCAATGCTGCATGCACTGACTTTGTTCAGCTGAGCTTGTTCCCCAGTCCTAAGCACAGGGTAGCACTGTGGACCTCTAATATAGATTAACCTAGCCATGTCCAAGAGGTCGGACCAGAAACAATGGGTTGAAATTAAATCAGAAGATTTAATTTCAGCTGAACATTAGGAAGAACTTCCCAACAATTAGAGCCGTTCCTCAGTGGGACAGGCTTCCTCGGGAGGTGGTGGGCTCTCCCTCTTTGGAGGTTTTCAAACAGAGGCTAGATGGCCATCGGACAGCAATGTGGATTCTGTGGACTTGGGCAGATCATGAGAGGGAAAGCAGGAAGGGTTGTCTCAGTGCTTAGTTCTTGTGGCCCAGGGAAATGCTGATTGCCACTTTGGGGTCAGGAAGCAATCCTGGAGGGATTTTTTTGTCATCTTCCGAATGTGGAACAGGGGTCACTGCCAGTGTTCCCTCTAAGCTGAGTTAGTGCGAGCTAGCTTGCAGTTTTTTAGCCTCTGGCTCACACATTTTGTCTCCGCTCAGGAAGGAGGGCTCCAGAGCAAATTAATTTATGCAGGAGCCAAATCACCTGCTCACAACTTTAATGCCAGTAGCTCACAACACTATTTATTTATTTGTTAGGCTTTTATCCCGCCCTCCCGCCGAGGCGGCTCAGGGCGGCTTACAACAGTAAAAACTAGAATTTCTGCTCACAAAACTCCACAGCTTAGAGGGAGCATTGTCCACCACCACCACCACCACCTGCTCCTCCTTGTGGAGGGGGAGGTATTTGTGAATTTCCTGCATTGTGCAGGGGGTTGGGCTAGATGACCCTGGAGGTCCCTTCCAACTCTATGATTCTATGATTCTAAGAGACATAGATGACCGTGTGGGAAATCATCTGGTGAGAACACAGCCTTTCCTCACTAAGCGTTTCTCCGTCAAAGTCTATGCCAGCTCTTCTCGCATCTCTCGATTCCCCAGGCTTCCGGCGTGTGTGTTTTTTAAAAGCTCTCTAAGTGCTCTGTGTTCCCATTTCCCTACCTCCTAACCCCCTGAGGAATCCCGTCAGTGACAAGAAGATGGAAAAAATACAGATGGCATAATTATATATTTTGCCGTTGATTAATCACCGCAAAACATTAATCACATTTGGTGTAACAATAGATAATCAAATCCTTTATAGCCGGAATTAAGTTCCTTTCTGATAAGGAATGGGTTCCTTTAGGATATTGACACGGCTCCTTTTGCCAGATGTTCCGCTTCCATTCCACATCTGCATTTGTTTGGAAGCCGCTCGAGGGCTTTGGCAGAAATATGGCTTTATGGTTCAGTGCCTGCTCCTGGGCGGGCATGCTGACAAGCAGAACTGTGACTAGGGAAGATGCTCCGTCCCGCGGATGTTGAGTCGCGGCTTGCCCCTCCTTCAGCGTCAATGAAATAGTGGGTGTTTTATGGCGGAAAACCAACTCTAAGCTGTACTTACTATGCACTTCTTATTTATTTTTATTTTATTTATTTATTTTTTAAAGAAGAAATTCACCAAATAGATTCCGGTGGGCAGCTGTGTTAGTCTGAAGCAACAAGACCCCAAAAGCCGTCGATCGACGCTGTACAATAAACAGGTGGATGGAAACTGGTCAAGAAATCATACAGAAAGACCCAAAGGGAAACTGGAAAAGAATCCTCACGTGCCATCAGGACTCGGGTATTAGAGCACAAATCCCGCTTTAAACATGGTATGACACATGCCCCTTCTATATTGACAATACTGTGAGGGTCTGCGTGTGGCGCCTGGTCAGAGCTGCTGCTGCTTTCTTCTGACCAGTTCTCTAAGCAAATTTTTAAATGTCTCTCCGGGGTAATTGTTTTGACTTTATATATCTGTTGAGGATCACTGCTAGGTATATTTGCCTTTTGTTGTTAAGAGTCAGGCACCAAAGCTTGTCCACTTCAAAACAGAATAGTACTTTAGTTTCAGAAAACTCAACAGGGGGATGGAAGATAGATACAGAGGATAATTTGTTTCCTTTCAGGCTAAACGCTTGCCCTTACATTCACTTAGGCAGTATGTTGACTACTTTCAGTTCATACATAGATGTTCATCAGTTCTCTAAACACGCTTACACTCCTCCTCTCCCGCAACTGCTTTGTGGTTTTCCTTGGGCTTTCTCGAACAGGTCCCTCTGGGTCTCCCTGGTCACCAAGCCAGCTTTCCAGACTCCTGCCAGACCGTCCTTTAGCCCTTTCTAAACCACCTCCAGTTCCTTTTTAAGGAGAGAGGTCTCAATGGTGTGTGACTATGCTGTGTTAAGTTTTGAACTGTCTGGTCACTGTCCCCTTCCTTCTGAGGAACTCAGTAAACCAGGTTCTTCCACAGAGAGCTTCTTCAGTTCTCTCTGACAGACTTCTTCTCCACTCTCTCCGTCACACACCGAACACCTTCGCAGCTTCCCTCAACTGCCCATTCCAAACGGAACCTTTCGTCTGTTATCTGCCAATCACTGAGGGTTCCGAGCTAAACGGCCCCCTCCTCACTCTGTCATGTGACTCAGCAGTGTTTACTCGCTGCTGGTCCCAGACCTTTAAGTCCGTCACACATGGTCATCTGGAAACCCCGCTTTGCCTTACATTTTTTTCTGAAAAGAGCCATAGACATGACAACTTTAGGTTTGTGGCATTAGAGGTTTTTCAAGCTAAAAACTACAATCGATGAGACGTTAAAAGATGGTTATGACAAAGAGAAGCCTTTTGGATTTATAGGCTGAACACGTGTCATCCGGAGGGTTTGAATGGATCCATAGATTTGTCATGCTATCTATGAGAATGTCATTTTATGGTATATTGATTCCTCCTGTATTCTACCATGTAAGATATAGGTATGTAAGTTGTGGAAGGATAGATTACCCTTTGTATAGTAGTAATGTATAATAAGAGACTACAGGCTACACATGTTGAGGCTGCCAAACCCATTTATTCTTGCCCGGGATAATTATATGAAGCTTTATGGCTGGTAAGCGTTTATTACTTGTAGAAAAATTGTGTAAAGAATTTTGATATAATGCAATCAGTATTTTAAGAATTGTTATTGTAACGTTTTGTAGAAACATCTTGATGAAATATCTGTCGGTTTGAAAGACAAATTCTCATGAGACCTTGTATGTATAACATTTATTTTTTTTTGAATTCACATACTGTTGGGCACATTACCCCCATAACACGTTTGTTAATAAGTTGTTTTTTTTATTGTAAAAAGTTCAGAAGAAGTTTTCTATCATGAAACGGAACGTCATTCTGGAGAGTTTCGTTAACGCACCACAGTGTTCTACATCCATAAAGGAATCCTGCTCTTTACGTCTATGAAGACTACCTTGAGTGATAAGAACATAACATAAGAGAAGCCAATGTTGAATCAGGCCAATGGCCCATCTAGTCCAACACTCTGTCACACAGCGGCTAAAATATACCATGTGCCATCAGGAGGTCCAGCAGTGGGGCCAGGACACTAGAAGCCCTCCCACTTCTGCCCCCTCCAGCACCAAGGATAGAGTGCATCACCTGCCCCAGACTGAGAATTCCCATATATACCCTGTGGCTAACAGCCACTGATGGACTTCTGCTCCAGATGTTTATCTAATTCCCTCTTGAAACTGTCCATGCTTGTAGCTGCCACCACCTCCTGTGGCAGTGAATTCCATATGTTAATCACTCTTTGGGTGAAAAAGTACTTCCTTTTATCTGTTCTACCCCGACTGCTCAGCAATTTCATGGAGTGCCCACGAGTTATTGTATTGTGAGAAAGGGAGAAAAGTACTTCTTTCTCAACCTGCTCAATCCCATGCATAATCTTATAAACCTCGATCATGTCACCCCTCAGCCGTCGTTTCTCCAAGCTAAAGAACCCCAAGTGTTTTAACCTTTCTTCATAGGGAAGGTGATCCAACCCTTTTATCATTCTAGTTGCCCTTCTCTGCACTTTTTCCAATGCTGTAATATCCTTTTTGAGATGTATAATATCCTCTTTGATTTTTGTTGATCCTTTGGTTGGATTTTAGCGCATATCTTTCACAGTTTCCCTTTGGGTCTTTTTGTATGATGGACAGTATACAACAAGTGAAAATGATATCAGAATATATTAAACATCAACATCTTATTTGTTTCGTTTCGTAAAGCGGGAAGATTAAACAAAAGCACACTTTCCCGCCTCGAATTTTCTATGTTTAAACTCGAGAGCTGCGGCTATGACTCCTGTGAAGCTATTGCTACCATGTCAGTATACTTAATGAGGAACAAACAATAAAAGACACAATTGTTGGTTTGGTCCCATTCAGAGGAAGTCCTCACGAAACGAAACGCTATTCTGGAGAACTTTGTCAACTGCAGCTACTTTTGAACACTTCTTTGCACTTTTCTGTACTGATTATAAGATATTGATGTTTAATATATTCTGATATCATTTTCACTTGTTGTATAGTGTCCATTGACTGCTTTCTGGGTCTTGTTGGTTTATCTGAGCTGTTACCTTTCGTGTGAATAGTGTTGATCTGAAGCAACAGAAGAAAATTCGAGTCCGGTAGCACCTTTAAGACCAACAAAATTTTATTCAGGGTATGAACTTCTGGGTGCACGTGTATTTGAAAAAGTGTGCATGCATATGAAAGTTTACACCTTGGATAAAACTTTGTTGGTCTTAAAGTTGCCCTGGACTCGAAATTCATCAAAGTGAGCTGTTTGGGTGCCAGGATAGCTGAACTGAACAGTATCCCTTTCACAAATCTGCATAGACTGTATGATTCATTTTATTTGTTTTATTTTATTAGCTTGATTTATACCCCGCCCTTCCTGTTGAAGTGGGTTCAGGGTGGCTTACATAAAATGTATTTAAATGCAATTGAAAACAGACATAAAACATCCAAGGACAATCAAAAACCATTTTCAAAGTGCTGGAAACAATTCAAGTGCAGAGCGGGCGTTCCTAAAACCAACCGTATCACTACTTGGCCCTGGTGGTATTCTCAATCGGCTCAATCTGATTGCATAATATATGTGGCGAGGTAGTCTGACTGACTGCAAAATAGGCTGAGGGTGGTAGAACCAGAACCCAGGGTGCGGGGTCACTCCTCGGATGTTTAAGGCGGCTCCTAATAGAAAACCTGGTGGAAGAGCTCTGTCTTTCAGGCCCTTTGTTCTATGAATCTCGGGGATGGGAAAGGATCTGTGTAGACCACTGAAGCACCATCCTCTGGCCAGTGAAAACTCTGCTCCCTTCATCTATTCTGATGTCTGTCAGGGCTATTTTTGGGCAGGAACGCACAGGAACGGAGTTCTGGCTGGCTCCCAAGTCGGCCACACCCAGCAGGAACTCATTAGCATAACAGGCCACACCCAACAGCAGGTTTTCTATTAGGAGCCGCCTTAAACATCCGAGGAGTTACCCCGCGCCCTGGGTTCTGGTTCTACCACCCTCAGCCTGTTTTGCAGTCAGTCAGTCTATCTCGCCGCATAAGTTATGTGATCAGATTGAGCCGATTGAGAATACCACCAGGACCAATGCCTAAGTAGTGATACGGTTGGTTTTAGGAAAGCCCGCTCTGCACTTTAATTGTTTCCGGCACTTTGAAAATGGTTTTTTGATTGTTTGATCATTGATTGATTGATTGATCATTAGGATTGGCTACATTTGGGGTGTGTGGCTTAACATGCAAAGGAGTTCCTGCTCCAAAAAAACACCCCTGGGTCTTGACAACAAACAAGGTAAACAGAATAAGAAGCAAAAGGTGGGTGTGGCTGGATGACCACACTTCTGGCAACATGGGGGTGTGGCCTGATATGCTAATGAGCTGTGCCATCAGGGGTGTGGCCTAATATGCTAATGAGTTCCTGCTGGACTTTTTCTACAAAAAAAGCCCTGATGTCTGTTATACCTACACATGAAGCTGCCTTAGACTGAATTTGGTCCATCAAAGGTCAAAGAAGAAGGGGATGGCAAAGGATGAGATGGTTAGACAGTGTCACCGATGCAACAAACATGAAATTGAGCAAACTTCAGAGGACAGCAGAAGACAGGAGGGCCTGGCGTGATCCAGTCCATGGGGTCGCGAAGAGTCGGACTCGACTGTGCAACTGAACAACAACAACCTTCAAAGCCAGTATTCTCTACTCAGACAGGCAATGGCTCTCCAGGGTCTCAAGCAGAGAAGGTCCTTCACATCCCCTACTGCCTGATCCTTTTAATTGGAGATGCCGGTGATTGGATGTGTGATCTTCTCAATGCAAGGCAGATGCTTCACCACAGAGCCGTGGTCCCTCCCCACATGTGTACATCAAAGCAAATGCCAGGCTAGGGATGCCAGCCTCCAGGTGGGACCTGGGGATCCCCTGGAATTACAGCTCATCTCCAAACTATGGTTATCAGTTCCTTTGGAGAAAATGGATGCTTTAGAGGGCGAATTCTATGGCATTGTACTCCACAGAGTTTCCTGTCCTCCTCAGGCTCCATCACCAAATCCCCAGGAGTTTCCTAAACAGGATCTGGCCGTCCTACCCTCCTCATCCCCCACTAGAGGCCAGGGGTAACTTGGCAACCCTATGCCAGCAACAAACACTCAGACCTGTCTTTCTCACAAAGTTGTATTCTATGCCTGAGCAAATGCATAAGGGGTGCGGGGAACCCTCTGTCCCGTATTTTGTGAGTCAACTGATCTAGCCCTAAATATCAGACTAATCATAGAATCATCGAATGTTAGAGTTGGAAGGGACCTTGCAGGTCATCTAGTCCAACCCCCTGCACTCTGCAGGAGCATAACCGAAAGAGAGCCCTACAACATACCCAAAAGATGGTTATTCAGCCTCCGCTTAAAAACATCCAGCGAAGGAGCATCCACCACCTCCCGAGGTAGTCTGTTCCACTGCTCACCCACTCTTACAGTGAGGAAGTTTCTCCTGATATTTAGCCGGTAACGACTCCCTTGTAATTTCCACCCATTAGAACTAGTCTTGCAATCCAGAGCAAGAGAGAATAGATCTGCTCCATCTTCTACATGACATGCAGTCACTGATCTCTTCAGGCCACTGATCTGCAGAAACATGCTTCATGAAGACAAGAATATTTCTTAGGGTTCCATCCCCTCATGGCCTAAGAGGGACATCAAAGTAAATCTTGTACTCCTGACGTAGGAACAACATGAGAGGCGTTTTTAAGGAAGCAAAAAAAAAGGGTTTCCAACTGGGTGAGTGAATCCGCGCCCAAATAAAAGCCGAATACAGATCTCTGATAAGATCTCTGATCTGTATTCGGCTGAATAAATACCCCCCAATAAGGCATACACTGAGTACACACTCCTAGTCGTGACGTGACTACCAAAAATACCTGCATGAGGGAGGGAAAGTTTTACATATAGCAGAGATCCTATCAAATTGAACCTAGCCCACAACTCAAAGCCCTACATGGCTTGGGGTTGGGGTATCTGATGGACCATGTTCTCCCATACATTCCTACCTGGGAGATTAGAGGGAGAGACCCTCCTGGCTGCCCCATCCATCCAAGAAGCTTGTTTGGTAGATACACAAGACAGGGCCTTTTCGGTGGCAGCCTCACAATTATGGAACAACATCTCCAGGGACATGCAATTGGCCTCCTCACTTCTGATTTTTGGGAGGCAGTTGAAGATGGTTTTATTAATACAGATTTGATTTGCTGATTAATTTAGCTTTTATTTGTTGGCAGTCCTAATTGGATTTTTTAAAAAATTGTAGTCTTTTATATGTTTAATTTCCCCATAACAGTCGTTTTTATTCGTATGGTAGGCTGCCTTGAGTGCTGCAAGTTAGAAAGGTGCTAATAAATATTTTAAGTAAATAAATTCACATAAATTACAAAATGGAGTGGGTGCAGAAGAGTTTTACGAGGATGACCGGGGGCCTGGAGACCAAGCCGTACAAAGACAGTCTGAGGGACGTGGGAATGTTCAGTATGGAGAAGAGGAGATTGAGGTGGGATAGGATCGCTCTCTTGAAGTATTTGGACCTCCTGATGACACCTGGGTTTTTTGGCCGCCGTGCGACACAGACTATTGGACGGGATGGGCCACTGGCCTGATTCACCATTGGCTTCACTTACATTCTTATGGGAGGTTGTCACTTAGAGGAGGGCAGGGAACTGTTGGCAGCAGAGAATAAGATTTGCAATGAAGGATTAAAATTATGGGTGGGGAGGTACCAGCTGGATATTAGGATTTTTTTCCCTTTACCGTAAGCGTTGTTCAGGAGTGGAATTGGCTGCTGAGGGAGGTGGTGAACTCCCTGTCACTGGCAGTTGTCAAGCAGCGGCTGGACAAACACTTGTCAGGGATGCTTTAGGCTGGTCCTGAATTGACCCTTCTAACACTGTGATTCCAGGAAAGGAAGGAAGGAAGGAAGGAAGGAAGGAAGGAAGGAAGGAAGGAAGGAAGGAAGGAAGGAAGGAAGGAAGGAAGGGAGAGGGAGAGGGAGAGGGAGAGAGGATTTTTGGAGGTTCCTGATGTAATGGGTTTAGAAAGGCGTAATCTTGTTTAGGAATATGCTGTTGATGAACCATCTGAGGAATATATGTATATTTTTTTTTTTAAAAAAAATATTTTAATATGGCTAGAAGAATTTCTCAGAGAGGTTTGGCATCTCCTTGAGAAAGGTACATTCATCTTGATTAGGATTATCTTGAGTAAGGCACTCCTAATCAGTGCTGGGCTATTTTCCAAATGTTAATATGTGTAAAAAAGAAACGCTTGGGAATGTACAGTTACAGTGCCGGCATTTGGCAGCTGGAGAAGCCGAGAGCTTCAAAGCTGCTTTTAAAACTTTCAACTGTTAAAAAAAAAAATTAACCGTTCTATCGAAATCGATCTATTTAGGCTTTCAAACAAGGCTCTGGGGCATGTTAAGTCTGTTTTCTGAACCAACAATTTGTCTTCCGAACGGGCATGTGAGCGGTGTACCTGAAGAGCTTTGGATATCAGGGAGAGAGTGTGCAGGACACATGGAGGGAACTGACTCTCTGCCAGCAGAGAATGGCAAAGATGAAAAATGCCGGGAGAGACCCACCTGAAATGGGCTTGTGTTGAGCACTGTGTTGAGCGGGGTGTGTGGGGGGGAACTGTCATTTTACGGTTCCATCATCCACGCACCCCAAAGCAATTTTCCCATCTTGAAAAGGGGCCTGAAATCGGAATCCAGCCCGAGTCAATCTCTGAGCACGAAGGCAGTGACAAAGCTGCTGATCGGAACATTAACCGACCATGTTCTTGTTGATGAAGGGAACGTGAAGGACTCAAGGGCATCCAGACTATGGAACCAAACTCATTATGGGGCTATCCTAGATGGATGTCTAGGACAGTCCCATGTAGAGGGCAAGTGTTTTGCTATCACAGAAGATGGAAGTGGCTTTCCAATGGTTTCGTGCACACACTTTCGTCGCTGAAGATTAGAGCGGGATGATAGCTTGGAGGGATAGGTGGGAAAGGAATAGTGCCGGACTGTCGACAACATTGTGACAGGCACAGGATTCGGAGTTAGCCATTTAAGAAGCGGTTGTCTGTTAAGTCAACTCCTGCCACCTTCCACGGAAATTATGGCCCCTCTACTTGTCTTCCTGGATTGTTTTGGAGACTGTGTTGTTCTGAACACCTCAGGGTGATCTCGCTGGTACTTGGCCTGCACAGCTCAGTGCACCGCAGGAATACTATGTGCAAATGTCTTTGCTGCGTTCCTAAGTTGCCTCCTCCTTGTAGTGTCGGTGTATCTGGCTCGACGTTTGCCAGGAGCTTTCTTGGGGGCAGTAAGAGGTGAGAGGTGTGAGGGGGAGTTGGTGTGAGGGAGTGGATATTTCTTCAGGTTTATGAGGGAGGCATGCATTGAAATGGCTCCTAGAAAGGTCCCTTACTATTTCCCCATGAACATTCATTCACTCGATTGCCCTGCTAGCTTTTATGAAAAATGTCTATTCAGGAATCTTGAATCACTGATTTCTGTAATTGTCCTCAACTGTCTGCAGTCTCTTCTGTGTTTTTGCCTCAGAACATTGAGATCCACAACTGAGCAATCAGAGGGAGGTGGGTGCAAGCAGGCAGGTTTTACCTCAGAACTCTGAGCTACACAGTTGACCAATCCGAGGGTGGGGGTGGGAGGCAGCAGCCTGCCAGGCAGATACAAAACAATTGGGAGAACACATTTTGCCCCTTTTTAAACTCCCTTAGGGGTCATATTTCTCAGAAATCTCTTAATGGAGGAGTTGATGTCATGGTAGGAATGCACTCCCCTTATTTTGGGTTTCTTGGTGCAGAGGTTTGGCTTGGGCACTGAATTGGGGGTGAGGGCATACCCCCCCCTTTTTTTAACAAAAAAATGTTTCTCATTATGTTACATTTAAGAAGTTGGACATGACTACATATTCAAAACACCACCCGAGCAATCAGATATTAAGCAAGTTCATATGAACCAATTTTCTAGAACTCACATTGTGAGAAGTAAACCTAATAAAGGAAACCACTTTTCTACAAATTTGGGCTATATTGCCACAGCGGGTGGGAGTGTGACTAAAGCCATTGGTAAGGCTGGGCCAGCAGCATCACTAAGGTGATCCTGCTGGGGCAGCCTCCCTGATGGATTAAAGTACCCTGGCCCTGCTCCTGCACCTGACAAACACCCGCCTGTTTGGTGTAAGGTAGAGATTGAGTTTAAAGGCATTGGGGAGGCTGGGCCAGCAGTAGCACTAAGGCAATCCTGCTGAGCAAAACTCCCTGACAGCTGTAAGCATCCTACCTCCTCTCCTACACTGGACAAACAGCTGCCTGTCTGGTGTAGGAAGGGGAGGGAGGAGGGGTATTAGAAACCACTGTGGAGGCTGGGCCAGCAGGATCACTAAGGTATTACTGCTGAGGCAGGCTCCCTGATGGCTTTAAGCACCCTGCACCCACTGCTGCATCTGACGGACAGCTGTCTGTCAGGTGTAAGAGGTGGGGGAGAGTGTGTTGGTAGCCATTGGGGAGGCTGGGCCAGCAGCACTGCTGCACTTCACAGGTGGTTGGCCATTCCTGATTTCCTCAACTGTCATTAGTTCTCTGCAGTCTCCTGTAACTGTTTTTTTGTTTTTTTTAAATCTCAGAACACTGAGCTCTGCAGTTGACCAGTCAGAGAGTGGGGGGTGCAAGAAGGCAGCAGCCTGGCAGCCACATAGGAAGCAATGGAGGAGTGCATTTTACCCCTTTTGACCCCCTTAGGGGTCGAATTTCTTAAAAACCCTTCTTAGTGAGTATCTACATCATGGTAGGAGTGTTCTCCCTTAATTTTGTTTTTCTAGGTCCAAGGGTATCCAGAGTTGTCCAGCAACTGTAAGTTGGGCATATTTGAGGTTGTTAATGCATAGAGTCACCTTAAATCAAAAGCTACTAAATGTACACACATTTTATATAAAAAGATGTCCACCCCAAAACCACCCTCCCTATATAGCGACATAAGAAGCAAACCCATTAACAAGTAGAGGGGGAAATATAACCACAACATTCATTTCTAATTCAGTTAGCAAGCAGTAATATTGGCTCAATAAAGACTGAGAAATGTATATCGGGGATGAGGTAGAACCTCATAAATGCCCCCCTCCTCAGATTAAAAAGATACCTGAAGATTATCAAACAGGAAAAAAAAAACTGTACCGATACAGAAGATGGATACAGTTTCTACAAGATAGTGAAGGGTCGTAGAAAGAGATCTTGTAAAATATATATATATATACCATAAAAGAAGTTGGTCAAAACCTTAGAAAAGCATAAGCACAGTTCATTTCATAACCCCGCAAAATAAAAGTTAAGTATAGAGCTGAGCAAATCATGAGAGAAACTAAATCAAGTTCTTTTCATGTTAAGGCATAAGTTCTTATCAAGTCCATAGAAGCAGGACATAATTCTATACCGAGGGTGGGGGTGGGGGGAAATAACTAAGAAGGTTTGGAACAAACATTTACAAAAACATAATGAAGGAAAAGTAGAAAATGGTGTTGTTCTACAGACAGTCAGCATAGTCAATTGTCCGAATTTTCTAAATGGGTCACTGAGGGGATGTAACGTGCAGAAAGAGGAACTTTTTTTTTAAAAAAAAAGGTAGGAAAGTAACAAACTGCAGAAGATAAAGCATTTGAGCAATTTATGTATAGAACTCTTTAGCAGACTGAGTAGAACCGGGGAAGGGTTATAAAATAAATCAGATTTATTACCGGGAAGAGAAGAAAGGGGTGTGTGTGAAGACGTTTGTGTTTATTGAGCAAAAATAAGAAACAAAAGAGAGTAAGAAAATAGCTGTTGATAAGACTGGAGAGTGTTGTTGGAGCAGACAATATGCCTTGACGTGTTAAAACACCCCTAGCCACTCAGAGTGCCAGACAAATTATCCATTTTGATGTAAGGAATTTGATACAAATGTGTCGATACTGCATTTCAGCCAGTTATTTCAGGTTGGAGGGAAAGGGGTGGGGGGTGATATAAGGAAGGCATTGTCCAAGATTTTTACCAAAAAATAAACCCCACCTCTCTTAACTGGTTGGCATCCTCTTTCATGGAGATTACTAGAAAATATTCACCAACATAACACACTTGTTTTCATGTCTTGTGGGAGTTAATTTAAGAAGTTTACCTAGATATGACTATATTACTTTTGAACAGGGATAACAGTATATCTTATAACATAGGGATTCGGGATGTGCATTTGGATATATCCAGGCAATATATAAATCTGAAAAAAAAACAGAAGAAAAGAAGAAGAGATTGGATTTATACCCCAGCCTTCACTCGGAATCTCAGAGTGGCTCACAATCTCCTTTCCCTTCCCCTCCCCGCAACAAACACCCTGTGAAGTAGGTGGGGCTGAGAGAGCTCTTTTGAAGACTGCTCTTGAGAGAACAGCTCTGAGAGAACTTGTGACTGACCCAAGTTCACACCCAGCAGCCGCGTGTGGAGGAGTGGGGCATCAAACCCGGTTCTCCCAGATTAGAGTCCACGCACTTAACCACGACACCAAACTGGGTCTCCTTATTGGTATTTTTCAGATATATTTGGGTCTCTGGATGAAGAAGAAGAAGAAGAAGAAGAAGAAGAAGAAGAAGAAGAAGAAGAAGAAGAAGAAGAAGAAGAAGAAGAAGAAGAAGAAGAAGAAGAAGAAGAGGAGGAGGAGGAGGAGGAGGAGGAGGAGGAGGAGGAGGAGGAGGAGGAGGAGGAGGAGATTGGATTTATACCCCGCCCTTCACTGCCAGAGGCCTTTCAGAGTGGCTTACAAACTCCTTTCCCTTCCCCTCCCCAGAACAGACACCCTGTGAGGTAGGTGGGGCTGAGAGAACTTCTGACAGAAACTGTCCTTGAGAGAACAGCTGTGCCAGAGCTTGTGACTGACCCAAGGTCACATCAGCAGGTGCAAGTGGAGGAGTGGGGAATCAAACCCGGTTCTCCCAGATTAGAGTCCGCACACTTAACCATTACACCAAACTGCATGATATTCAGGATTAATAAAAGAAGGTGCAAAATAATGAAATTGTGACCTTCCCCCAAGTACTTGTCCAGTCAGATTGTAGCGGACATGCCCTGGCAGCCAGAGGGGGGCAGGGGACAGTGGTGGGGCAGGTGCCCCTGGGCCAGGTGTCACAGCTGCTGGTGGGTCCAAGGAGAGAGTGGATTCTGGCCCCGTGTGGGTCCTCAGTCATGGGGCCAACATCTGGCACAGCCCATCCCACTCACTCTTTCCTCCATGCTGGATAAGAGTAATGAATGGTGGGAAGGCTTTTCCAGGGGCAGCAATGGATGGAGAGGCTGGCAGCATCTGTAACGGTGGATGCCAGGCACCCGGAGGGGCTTTCTTGCCACAGTGAGGGATGTAGGTGAGTAGGACCAGCTGGAGGTGTTTCTGCGTCCTAGGCAGGCACAGATGCCAACCTCCCGGTGAGGCCTGGAGACCCGCCATGCTGCCCCCGCCTCCTCTCCCCCCCCGAGGGGGAGGGGGAGGGCGGATGAGCTGCAAGCCAAGGAAGGGGCGGAGGTTTAAACCTCTGCCCCTTCAGTCCCAGCACCAGCTTGCCTGCACACCCCGCAGCTGCGGGATGCACCGGCGAGCCAGGGAAGGGGGACAGGGAGGACGGGCAAGCTCCACCACTGCCTCCTGTGCCCTGCTGGGGCACTCTTCACTGGCTGCGGCAGGGGGCTTTTCAGGGGCGGGGCTCAGTTCAGCGCCCCTGAGGGCTGGTGTGCCCTAGGCGAGCACCTAGCTCGCCTAGTGGGTGAGCTGGCCCTGTAGGTGAGAGACAGGGGCACATCGAAAGGTTGCTAAGGGTCTCTCTGGGGGCCCCCATCATCTCTCGCATCCCCAGTTCTTCCTCCTGCTGTGCCTCCAGAGGGGGTGGCATGTGGATTGGCATGGGGACACCCTCTCTGTCATGGGTCCTGGCTCCACTGAGGTTGACTATTCCTCAGATGAGGAAGAGGCATGGTGCAACTGAGCCTTGTCCAGAGTCAACCCAGAAGAGGAACCCTTAACAGCACCTGAGGGAGAAGAGGCCCCAGTATCTGCACAGGACGGGCAGCAAGGCAAAGAGACTAAGGTGCAGAGCCTGGCCCAGCATCCCGAGTTCAAGACACCTCGAGGCCAGAGTCCCCACCTAGCTCACCTGATTGTCCCAGACGCAGGGCACGCCAGCGTCTGGAAGTGCAGGAGAAACGGAGGAGTTGCCAGTGCAATGGCAACATGAGGGGCTGTGAGTCTTTGCAGGTTGCCTCTCAGGGAAGGGAGGAGTTGGTCATAAACAACCCCACTCACCTGCCTCAGCGCGGAAGCAACCGTGCATTCTCCGACCTAGTCCTGGCCGCCGGCCTCCGCTCCTCACTCCTGAAAACTCTGGCTGATTTCCTGGCATTCTGATCTTCGGCTCTGTTTCTCAGCTTGCTTTTGGACTGAGTATCCAGCTTTCGGTGAAGGGTATCCGAGGCGACCGGCCAGACCCAGCAGACTCTCAATGGTGTGGGCATCCTGTTGGAGGTTGCGGACAGCCAAGGCTGTAGCCAGGATTTTGTAATTTGGGGGAGAGGCTTTAAATAAGTTGGGGGGGCACTGACATAAAATTATATATATATGTATATATTTAAAAACTCACTTTTGCAATGTTGGCAGTCTGCTTGCCTACACAGGGAAGCAAGCTGCAATTGGGGAAGGGGCAGCGGTGGGGAGTCCTCCAGGTGGGGCCTGGGGGCTGCATGGAAGTCGGGGGCCTTGGCAGGAAGTCAGGGGGCAGGCCCTGAAATGCCCCACTGTAGCTATGGGCCTGTGGCCAGTGGTGAGCGGGGTCCACCTTCACAGCCATGTTCTTGTCCATCATCACCCACTGGGGCCCTGTGTGCTTTGGGTGCAGAGCACCACCGCGGGGTGCCCACAGGCCTGACATTCCCTCTCCCTACTGACAAGTGTCCAGGCTTTGTAGTAGGAGCTGGTCTCTTTAAGGGGTTGTGTGCAGCAGCAGAAGAGGATCATCACTCCTGTGGTCACCACCCCTCTCCTCCCCCGGCCAATGACAGATGCTTGGCTCGGCCTCCTCAGCTCATGGCTCCCATTGGTCCTGCCCGTCCTGTCGGTCACGCTGTCCCCACCTTGTAACAACACTGGAGCGGAACACTTCAAGGGGCTCATCACAGCGCTCTGCAAGAATGCTCAGGTACCTTTTCCCCCCATTTGGCTGCCATGTAACTATCCCTTCGGGAGGTGACTAGCGTGGCGCAGCGACTAGTCAGCCACTGCAGGGCAGGCGCAACACACGATTGCTCTTGCCCACTGCAGTAAGGGCACCAAGGTGTCCAGTTAAGAGGGTTGTGAACCTCTATGTGGGGTACGGTTGCCAGACCCCCAGTCTGGGCAGGGGTCCCCCCCGATTTTTTTTGGCTTCTGCTCACTGCTGGACAGCTGGCTGGCAGGGGAAGCCCCACTCCCAAACAGAGACGTCACACAACACTCTGCATTTGGGGCAAAACACAATGGTTTTAGGCCAGAAAACCCATCGAGTTTTGCCCAAAATGCAGAGCGTCGCCACACGCCGTCCCCAACATGGTGACGTCACTTGCGAGTGATGTCATTGCATCGGGGATGTCATGTGACGCCTCCCCCAGAACACTCCCCAAATCCCCCCACTGGCCTAAGGTGGGGTCTGGAGATCTCCCAGAATTACAAGGGACCTCCAAGCTGCAAAGATCAGTTCCCCTGGAGAGAATGGCTACTTTGGTGGGCTGACTCTATGGCAGGGGTGTCAAACATGTGGCCCGGGGGCTGGATCAGGCCCCCAGAGGGCTTCCATCAGGCCCGCCATGGAACTGGCCATCTCCTGCTTCCAGGTCTGCTGCTGCTGCTGCATTATAGCTTGCTTCACCAGACTCTCTCAATTGCTCAGCCTGGGTCCTAGACTCAGAACTCTGAGCCTGAGATTCCTGTGGTGAATGTCAACAAATCAAAAGTAGGTTTGCAGCTTACAGAGCCAATGTTTTAAGCGTGTTTTTATTTTAAGTAAAAAAAAAAAATCATCTCTGTGTTTTATTGGGTGTGTGTATATAAATCAGAAGCGGGAGACTGACCAGTAGTAGAAGTGCACAGAGAGTTTATATAGGTGATGAGATATATACAACATATACAACTTATATACAGAGAGTTACCTTACTCATGGACAGCATGACACGCCTTCCTTTGGAGAGCTAAGCCTCTCAACTAGCTCCCTGAGCATACAATTCTTATGCTACCATCCAGCCAATCATTAACAAGATGATGCAATGTTTGACCTAAATACATAGCACCTGTAGGAAGCACCTGGGAGTAGCTACTTAGCTGTTGGTCTGACAGCTCAGTTTGACCGCTTAGATCAAACTCATCTAGAGTAACTGCTTGCTACCTCACTCCTACAAATCTATAACTCAATATGTTTGTGTCCTTTATAAAGTTTATACCTCCGCTACCTGGCATTCCATTTTATGACACACGTGTGGCCCGACCGGACAAGGTCTCATTTATGTCAGATCCGGCCCGCATAGAAAATGAGTTGGACACCTCTAATCTTTGGCATTCTACCCTGCTTCCCTCCAAATCTCTAGGTGGTTCCCCGGCTCAGAGTTGGCAGTTCTACCAAGTGAACACGCCTCCCCTTCCGAAAAGACAGTGCAGAAGAACAAACTTCTGCATTCAGATATACAGACAGATGTATTCCCTTGTGTGTGTGTGTGTGTGTGTCCCCCCGCCTTGCAGTCTATCAGGGAAACAATGACGGCAAATGAACAAAAACATGGAAAGGAGAGGGAGTTAGAAGCCCTCCACCCCCCCAGGGCAACTTTCACAACAAAAAAATTAAAAATCACCAAAATAGTAATTCCGTCTGCGTCGACGTCTTCGGTGCGGGGTTGGGTGTACCTCCCCGAGCAGAGGTTTTAGCGCAGAAAATGGCATTGATTAGTAATCTCGGGTGCTTGTTGGAGCATTGTGCTCTGGACTGACCAGATTTGCATTTGAAAGCCTTGGCAACTCCCGTGTAGGGGAAAGGATGGGGGGAAGGAGAGGAGAGCCCGGTGAGGGGCTCTTTGTGTATTTATGGAAAACACACTGCTAAGGAGTGACAAGCAGTTGGGAAACCAAAAGGGTAGGATGAAGGGGGGGGCGCATGGGCAAAAGAGAGAGAGAGAATGAGATGGAAATCAGGCCGCTTTTGACAGGCGTGCATAATTCTTCCTGGAGGGTAGAGTCACCTGGGGAAACCGAGTGAGAGATAGAGACCATTAAACCTCGAGAGTTTTGCAGCATTCCTCAGAACACACAGCAAAGTTTACAAGGAACAGAGGGAGGCACCGGAATGCAAAATGAAGACTCTGTCCTACGGTTCTGGCTGGCGTGCGGCGTAGGCCTCATGGCCCCGGGCGGGAAGCAGCGGCTGTTCTGCGGAGTGACACTACAGGGGGGGGTTTCGACATGTAAGGATCCGACAGCTGAGAAAGATCTATTTCTTTTAGAATGTGGCTCTTTAAAACAAAGGAGGCTATTTACAAAAAAAGAGAGACATTCTTGGCGGTGTCGCGAGGGATTGAGAGAGAAGGCAGGATGGCAAACAGACTTCTACCGCTGGGGATTTGGCTGTCACTGCGTACCAGCTCTCTCCGGGCATTGAATTGTCTTTTAAGGTTGCCCTACCATAGGAGGAAGGAGCTGCGGTGGCTCAAGAGGTTAAGACGCTGAACTGCAGGCTGTGGAAGGTCAGTAGTTCAGCAGTTCGAGACCCAAGAGTGTCGCATGACGGAGTGAGCTCCCGTCTCTAGTTCCAGCTCCTGCCAACCTAGCAGTTTGAAAGCAAGAAATTGCAAGTAGATAAATAGGTACCGCTTCGGTGGGAAGGTAACAGCGTTCCGTGCGCCTTGGTGTTTAGTCATGCCGGCCACATGACCACGGAAACATCCTCGGACAGCGCTGGCTCTTCGGCTTTGAAACGGAGATGAGCACTGCAACCCTAGAGTCGGATTCGACTAGCTTTTGAGCAAGGGAACCTTTACCTTTACCTTACCACAGGAGGAGGAGGAGGAGGAGGAATTGGAATTATACCCCAACCTTCACTACCCGAAGAAGAAGAAGAGAGAGATTAGATTTACACCCCGCCCTTCACTACCCAAGGGAGTCTCAGAGAGGCTTACAAACTCCTTTCCCTTCCCCTCCCCGCAGCAGACACCCTGTGAGGCAGGTGGGGCTGAGAGAGCTCTGGCAGAAACGGCTCTTTTCCAAGGACAGCTCTTGTCAGAACTATGGCTTGCCCAAGGTCATCCAGCCAGGTACAAGTGGAGGAGAGGGGAATCAAACCCGTTTCTCCCAGATTAGAGTCCGCGCACTTAACCACGACACCAAACTGGCTGACCCGAAGGTGTCTCAGAGTGGCTTACAATCTCCCTTCCCTTCCCCTCCCCGCAACAGACACCCTGTGAGGTAGGTGGGGCCGAGAGAGCTCTTTCTAAAACGGCTCCTGAGAGAACAGCTCTGAAACGACTTATGACCAGGGCTTTTTTTTTTTTTTTTTTAACCCTGGGGGAATGTGCTGGAACAGAGTTCCAGAACCTCTTCAATAAAAGTATTTTAGAAATAATTAAAAAGGTTTAAGAGTTCGTGATTTTTCAGTACACAGGTTGAAAACTTCATTTCCCTCTTGAGACTCCCATCACCTCTTTAAAAAAAAAAAAAAGCCCTGCTTGTGACTGACCCAAGGTCACTCCAGCAGCTGCATGTGGAGGAGTCCAACACTCTGTCACACAGTGGCCAAAATATACCAGGTGCCATCAGGAGGTCCAGCAGTGGGGCCAGGACACTAGAAGCCCTCCCACTGTTGCCCCAGTCCCCAAGCACCAAGAATAGAGTGCATCACCTGCCCCAGACTGAGAGTTCCCATCTATACCCTGTGGCTAATAGCCACTGATGGACTTCTGCTCCATATGTTTATCTAATTCCCTTTTGAAACTGTCCATGCTTGTAGCCGCCACCACCTCCTGTGGCAGTGAATTCCATATGTTAATCACTCTTTGGGTGAAGAAGGACTTCCTTTTATCTGTTCTAACCCGACTGCTCAGCAATTTCATGGAGTGCCCACGAGTTCTTGTACTGTGAGAAAGGGAGAAAAGTACTTCTTTCTCAACCTGCTCAATCCCATTCATAATCTTATAAACCTCGATCATGTCACCCCTCAGCCGTCGTTTCTCCAAGCTAAAGAGCCCCAAGCGTTTTAACCTTTCTTCATAGACCACAGAGATCAGTTCCCCTGGTGGAGTTGGAGGCTGGACTGTATGGCATTATACCCTACGGGGTCCCTCCCCACCCCAAAACCTGACCTCCTGAAGCTCCACCCCCAAATCTTCAGGAATTTCCCAGCCCAAGTCCGACAATCCTAGCAAACTCATTTGTTACGGGGGCCGGATCGGACACAAATGAGACCTTGTTGGGCCGGGCCATGTGCGTGCCATAAAATGTAATGCCAGGCAGCGGAGATATAAACTTTATAAAGGACACAAACAGAAAGGTTTTTTAAAAACAAAAAATCCCCCCAAACTTAAAAACATGCTTAAAGCATTAGCGCTCTTGCGATATTTTCTTCATTTAAAAGTATCTGATAACTGACGCCCTGAATGATTGCATCAAAATGCCTGTGCTGTTGCAATCTTGAGTATGCTGTTCAAGCGTGTACCTGCAACCTGCAAACCTACTTTGAGAGCCAGTTTAGTGTAGTGGTTAAGTGCGCGGACTCTTACCTGGGAGAACCGGGTTTGATTCCCCACTCCTCCACTTGCACCTGCTGGTGTGACCTTGGGTCAGTCACAAGCTCTGGCACAGCTGTTCTCTCAAGGACAGTTTCTGTCAGAAGTTCTCTCAGCCCCACCTACCTCCCAGGGTGTCTGTTGTGGGGAGGGGAAGGGAAAGGAGTTTGTAAGCCGCTCTGAGACGCCTTTGGGCAGTGAAGGGCGGGGTATAAATCCATTCTCTTCTTCTTCTTCTTCTTCTTCTTCTTCTTCTTCTTCTTCTTCTTCTTCTTCTTCTTCTTCTTCTTCTTCTTCTTCTTCTTCTTCTTCTTCTTCTTCTTCTTCTTCTTCTTCTTCTTCTTCTGATTTACTGACATTCACCACAGAAATCTCATGCCCGGAGTTCTGAGACTAGGACCCAGGTTAAAACATGGAATGGCTGAGCGATTGAGAGAGTCTGTCGAAGCAAGCGATGATGCAGCAGCAGCAGCAGCAGAACTGGAAGCAGGAGAGGGCCAGTTCCACTGTGGGCCTGACGGAAGCCCTCCGGGGGTCTGATCTGCCCCCCAGGCCGCACATTTGACACCCCTGCTATATCATACGCTGGCAGTAAAGAGTGAGCAGGGCAGGCTGAAAAATGCCACCTCCTCCAGCCTGAAAATGCTTGACCAAATGGGGTAAGTCCAAAACCTTGATGTCCGGGTTCGCATTAGCTAAGGCGGGCTTTCAGGGCGTCTGGTTGAGTCCATTCTGTTAGACCGGGTCCCCGAATGCCCAAGAAGTGGTTTTGGACAGTGGGTGTGGCCATGTGGAGCTCTTCCCCAGCAGAGCTTCTGATAGGCCACCAGCGATCTGACTGGCTGTGCAGATTAGAATAATTTTTCTTCCAAGGACAGTTTCTCCCACAGTGTTGGTTTTATCTTTCCCATTCCTCTTTCTACACACACACATACATGCACAGTTTACATATAATTACCCCTGTTCCCACCTACACTTGACCTTTCTTTGTGTATGTCTCTCTACTACCAGTGGCAGCCATTTTGTAGTTACTCCCAGGGCTCTTTTTGTAGCAGGGACTCCTTTGCATATTAGGCGACACATCCCTAATGTAGCCAGTCCTCCAAGAGCTCACAGTAGCCCCTGTAAGAAGAGCTCTGGCAACTAAGTTTCACATGCCTCCCACCTCCCCCCCAAAAAAAAAAAGAAGAAGAAGAAGAAGAAGAAGAAGAAGAAGAAGAAGAAGAAGAAGAAGAAGAAGAAGAAGAAGAAGAAGAAGAAGAAGAAGAAGAAGAAGAAGAAGAAGAAGAAGAAGAAGAAGAGGAGGAGGAGGAGGAGGAGGAGGAGGAGGAGGAGGAGATTGGATTTATATCCCGCCCTTCACTGCCCAAAGGCGTCTCAGAGCGGCTTACAAACTCCTTTCCCTTCCCCTCCCCACAACAGACAACCTGTGAGGTAGGGGGGCTGAGAGACCTCTGACAGAAACTGTCCTTGAGAGAACAGCTGTGCCAGAGCTTGTGACTGACCCAAGGTCACATCAGCAGGTGCAAGTGGAGGAGTGGGGAATCAAACCCGGTTCTCCCAGATAAGAGTCTGCGCACTTAACCACTACACCAAACCAAATATTGTTCAGTGTTCAGTGGTGTCATTTGCGATTTGCAGTCTAAACGGAGGAGTTATAGGCAGTGCCCCCTCTAAGCTGTGGAGTCTTGTGAGCAAAAATTCTACTTTGTGAGCTACTGGCAGTAAAGTTGTGAGCGAGCAATTGGGCTACTGCATAAATAAGTTTGCTCTGGAGCCATCCCTCCTGAGCTAAGACAAAAATGTGTGAGCCGGAGGCTAAAAAACTGTGAGCTAGCTCACACTAACTCAGCTTAGAGGGAACACCGGTCATAGGTCGTGTCTTCGGGGGCTTATCAAGAGCAGGAGGGAGACCCAGGCTATGTCACCGGTGACATGACAATGTCACTTGCAGAATGTGTCCAAAGTAACATCACCATATTGCAATGTTGCGGCAGCACTCTATTATTTGGGCAAAAACACTATGGTAAAAAAGAAATGGCTTCTACCATAGAGCTTTTGCCCAGATACCAGAGTGCCGTTGCCAATGTGATGACGTCACTTCTGGTACACGCTGGAAGTGACACTGCTGTGTTGTCAGCAATGTGGCCTAGTCAGTTCTGGGGGCTGGAGGGGAGAATCTACCTGTTTTCTAATTTTTGTTTTTCGCTAATCCCAAATGCGAATCAAACCAGAGAGATGTCGCTAATAGCTAGAGGGCAACACATTCTGTATGAAAGCTATTAACTTACCAAGAGAGTCGACTGAAACTCCAAGTCCTACTGTTCTCCATACAGACAGACTTTTTTTTTTTAATCATTTTAGGAAATCGAAACGTGACCCGATTGCGGGCCTACAGATTTTGTTTACATAGCGGGCAAACCGTAATTATTGCTTGGCGCTCTAACGAAGAGGCGATACTTGGAACCTTCCTTCCTCTTTGCTAAGGCTTTCCGCAGTCCTTGGCAAAAGCCGAAGGGTGGAACGATGACTTCAACAAACAGATACACACAGGACGTGCCTGCCCCCAATTAGGATAACATCAGTTTGCATAGCTCTGTCGTTATCAGTCAAAGACAGGTATGTCAACATCAGAGAGATTTGGTTGAAAGAAAACGCACAATCAATTGTTTGAGGGTAAATTTGGAAGAGATGGGGTGCTTTGTGGAAGTCACTAGTTTATCTCCTCAAATGTCTATCATTTCAGTCATCTGTCAAAACAAAATTTACTCCTCTGGTTGGCCATGCTGATGTCCATGGAATTAGCTTCCTGCTAATCATAGGAAGAATGATAAGAATGTATACAGTACGCCACATGGTTCAAAACTCTTCCCATTTTTATGACCTTTTTAAAGGAGACCATATTGCAGACAGGACACAGAACTAAGAGAAGAAGAAGAAGAAGAAGAAGAAGAAGAAGAAGAAGAAGAAGAAGAAGAAGAAGAAGAAGAAGAAGAAGAAGAAGAAGAAGAAGAAGAAGGAGAAGAAGGAGAAGAAGAAGAAGAAGAAGAAGAAGAAGAAGAAGAAGAAGAAGAAGAAGAAGAAGAAGAAGAAGAAGAAGAAGAAGAAGAAGAAGAAGAAGAAGAAGAAGAAGAAGAAGAAGAAGAAGAGGAGGAGGAGGAGATTGGATTTATACCCCGCCCTTCACTACCCAAAGGAGTCTCAGAGTGGCTTACAAACTCCTTTCCCTTCCCCTCCTCACAACAGAGGTAGGTGGGGCTGAGAGAACTCTTGACAGAAATGGGTCTTTTTCAAGAACAGCTCTTATCAGAACTATGGCTTGCCCAAGGTCACATCAGCAGGTGCAAGTGGAGGAGTGGGAAATCAAACCCGGATCTCCTAAATTAGAGTCCGCGCACTTAACCACTACACCAAACTGGCTCTCAAGATTCAAGTCCAGTAGCACTAATGAAAATAAAAAATGCCCGCTCCTTGGAAGGAAAGTGATGGCAAACCTAGACAGAATAATAAAAAGTAGAGACATCATCCCGCCAACAAAAGTCTGTATGGTCAAAGCGATGGTATTCCCAGTAGTCATGTATGGCTGCGAGAGTTGGACCGTAAGGAAGGCCGAGTGCCGAAGAATAGATGCTTGCAAATTAGGGTGCTGGAGAAGACTCTTGAGAGACTGCAAGGGGATCAAATCAGTCAATTCTAAAAGAAAACAAACCCTGACTGTTCCCTGGAAGGCCAGATACTGAAGCTGAAGCTCACATACTTTGACCACCAAATGAGAAGGGGGCACTCACTGGAGAAGACCCTGATGCTGGGAAAGACTGAAGGTCAAAGAAGAAGGGGACGGCAAAGGACGAGATGGTTAGACAGTGTCATCGATGCAACAGACATATAAACAAACTCCGAAGCATGATGGAAGACAGGAGGACCTGGCATGATGTGGTCTATGGGGTTGTGAAACATCAGACTCGACTGTGTGACTGAACAACAACAACAGCCCCTAAAAGACCAACATGATTTCTATGGTATAAACTTTTGAGAGACAAAGCGTCCCTCCATCAGCTATCTGACAACGGGAGCTTTGACTCTCGAAAGTGTATACCATAGTTCCCCATCGTGGTACCCGTGGGTGTCATGGCAACTGCCAGCACCTTTCCTGATGCCCTCCAAATGTTTTAGATAGTGAGCAGGGCCAGATGGGGCTTTTGACCAGCAGAGCTTCTGTGATTGCCCACTGAAGAGTTGATTGGCTGTGCAGGTTTAAAAAAAAAAAGTTTTTTTTTTTTTAAAGTTGTTGGATTCTCTGGTTTAAGTAGAGCCAGGAATCCCTATTAATATAGCAGAGCACACTCGGCACTTCCATGCAGGAGAGCTTTGGTTCTGAATGCTCTAGAAGACTCAGAAAGTTACACAGAGCCAGTAGTCAGACTCGAAACTAATAAGAGTTCTTTATTACATGGGACTCTGTTCTAGACAGTATAAATGGCAGACAGAGGTCATAGAATCACAAGGGTTGGAAGGGGGCCGTCCAGGCCATCTAGTCCAACCCCCTGCTCAATGCGAGATCGGCCTAGAGCGTCCCTGGCAAGTGTTTGTCCAGCCACTGCTTGAAGGCTGCCAGTGATGAGGAGGCTCACCACCTCCCTAGGCAGCTGATTCCACTGTTGAGCAACTCTGTCAAAAAGTTTTCCCTAAGATCCAGCCGGTACCTTCCCGCCCTTAACTTAAACCCATTCTTGTGAGTCCTCTCCTCTGCTGCCAACAGGGACAGCTCCCTGCTGTCCTTTAAGTGACAGCCCTTCAAAGGGCCAATCCGCATTAAGCATTTGCTCCATTGTTTTACCAAACCCACACTGGATCAGAAAAAGATGCAGTTCAAAACCACATTCAGCTACTCCAGGCCAACACCGTACTGACTGCAGAGTCACCCATAAGAACATAAGAGCATAAGAGAAGCCAATGTTGAATCAGGCCAATGGCCCATCTAGTCCAACACTCTGTCACACAGCGGCCAAAATATACCAGGTGCCATCAGGAGGTCCAGCAGTGGGGCCAGGACACCAGAAGCCCTCCCACTGCTGCCCCCTCCAGCACCAAGAATAGAGTGCATCACCTGTCCTAAAGGGAACCCTTTAAATGCTGTATTTTTTTCTAGCGGGGGGGGGGCTGCAAGATTTAAAGGGCTCTCCACCTGGTTGGCGGGCCACATGTTCCCGACAATCAGCCAGAGGGTTCTTTTAATGCCACAGGAGGGAAAGGGAGGGGGAGAGGGGCAGCAGCTTTTGTGGGGCGTGCCTCCCTTGTGAGGGGGCAGGACCCCAGAATGCCCCACTGTAGCTACTGGCCAGATCTTCACCCTGCAAAGGTCAGATGTGGCAACCATTTTGTAGCTGGCTATGGAGCTGCGGTGGCTCAAGTGGTTAAGACGCTGAACTGCAGGCTGTGGAAGGTCAGTAGTTCAGCAGTTCGAGACCCGAGAGTGCCGCGTGACGGAGTGAGCTCCCGTCTCTAGTTCCAGTTCCTGCAGTTCGAAAGCAAGAAATTGCAAGTAGATAAATAGGTACCACTTCGGTGGGAAGGTAACAGCGTTCCGTGCGCCTCGGTGTTTAGTCATGCCGGCCACATGACCACGGAAATGTCTTCGGACAGCGCTGGCTCTTCGGCTTTGGAACAGAGATGAGCACTGCAACCCTAGAGTCGGATCCGACTGGCTTTCGAGCAGGGGAACCTTTACCTTTATGCTTCCTGCTCTGGCCATTTTGTGGCTGTGTCCACCGGACTGTGCCAGCTCAGAAGGGTCAGGGACCCCTGCCTTCTACCCTGGAAATCTTGTTAGTCTGTAAATTGCTAAAGCATCCAGATCGTGCTCTTCCACCGCAAACCGCCACAGCTGCCGACTTGAAAGTCTCTTCAAGGAGCTGAAGAGAGTTTGGCTTGCCCAAAGAGTCCATGGCACTGGCGATGGATTCTGGTTTTGGAGAGTCCTTCCACAAATCCTTGGAGGAAACCCCTCCCCCCACGAACAAAAACCCTTCTCAGAATCCTACCGTTAGCCATGTTATGACAGAGGCCAGAAGGACTAAACCAGGGGTGTCAAACTCATTCGTTAGGAGGGCCGGATCTGACATAAATGAGACCTTGTCAGGCCGGGCCGTGTGCATCATAAAATGTAACGCCACATAGAGGAGATATAAGCTTTATAAAGGACACAAACACAAAGGGGTTTTTTAAACTTAAAATAAAAACATGCTTAAAACCAGGGCTCTTTTTGTAGCAGGAACTCCTTTGCTTATTAGGCCACAAACCTTTAATGTAGCCAATCCTCCGAGAGCTTACAGAGCTCTTCTTACAGGGGCTAACTGTAAGCTCTTGGAGGATTGGCTGCATTCGGGGGTCTGTCGCCTAATATGCAAAGGAGTTCCTGCTACGAAAAGAGCCCTGCTTAAAACGTTAGCACTTGTGCAATATTTTATTTGTGTCTGATAACTGTCACCTCTCGCTCTGGATTACTGCATCCAAATGTCTGTGCTGTTGCAATCCTGAGTCTGCTGTTCAGGTGTGAATCTGTAAGCTGGGCGTGTGAGGACATTGTCCCTACAGGAGAGACCTACAGAGACATGTGTCTCTACGGAAGGCCATGTAAAGTGAGAGGGAGAGGACAACGGAAGGCCATGTGAAGAGAGAGAGAAGGAGAGGACAAAGGGAGAGGAGAGGCCAGACGGCACCTCCCAGGTTAAGACAAAGGGAGTCATCCCATTAAAGGAAATAACACCTATACACAGTTGGAGTGTCCAGGTACTCTGAGTCACTCATTCCAACAAAGAGAAGAGCATTTCAATGCAGTGTGGAGGGTTTGATTCGCTGGAAAAATCTCATCACGAGAACTCCTGCGGTAAGCGATGATTCCCTTCGGCCTTCTCCCATTCCACACCATTGCTATCTCTTTAAACACATTCTCCCCTAAATTATCTTGTAATTGGGAAATGCTGACTTTTTTTTTTGTTTAACTTCAGTGTAAGTTCCTTCCTGATGCATAATTCATTTTTCACTTTGTTCCTCGTGCTGGGCGTGCAATTGAATTTTTTTTTTTTTTTGGCAGGAGAAGAAGAAATCAACAACGCCGTAAAGGGGCGAGAAGGAAATCAGACTGGACGGCTCAGAGGAAGAAATATTAAGGGTGTCACAATATTTTGTACTCGTTCCCAAGAAGGGGGAGGGAGGGGATTGGCTGACGGTTGGCTTAATGGGAGCGGATGACATTTCAAGGGGGAAATTATCTATTGCTGATGTCATACTGGGGCTGCATTTAATTGCTTTTCATATCACATATGCTGATGTCTTCTGAACATTCCCTGAGCTTTGAGATTTTCTTTTCTTTGCCTGGAAAGGAACCTCAGCAGTTGCTGTAGATTTTCCAGGTTGTGTGGCCGTGGCCTTGGCACTGTAGGACCTGACGTTTCGCCAGCAGCTGTGACTGGCATCCTCAGAGGTGTAACACAGAACGATGGAGTACTCTCTGTGTCAAGATGAGCAGAAAAATTGTAGGCAGGTAGTTTATATCTATCCTGGAAGGTGGGGTAGGGCTGAGTAGTAGTTCTCCAGGCTTGTAGTAGTTCTCCAGGCTATGCACGTGCTAATGGAGGAGCCTGCCAAGCTTTTGAAAGCTCCTCCGTCAGCTTGTTCAAGGTTTTTGTAGGAAAAGCCCCGCAGGAACTCATTATCATAATAGGCCACACTCAATAGCAGAAACGCATTAGCACATTAGGCCACACCCACGATGGCACAGCTCAATGGCATATTAGGCCATCCTCCCATGTTACCAGAAGTGTGGTCATCCAGCCACACCCACCTTTTGCTTCTTATTCTGTTTACCTTGTTTGTTGTCAAAACCCAGGGCTTTTTTTGGAGCAGGAACTCCTTTGCATAGTAGGCCACACAGCCCTAATGCAGCCAATCTGAATGAGTTTCTGCTGTTGGGTGTGGCCTGTTATGCTAATGAGTTCCTGCTGGGTGTGGCAAACTGGGGAGCCAGCCAGAACGCCGTTCCTGTGCGTTCCTGCCCAAAAATAGCCCTGCTGCTGCTTCTTCCTCTTCCTCTTCTTCTTCCTCTTCTTCTTCCTCTTCTTCCTCTTCTTCTTCGGGATGTTTCTTCCTCCTGTTATTTTTTCCTCCATCAAACAGGTTTCCCCCCCTTTCCCCCCTTTCCCTGGTCAAATTATAGATGCATGCTGATGAACCAAAGCATCAGGCAGTCCTCATTTGAGTGATTTCCTTAGATGTGTAACTTTTTTTTCCCCTCGCTGTTCCTTCAGTTGCTAAGCGAGTGAAGTTCTCTGATTGCTCTTCCAGCTACATGGAGGGACTCTGAGAGCCCAGCAGGGTTGACAAGAGGGTTCACCAGCGGGAGAGAGTGATCTAATCCCGCTTTTTGCACTTCCCCTCCTCTTATTAGTGGGGGAAAAAAATCCTCATTAGCTAATTGCTTTTCTTTACAAGGGGTTAGTGCTGGTTCTCGGAGCGTGTCTGCTCAGGAATTTCTTCCATTCCAGCATGCGTGCTGCTTCCGATAGCTGTAGCAGTTTAGCAATTTTAGGGAGGACTGTCTGTAAGGATGACTTAGAAGCAGTCCCTGAAGCCGATTGCAGAGGTGAGAATCAAACCCAGTTCTCCCAGATTAGAGTCCGCATTCTTAAACCACTACACCAAACTAATTTCAGATCTGGGCTTTGGAGAGAGGGGGATTTTTTACTTGTGAGTGCTTATTGCTGGCGTAGGACGTTACCAGTTTGGGGTTCAGATCTTTGTGTTTTTTTTCTGGTTCTGGAGTTAGGGACCATTATTTTCAATGCGGAAAGTATACATGGCAACTGTTAATAAAGGCAAAGTGCACGGACTCTAATCTGGGAGAACCGGGTTTGATTCCCTACTCCTCCACTTGCACCTGCTGATGTGACCTTGGGTCATTCACAAGCTCTGGCACAGCTGTCCTTGAAAAAAGAGCAGTTTCTGTCAGAAGTTCTCTCAGCCCCACTTCCCTCACAGGGTGTCTGTTGTGGGGAAGGGAAGGGAAAGGAGTTTGCAAGCCACTCTGAGACGCCTTTGGGTAGTGAAGGGCGGGGTATAAATCCAATCTCTTCTCTCTTCTTCTCTTCTTCTTCTTTCTAATGTAAAGGTTTCCTAAATTTCAAGCAGATTGAACAAAGGGGTCTGGTTTTACAGGCCCCCGAAATAGTTGACTCTCTGCCAGTGTTCCCTCTAAACCTGAGTTAGTGTGAGTGAGCTCACAGTTTTTTTTAGCCTCCGGCTCACAGCTCCAGAGCAAGGATGGCTCCAGAGCAAACCAATTTATGCAGCAGCCAAATCACCAGCTCACAGCTTTAATGCCAGTCGCTCACAAAGTAGAATTTTTGCTCACAGGATTCCATAGCTCAGAGGGAGCATTGCGTCTCTGCAGAGACACACTTCTCTCCGCTTATTCTTAAAATAGTGGTCAAATGGAAGCCTAGCAGGAGAGCTCCAGCCAGCTATGACATTAAAAAAATAATAAAACCCAAACAAAGCACTGACTGCATTCATTTCATTTTTCCTACTCTTGCAGTGACTGACTGGCAATTAAAAATAATTACCTTTCCACTAAAAGCTCTGCATTTGCCTCCCTTCCTTGTTGTGGCCTGCTTGTTTTCTTTCACAAAGTGAAAGTGGCTCTTTTTTGCCGAGTGCCTCCCCCCCCATCCCTGCCTGCTGGCCTGCTGTTATTCTCAATGGGGGACCATTCTATGGGGCGGCTGGAGGGGGTGTTTTTCAACCAAATGGTGCCCAAATTGCAGCTGAGTGAGTGCTGTCTGTCCTTGAAAGAACCAGAGATATATACGGAACCCCGGATTGTATGTATTTATGTTTGTCTGTCTGTTCGTCTATTATGAAACAAACTTTTTTTTAAAGAACCCCCTGGTTTCAAGCAAATTGGATGAAGGGCTTCTTCACCCAAAGAGTGATTAACATATGAAATTCACTGCCACAGGAGGTGGTGGCAGCTACAAGCATGGACAGTTTCAAGAGGGAATTAGATAAACATATAGAAGCAGAAGTCCATCAGTGGCTATTAGCCACAGGGTATAGATGGGAATTTTCAGTCTGGGGCAGGTGATGCACTCTATTCTTGGTGCTGGAGGGGGCAGCAGTGGGAGGGCTTCTAGTGTCCTGGCCCCACTGCTGGACCTCCTGATGGCACCTGGTATATTTTGGCCACTGTGTGACAGAGTGTTGGACTAGATGGGCCGTTGGCCTGATTCAACATTGGCTTCTCTTATGTTCTTATGTTCTTAAGGGCTAAAATCCTACGTGCTCCAGCTGTTAAGATCACACTCGTCATTCCTTATGGGGAACTTCTTTGGGGGGTTGAGGTGTCTGTTCTTCAACCAAATGACGATGGGGTCAAATTCTACAGGCCCCTGAGCAAGCTGTTTCCAGCTCTCTATTTTATCAGACATAGTGCTCGCAAAGGACAAAAGGGCTCCACACCCACAAAAAAGAGAGGGAAGAGAATGGCAGCTCTCTGCAGCTTTTCTCCTAAGGTGAATAGCTGGAATCACTATGTGTTCATCCCTTGCAAGGAACTGATGGAAGGGAGAAATACCATTGCCCAGGAAATCAGTAGAATCAAAGAAAAATAAGGATGCTGAAAATGAAAAACGTGGATTGTTTAGGGATAGTGGTTTCATAATAACTAGCACCCAGGATTTGTGTTACGGTCCCAGAAAAATCACAGTAATCACCCAAGCCACTGATTTTCCATGTTCGAGAATCTCATAATACACACCCCTTGTTCTCTGAGTCTCAGCTGAGTTTGGGGGCTAAGTGTTATTTATCATAGTTCAGAGGACAGATCCCGGAATGATGGGGTAAGGTTTAATGAACATGGAGAAAGAATGATTAGAACAACCCCTCAAGCCAAGCAGCAACTGGTCATCTCCTTACTTCTGTGCTCACCATCTGTTAATGGTCCTTTCCCTGGAGGTCCTGCAAACTATGCTACAACTTTATGATAAAAAAAAACCATTGAGGACCATAAACTTGATTTGTGGCCTGTGTAATGTAAGCTACCTCTGGGTCCTATGAATGTACCCAACATTTCAAAAGTGGTGTATCCACAGATACAGAAAAATTAAACCACAGAGCACCTGTGAGTCTTTCAGAATTAAAACTCTACATGTCTTCTGCAAACCTGATCATAAAATGCAATTCTTGGCACTCAAGTAACACGTTCATGAAACTAGGACCTGAGAACTTCGAAACTTTGAAGCTCTGAGTTGCTTTGCCAACTCTCTATCCTATGTACTTAACTTACTGAATCTATTTTTAAACTTCATCCCTATCTGGTATCCCCCAAAGATCAGGGGGATAAAGATGCTCAGAGAAGAATTACTTCATGCGGTACAAAAGAAAGAGGGAAGAGGAAGCTCTTTAGTGACTCTTTTGTGTTCTTTCTGGATTTTGGTCATGTCTTCATGAATCTTGACAAGTTTTTAGGTCAGTATCTCCTGTGTTTCTAATCTCTGGAGGCTTGGGGAGAGCTCCTTGACCTTCTTGAGTGCTAGTTTTCAAGAATAGGAAGCTGTTGTTCATAAATGCATTGTGCTTTCAGATTTCTTGCTTGTTTGTTTTGCCCGTGGGGTTCTTCTGCAGTTTATTTTCCCTTTGTTTTCTCTTTTTTTGTCATTTGCTACTGTTAGCTTGGGATCAAAGTGGCATTTGTCCTTGTTTGAATGAGACGCAGCTGCAGCGACTAAGAAAAGACGCTTAGGAAAGTGCAGCATCTTTTATCGTCGAGAGGGAAGAGTCAGGAAGCATGTGTAGGTCATAAACACATTTAGCCCACTTTTGACATCCTTATCTAGCCATGTGCTTCATGTTACAGAAACTTCCATCCATTAGCATGTTCTCTGCCCGTACTTGTTGATTTTGGGAATGGGGATCAAGCTGAAGATACACTCTCCTCTCACTGACCAGCATCCAGAAAATTGATGGTTATCTATATCTATATCTATATCTATATCTCTAATTCCCAAGTGACCCCGTGTGAGGATATCTAAATCCGCACATCGGGGGAACTTGGGGGGCAGGGAGATTTTCCTGCACATGTGGGGCAGTCCCCAGGTGTGCAGAAAAATCTAAAAAGTTGAAAAAAGTATATGGGGGATATTTAAATCCCTAAAAAAGTAAAAGAGTGTTCCCTATGCATACGCAGGGAATGCTCTGCAAAATGCCTCACCACTGCTGCCACAGGGGACGGGAGGGTGGGAGAAGGCTTGGTGGGCCAGTCGGCCTCACCACTGCCACTGCAGAGGGAGGGAGGGAGGGAGGGGGAAGCTTGGTGGGCCACTGCTGGGGAGGGAGGGTGAAGCTTGGTGGGCCAGCCAGCCTCGCCGCTGCTGCTGCCGTGCTACTGCTGCTGCTGCTTGGGAGGGAGGGAGGAAGGGGGAAGCTTGGCGGGCTGGCAGACCTCACCTCCACTGCTGCTGCTGGGGAGGGGAAGCTTGGCAGGCCACTGCCACTGCCGCTGGGGAGGGGGAAACTTGGTGGGTTGGCTGGCCTCACCGCTGCTGCTGCTGGGGGGGAGGGAGGGGGAAGCTTGGCAGCCAGAATACTCCCCCCCCACGAGTATCGTGGGTCCCGCCTCTTGTATATATATAAAGTTGACTCCTTCCAGGTTTTCTATTGGCACAAGAGGAAGGAGAGGCCACTTCTGATACACAAAAAGCAATGCTAGGAATTTGGGGACTTACATGAACAAAAATCCACATGGGAAGAAGAAGAGATTGGATTTATACCCCACCTTTCAGTACCCGAAGGAGTCTCAGAGTAGCTTACAATCTCCTTTTTCTTCCCCTTCCCCACAACAGACACCCTGTGAGGTAGGTGGGGCTGAGAAAGCTCACAGGGTCTCTGTTGTGGGGAAGGGGAAGGGAAAAGAGATTGTGAGCCACTCTGAGACTCCTTCAGGTACTGAAGGGCGGGTTATAAATCCAATCTCCTCTTTTTCAAGAACAGCTGTGCCAGAACTACGGCTTGCCCAAGTTCATCCAACAGGTGCAAGTGGAGAAGTGGGAAATCAAACCTGGTTCTCCCAGATTAGAGTCCTCACACTTAACCAGTACACCAAACATGGGGATAAAGTGAAGAAGGAATCAGGTGACAAGGGAAAGAGCTGAAGAGAAAGAGCCAATTTGGTGTAGTGGTTAGGAACACAAACTTTCATCTGGGAGAACCAGGTTTGAATCCCCACTCCTCCACATGCAGCTGCTGGTGTGACCTTGGGTCAGGCACAGTTCTCTCAGAGCTGTTCTCTCAAGAACAGTTCTCAAAGAACTCTCAGCCCCACCGACCTCACAGGTTGCCTGTTGTGGGGAGGGGAAGGGGAAGGGTTTGTAAGCCACTCTGAGACTCCTTTGGGTAGTGAAGGGCGGGGTATAAATCCAATCTCCTCTTCCTCCTCTGCTTCCTCCTCTCCTCCTCCTCTTTGTGCCAATGAGGGAAGCTGGTGGGATCCCACCCATTATTTGGAAGCTCTATCAATAGGAAACCACTGAAAAAAGTAAAATGTGTTCAAGAAATGTGTCTCTGTGGAAGGACATCGAGTCACAGCTGACTTACAGTGACCAAATACCATTTTCAAGGCAGGTGTTAGCCCCGACGCCATTATGGGGCCTTGCTATGGACTGTTTGCTGTTCCCACATGGTCTGTGTACTTGCTAGACTGTAAAATGGATGCCAAAGGAGAAACCCATAGGGAAGGAAAAAGCTGTCTTTTTACTCTGAGGGACTCCATTGCATACCTGCCGCATGTCACATACACAGATTAAGGGCCATACAGCAGACAAAGGACTTTTCCTCTGCAAGTCGTTTGCATGATGAGATTAAGTCCTTCCCCACCCCAGACGACAATAGGAGAGCCACACACACAACAATAGAAGAGCCATCAGCTACCTGGAGAAACCATCTGCCTGCCAGCCAGCTTCCTCTGCCCAGCCCCCAGGTATCCAACGGACGGAGTAGCCAATAAGATTTGAAATTGACACTGACACTGCCGGCTGGGAGGGTCAGTAGGTGTACACCGCCTGGCCTTCCACGCCCAGCACCCAAGACGCTATAATAACGCGATCTCTGGGTTAGCTAAGAAGAGAACTCTCTCTCTGCTGCTGAAACCACGACCTCTGTCTGTCTGCTTTATCCTCTTATGCCCTCATCCTGTACCCGAACCCTTGCCTCGCTTCGTTCCAGTCGGCCGCTGGAATTATACATGTGTTGCTAGCTGGTCTAGACCGCGTGTCCCTTCTTCCATCCTTCCTACCCTACCTTACCCCACTCGCTGGAAGCTTAGGAGCCGCGCCTTGGAGGTAAATATTGCCCTCAACGAAACCAACGATAACCTGCTCATGCAACTGTGCTTTATCTATCTTTTATTCTTAGACCTTGAATGTATGTGTGTGTGAATTGTATTTGTCGAGTGTAACTGTTATTGGCTTTATTTAAGTAAACTAAATATTATTCTGAGTCCTGTCTCTTGCCTCTTCACTGGGAAGTCTCTGCGGCAGCCCATTCCTCGTAGACATAGACCAAAAGATCCCGAAATTAATTATACCTGTGGCGAAGTGCTTCACCCCTAGAGAGAGCATTTCACCCAACACAGGAGACTATCAGAGGTGATTTGCCATTGCCTGCCTCTGTGCAGCAACCCTGGACTTCCTTGGTGGTCTCCAGGCCTGTAGCTACAGTGGGGACTCTTGAGGCCTGGCCCCCCAATTTACCACCAAGGTCCCATTTGACTTCCCATCCAGCCCAGGTCCCCCAACTTTCACTTTTTTATTGTATTTACGGTGCTTGTTTTAGGTGTCTGAGGGTGCTCCCTAACTTACATAAGACCATAAGAGAAGCCAATGTTGGATCAGGCCAGTGGCCCATCCAGTCCAACACTCTGTCACACAGTGGCCAAAAATACCAGGTGCCATCAGGAGGTCCACCAGCGGGGCCAGGATACCAGAAGTCCTCCCACTGTTGACCCTCTCCCAAGCACCAAGACTACAGGGCCTCACTTGCCCCAGAGTTCCTATCTATACCTTGTGGCTAATAGCCACTGATGGACCTCTGCTCCATCTGTTTATCCAATTCCCTCTCAAAGCCGTCCATGCTTGTAGCTGCCGCCACCTCCTCTGGCAGTGAATTCCACGTGTTAATCCACTTTTTGGGTGAAGAAGGACTTCCTTTTATGTGTCCTAACCCAACCGCTCAGCAATTTCGTGGAGTGCCCATGAGTTCTTGTATTGTGAGAAAGGGAGAAAAGGACTTCTTTCTCGACCTGCTCCATCTTGTAAACCTTGATCATGTACATAAGAACATAAGAGAAGCCAATGTTGGATCAGGCCAATCGCCCATCCAGTCCAACACTCTATGTCACACAGTGGCCAAAAATACCAGGTGACATCAGGAGGTCCAGCAGTGGGGCCAACAGCCCTCCCACTGTTGACCCCCCCCCCCAAGCACCAAGAATACAGGGCATCACTTGCCCCAGAGTTCCTATCTATACCTTGTGGCTAATAACCACCAATGGACCTCAGCTCCATATGCTTATCTAATTCCCTCTTGAAGCTGTCCATGCTTCTAGCCACTGCCACCTCCCGTGGCAGTGAATTCCATGTGTTAATCATTCTTTGGGTGAAGAAATATTCCTTTTATCCATTCTAACCCGACCACTCAGCAACTTCATTGAGTGCCCACAAGTTCTCGTATTGAGAGAAAGGGAGAAAAGTACTTCTTTCTCTACCTGCTCTATCCCATGCATAATCTTATAAATCTCGATCATGTCACCCCTCAGCCATTGTTTCTCCAAGCTAAAGAGCCCCAAGCGTTTTAACCTTTCTTCATAGCGAAAGTGTTCCAACCCTTTTACCATTCTAGTTGCCCTTTTCTGCACTTTTCCCAATGCTATAATATCCTTTTTAAGGTGTGGTGACCAGAACTGTACGCAGTACTCCAAATGAGGTTGCACCATTGATTTATACAAGGGCATTATGATACTGGCTGATCTGTTTTCAATACCCTTCCTAATAACCCCCAGCATGGCATTGGCCTTTTCTATTGCAGTCGCACACTGTCTCGACATTTTCAGTGAGTTGTCTACTACGACTCCCAAATCTCTCTCTTGGTCAGTCTCTGCCAGTTCAGACCCCTTCAACATGTCACCCCTCAGCCGTTGTTTCTCCAAGCTAAAGAGCCCCAAGCGATTTAACCTTTCTTCATAGGGAAAGTGTTCCGACCCTTTTATCATTCTAGTTGCCTTTCGTTTATTTAAAGGTCCCCCCGAATTAAAAAAATCCTGCCTACAGGCCTGGTGGTCTCCCAAGCGATCAACATAAGAACATAAGAACATAAGAGAAGCCAATGTTGAATCAGGCCAATGGCCCATCTAGTCCAACACTCTGTCACACAGCGGCCAATATACCAGGTGCCATCAGGAGGTCCAGCAGTGGGGCCAGGGCACCAGAAGCCCTCCGACTGCTGCCCCTCCAGCACCAAGAATAGAGTGCATCACTTAAGAACATAAGAGAACATAAGAATATAAGGGAAGCCAATGTTGAATCAGGCCAATGGCCCATCTAGTCCAACACTCTGTCACACAGTGGCCAAAATATACCAGGTGCCATCAGGAGGTCCAGCAGTGGGGCCAGGACTCTAGAAGCCCTCCCACTGCTGCCCCCTCCAGCACCAAGAATAGAGTGCATCACTTAAGAACATAAGAGAACATAAGAACATAAGAGAAGCCAATGTTGAATCAGGCCAATGGCCCATCTAGTCCAACACTCTGTCACACAGTGGCCAAAATATACCAGGTGCCATCAGGAGGTCCAGCAGTGGGGCCAGGGCACCAGAAGCCCTCCCACTGCTGCCCCCTCCAGCACCAAGAATAGAGTGCATCACTTAAGAACATAAGAGAACATAAGAATATAAGGGAAGCCAATGTTGAATCAGGCCAATGGCCCATCTAGTCCAACACTCTGTCACACAGCGGCCAATATACCAGGTGCCATCAGGAGGTCCAGCAGTGGGGCCAGGGCACCAGAAGCCCTCCCACTGCTGCCCCCTCCAGCACCAAGAATAGAGTGCATCACTTAAGAACATAAGAGAACATAAGAATATAAGGGAAGCCAATGTTGAATCAGGCCAATGGCCCATCTAGTCCAACACTCTGTCACACAGTGGCCAAAATATACCAGGTGCCATCAGGAGGTCCAGCAGTGGGGCCAGGGCACCAGAAGCCCTCCCACTGCTGCCCCCTCCAGCACCAAGAATAGAGTGCATCACTTAAGAACATAAGAGAACATAGGAACATAAGAGAAGCCAGTGTTGAATCAGGCCAATGGCCCATCTAGTCCAACACTCTGTCACACAGTGGCCAAAAATACCAGGTGCCATCAGGAGGTCCAGCAGTGGGGCCAGGGCACCAGAAGCCCTCCCACTGCTGCCCCCTCCAGCACCAAGAATAGAGTGCATCACTTAAGAACATAAGAGAACATAAGAACATAAGAGAAGCCAATGTTGAATCAGGCCAGTGGCCCATCTAGTCCAACACTCTGTCACACAGCGGCCAATATACCAGGTGCCATCAGGAGGTCCAGCAGTGGGGCCAGGACTCTAGAAGCCCTCCCACTGCTGCCCCCTCCGGCACCAAGATCCTGCTTAGCTTCTGAGATCTAACAAGAGCTGCCTGGCCTGGGTCATAGCTGAACTGTATGTGAAGACTGTGAGCCCAGCTTATGCTCTTTTTTTAAGTTCTCAAAGCTCAGTGGACGAACCTTGGGAGACTGAAGTTCTAGAAGGACCTCCTGGGTCACGGAAGGGGAATCGAATGGAATAGAAAGGAAACAAAGGGAGACGTTCGGTAAGCTAAATCCTACAGGAGTCGTCGTGAAGCAGAACAAATGACAAAGACATCCACATTACCAGAAGCTGATGTGAGGCTCAGTGTGAGCTGGGGGAAAGGCGGTCCCGCTCCTGAGAAATCTTGTCCGCCTTATTGAAACGCTTTTGTCTCCCCCTCCGACGTCTTCAGCGGCTTCGCCCGAGCAGGAGCCCCCCGAATCCCCTTCACATTTTTTTTTTTTTGCTGGAGGCAAGAAATGGCAGCCGCCCGTCTAGCTGGGAGAGAGCTCTGTTAAGGGAACGGCTCAGATTTGACGAGTCCTTCTTAAGAGCCGGGAGATGAAAAGTCGAGATATAACGGCTTGTCATATGAGGAAGAGCTGAAGGCATGGGAGAGGTTGAGCCCAGAGGAGAGGGAGAGAGAGAGAGAGAGAGAGAAAGACAGAAAGAAGAGGAGAAGGAGATGTGTTGACAGGTCTCAAATGCCTGAGAAAGGATGTCAAGGAGGGGAGACAGAAGAATTTCTCACCCGGGCCACGAAGCGCAGAGAGGGAAGGCTGCGGGGCTCTTTGCAGCCCCTTCAAAAACATTTCAGAGGCTATAACCGGTGTGAAATATAGCGATTCGTTTTTGGGTGGGGGATAGATTGTGAAAAGCCGCCACACGTACTCTTATAGGCTCCTGAACTCCGGCAACTCGGAGCCAGGGGCTTTAGAAGACACCGGCAGCACCTTGAATCATGCGGCAAGATTGCTGTTGTGTGTGTCGAATAGGGGAGAGAGGGTCTGCACCCTTGCTGTCTCGCACCCAGAGCAAGCAGTGACAGTGATGGTCCTTTCCGCCCTTGGATCTCATCCCTCGTTTTATCAGCTCGGGACACCATACCTTGCACTTATCCCTGGTTACAACAGCATCCGTTTATCCCGGGACAAGTGCGGGGTGAAACCGGGGTGACCTCAGTGTAATGTGGAAACAAAATATACCCTGAGATAAGTACAGGGGTGAACTTGAGTGTAGTGTAGAATGTAAGAATACCCCGAGATGAGTACAGGGGTGAACTCCCCTCCCTTTCCCCAAAGCCTTCCCTTCCGTGGTTCTACCCACCAAATCACCTGGTATTTCTCAACCCAGAGTTGACAACCCTACTTCTAAGGATGCAGGTGATGACAGTGGTGGTCACAGGGTGTTCTTTGTAGAAAAAAGCCCAGCAGGAACTCATCAGCATAATAGGCCACAGCCATCAGCAGAAACGCAATAGCATATTAGGCCACACCCTGACAGCACAGCTCATTACCATATTAGGCCACGCCCCCATGTTACCAGAAGTGTGGTCATCCAGCCACACCCACCTTTTGCTTCTTATTCTGTTTACCTTGTTTGTTGTCACAACCCAGGGCTTCTTTTTGTAGCGGGAACTCCTTTGCATGTTAGGCCACACACCCCCTAATGTAGACAAACCCAATGGGTTTCTGCTGTTGGGTGTGGCCTATTATGCAAATGAGTTCCTGCTGTGTGTGGCCAACTCAGGAGCCAGCCAGAACTCCGTTCCTGTGAGTTCCTGCTCAAAAGTAGCTCTGGGTGGCCAAAGCCAGATCCTGTTCTCCATTTAGGCAGCAGCCTCAGTGCCTGTACCACTTCACCAGCCCCCTGATTGTCCCTGATAGGGTCCCCAGATCCTGATGCCCTTTTTCAATGGTGGTCATGGCAATGCACTCATCTCCCACTAGAACACCATCTCATGAATCTGTCACTGATTCAGAACGCTGCTGAGATAGCCTCTGAGAAAGCACACTCCTCATGTTCAAACAGCTCCCTTGCACCCTGTCCTTTAATGTGAAATGATATCATGGGGGTGGGGGGCAAAGCATCACGTTTCCATGTTTCAGTGTGAAGCACTGGATTTGTTTAGCACATTTCTCCAAGGAGCTCAGGATAAGAATGTGAGAAGAGCCCAGCTGGATCAGACCAGTGGTCCATCTAGTCCAGCATCCTGTCTCACACTGTGGCCCACCGGTTCCCCTGGAGGGCCAATAACGAGGCATAGAGGCAGGGGTCTTCCCTTGATAAGAACATCAAAAAAGCCCTGCTGGATCAGACCAGTGGTCCATCTAGTCCAGCATCCTGTCTCACACTGTGGCCCACCGGTTCCCCTGGAGGGCCAATAACGAGGCATAGAGGCAGGGGTCTTCCCTTGATAAGAACATCAAAAAAGCCCTGCTGGATCAGACCAGTGGTCCATCTAGTCCAGCATCCTGTCTCACAGAGTGGCCAGCCACTACCTCTGGAGAGCGAACAACTACACACAGAGGCCGAGGACTTCCCCTGATAAGAACATCCGAAGAGGCCCTGCTGGATTAGACCAGTGGTCCATCTAGTCTAGCATCCTGTCTCACAGAGTGGCCAGACAGTACCTCTGGTGGGCCAACAACTACGCACAGAGGCCAAGGCCTTCCCCTGATAAGAACATCAGAGGAGGTCCTGCTGGATCAGACCAGTGGTCCATCTTGTCCAGCATTCTGTCTCACACAGTGGCCAACCAGTTCCTCTGGGGGGCCAAACAAACATGCTTGCCTCCAGTATTTGTTATTTATAGGTTTACTTCCCCTGAATATGGAGGCTTCTTTTAGTTTACTGCATCTGGCCAAGCAGTCACCCAGCTCCCTTGACCTCTGAGAGTAGCCACCTCACAAGTAAGAGTCTGTGAGTAAAGGCCTACCCACGCACAGGGGCCTACTCATGTAAAAACATAAGAAGAGTCCAGCTGGATCAGACCAGAGGTCCATCTAGTCCAGCATCCTGTCTCACAGAGTGGCCAACCAGTTCCTTTGGGTGACCAACAACAGGTCAGGGAGGCCAAGCCCTTCATAAAAACATTAGAAGAGTCCTGCTGGATCAGACCAGTGGTCCATCTAGAGGGCCATCTATTGGAGACTATGGCACACTGTACTGCACACACCCCTTTGTGGGCTACGAATGCCCAACATCTTCTCTTCATCCCAACAAAGGATCAATCTATCTGTATCCATAACTATACTGGAGTTCCTCCACCTTTCACAATGAGTAACCAAATAGGACCAAGGCTAAGGGAGAGTTTTGTGAAATTGATTCTGTTCTAGGTGTGCCCAGCGTACCAAGCAGCAGTACAGAGGAATGTCGGAGAGAGACTGTTTTCATTGATAGCAGAACTGTTGCCATCTGCAAAGAAAGAAATACTTCTTTACATAGCAAGTGATACAATTGTGGAATTCGCTGCCAGAGGATGTCGTGAGGGCATAGGCAGCTTTAGAAGTGCATTAGACAGATTCATGGAGGAGAGGTCTATCAGTGGCTACTAGCCATGGTGGTAAAGGGAACCTCCACATTCAGAGGAAACAAAACTCTGGATCCCAGAGCCAGGAGGCAACATCAGGGGAAGGCCTCGGCCTCTGTGCCCTTTTTATTGGCACAGAGGAACTGGTTGGCCACTGCGTGAGACGGGATGGTGGACTAGATGGACAGCAGGGCTCTTCTCATGTTCTTATGAGGGGAAGTCCTCAGCATCTATGCCCTGTTGTTGGCCCTCCAGAGGAACTGGCTGGCCATTGTGTGAGATGGGATACTGGACTAGATAGACCATTGGTCTGATCTGGCAGGGCTCTTCTGTTGTTCTTATAAGGGAAAGCCTCGGCCTCTATGCCCGTTTTGTTGGCCCTCCAGAGGAACTGGTTGGCCACTGTGTAAGATGGGATGCTGGACTAGATGGACCCTCACTGGTTTGATCCAGCAGGGCTCTTCTGATTATTATTTTTTAATGTTACCTTAGACTTTGCTTCTTCCCTCCCTTGTAGATTACAGGCAGACTTTTTTTGTTTAAGTTTTTGCTGCTGTTGTTGCTGTCTTCATGTTACTTTGAGTCCATATCAAGCCAGTTTGGTGTAGTGGTTAAGTGTGCAGACTCTAATCTGGGAGAACCGGGTTTGATTCCCCATTCCTCCACTTGCACCTGCTGGATGACCTTGGGCAAGCCATAGTTCTGGCATGGCTGTTCTGGAAAAAGAGCAGTTTCTGTCAGAGCTCTCTCAGACTCACCTACCTCACAGGGTGTCTGTTGTGAGGAGGGGAAGGGAAAGGAGATTGTAAGCCACTCTGAGACTCCTTTGAGTAGTGAAGGGTGGGGTATAAATCCAATCTCCTCCTTCTCCTATTAAATAGAGAAAAATAAGATACAAGTACCCCAGTCAGTCAATCAATCAAATAAAAATAAGTTCAGTCCCATGAATACATCAAGCCTCCTTATATTGAATTGGAATAATGATCTATCAAGCTCTGAATGGGGCGGTTTCCTTTAGTCTCCGTGGCACATAGCCACTGATGGACCTCTCCTCCACGAATCTATCTAATCCCACTTAGAAGGCGATAAACCATAAAATATAATTCCAATATCAGTGTAACAATAATTATTTCAGAGAAGGTCAGTTGAAGGAAGACGTAGAAATCAATAGCTAGGCCACTAGTTCAATACCAGAAGTCAAAAAACGTGGCCAACTTTGAAAGATGCAAGGTATTTTTCCACCTACCATCTATTAACTGGAGCAATTTTGTTAGATGAGAACGTCCGACCCAATGACAATCTTTCTGAAGCCACTATTTGTAGTTGGGCTGGATTTCTTCCAGTTTGGGGCTATTCAGAGCTAAGTTGCTGTTATTCGGTCATAAATCATAAAACAAGCTCAGTATTCTTTGACTGGAAGTTTTTTCTCCAGGATCTTGGATTCAGATCTTTCATATCAACTAATACTTGATCTGTTTAACTGGAGATGCCAGAGATTGAACCTTGGGTCTTCTGCATGCAATGCAGATGCTCCCTGGACCTACTCCTCCAGGGACTGGGTTATTTCTGGGTCAGGTCACCAACAACTGTTCACATCAGGTATATTACAGTGAAATCAGGAAGAAACATCTACATGTGGTCTTTGTCCTTGTGCATCAAAGAGAAAGAGCACACCTGGAAAGAACGGGATTGAACAATCTCCAATTTCTTTTCCTAGTTTCTCTCACATTGCCTTGGCATCTCTGTACTGAATATGAACATAAGAACATGTCTTTGTATTGGATAAGAACATAAGCACGCAAGAAGAATCCTACTGGATCAAACCAGTGGTCCATCTAGCCCAGCATCTTGTCTTACACAATGCTTAGCTCTGTTTGGTGTAGTGGTTAAGAGTGCGGGCTCTAATGTAGGAGAACCAGGTTTGATGCCCCAACTCCTTCACGTGCAACTGCTAGGTGACCTTGGGTCAGTCACAAGTTCTCTCAGAGCTGTTCTTTCAAGAGAAGTTCTCTCAGAGCTGTCTTAGCCCCATCTACCTCACAGGATGTCTGTTGTGGGGAGGGAAAGGAGATCGTAAGCCACTCTGAGACTTCTTCAGGTAATGAAGGGTGGGGTATAAATCCAATCTCCTCCTCCTCCTCCTCCTCTCCTCCCCCTCCTCTTCCTGTTATCCTGGCTCCGTCCATCTTTGTTTCTTTGGAAGTCTGTAAAGTCTTCCAGGTCTTGCAAGTTCATGGGGTGATACCTTGATTCTATCAAGCAATGGGATCTCGTTTTGTTTTGTTTTGTGTCATTTTCTGTTGCCCCAGAAGGTCAGACCAGAACCAACGGGTTGAAATTAAATCAGAAGAGTTTTCGGCTAAACATTTGGAAGAACTTCCTGACAGTGAGATCGGTTCCTCAGTGGAACAGGCTTCCTTGGGAGGTGGTGGGCTCTCCTTCTCTGGAGGATTTCAAACAGAGGCCAGATGGCCATCGGACAGCCACGCTGATCCTGTGAACTTAGGCAGATCAGGAGAAGGAGGGCAGGAAGGGTTGCCTGGGTGTTTAGTTCCTGTTGCCCTTTCTCACACACCCAGGGAAATACTGATCGCCACTTTGAGGTCAGGAAGAATTTTTCTCCTGGCCAGTTTGGCTGGAGATCCTGGAGGGGTTTTTTTGTCATCTTCTGGGTGTGGAACAGCAGTCACTGGGGTTGCGGAGGGGGAGGTACTTGTGAATTTCCTGCATCTTGCAGGGGGTTGGACTGGATGAGCCTGGAGGTCCCTCCCAACTCCATGATTCTATGATTTGCATCCAGCCCTCTGAGCACGACTGACTGGGGAAATGTCTTGGCCCTTAGACTGGAACGCGGCACTCTCCGATTCAGAAAACGTCAGCTTCCTCTCCCCGCCCTTCTTCGACTTACCCAATTCCACTTAGAGAAATGGCACGTAATAATTAGGTTCCCAGCGATGCCAAAATGTGAAATACATTTCTTTAAAAATAGCCCTTTTAAAGTGCAGGTCTAATTCCTTCCCCCCTCTCTTCGATCAGAGGAACAATACAGATCAGTCTCTCTCTTTAAAATAGTCGCTTGGAAGTGCCTGCCAGATGTTGGCAGCTTCCAAAAAAAGATGAGAAGAAAATTGTAGCCAATTGTTAACGTGTTCCCTTTTTAAGGCTGCAGTTCAATCTGCCTTCTCCCCCCCCCCGCCCGTATAGATACCTGACTCACAAATGTAACTGGATTAATTCCATGGTGTCCTCATGGATTCCAGTTTGGACTCTTGGGTTCTGGAGATGATCAGTTTGGCCCACACCTGGATGCTGACATTGTGGCCTGGCTTGCAACTACCATGGCCAGGGCTTTCTCGGTGGCGGCCCCATCCTGGTGGAAGAGCTCCCGGAGGAGATCAGTGCCCTGTGGGACATTTTGCAGTTCTGCAGGGCCTGCAAGATGGAGCTCTTCTGCCAGGCTTTCAGCTAGGGTGCCGCCACCACTATAGAGCCCTGGCTCTTGGTTTTAACATCTAGCCGCAGGAAGATCTGGGGCAGGAGGATTTATAGAGAGTACGTTGAAAGAAGAAGAAGAAGAAGAAGAAGAAGAAGAAGAAGAAGAAGAAGAAGAAGAAGAAGAAGAAGAAGAAGAAGAAGAAGAAGAAGAAGAAGAAGAAGAAGAAGAAGAAGAAGAAGAAGAGGAGGAGGAGGAGGACGAGGAGGAGGAGGAGGAGGACGAGGAGGAGGAGGAGGAGGACGAGGAGGACGAGGAGGAGGACGAGGAGGAGGAGGAGGAGGAGGAGGAGGAGGACGAGGACGAGGACGAGGAGGACGGGGAGAAGGACGAGGAGGACGGGGAGTAGGAGGAGGAGGATGGGGAGGAGGAGGAGGAGGAGGAGATTTGATTTATACCCTGCCCTTCACTTGAAGTCTCAGAGCAGTTTACAAACTCCTTTCCCTTCCCCTCCCCATAACAGGCACCCTGTGAGGTAGGTGGGGCTGAGACAGCTCTGACTACAAGCTGTTCTTTTTCAAGGACAGCTGTGCCAGAGCTTGTGACTGACCCAAGGTCACATCAGCAGGTGCAAGTGGAGGAATCAAACCCGGTTCTCCCAGATTAGAGTCTGCACACTTAACCACTACACCAAACTGGCTCTTCTTGAGTAACTATCTTCTGCACTTTATGAAACTTTATCAATATGGAATTGTTTTATATAGTCTTATGTGGTCTTAACTGTTTTTATGTGCTGACTGTGAGTCGCCCTGAGCCTGCATTGCGGGGAGGGCGGGGTATAAATGTGATTGATAAATAAAAATAAATAAATAAGTGGAGCCTATATGTTCAGAAGCAGTATACCTGAATGAGAACTAACAGGGGACGACCAGCACCTGACATGGGTAGACCAATGGGAGAGTTGAACGGAACACACCCTACAAGAGAGCTTGGGGCCACTGGGAATAGCATTATAAACAGATCTAATTCCCAGCACGGCCCAATCCGTGGATATTTAAATGCAGAGTCTGGAGCTGTGATCTGAAAAAGAACTCAGGCTTATAGAAAAATTTATTTCGCAATACTCTGTGCCTGATGACTTATCCAGATCTTTTGTAAATACCAGGGACTTGCGCCAATGGGTCTTTAATGAGGATGCTCTATTAGACAAAAGATTAATACTCCAGTCAAAATCTGCACCATGGTATCACAGGATTAAAAAAAAAGATCACTTAAGAACCTCCTCTTGGTCAGACATCGCAGTCCACAGCCTAAGAGCCGCCCTTCACTTTCAATCCATGCCCACTGAAGCGCTGCTTGGAAGGTATACCAAGAAACCACAGGAACAATGTGTGTATGTGTGTGGTACCGCAGTGGAAGATCTATTTCATTACATCATGGTCTGTCCTTTATACTCAGACCTAAGAAGCAGATTCCTATCTGGAATTGTAAGCCGACTTTGCAACTTACCTGACAATGAAAAGTTGGTTTTCCTCTTGTTGGATGTGTATCCCCTGGTTACTCGCAAGGTAGCGCTTTTTGCGTTTGCAGCCGGAAAAGTTAGATCCAAGGTTGTCTAACATAGAGCTACAAAACTGGTAGCATAGCTTCTGTAATTTCAAAACTTTGATTTTTTTATTGTTGAAATGTTATACAGTCTTGTTTTGAAGGCTTTGTTCTTAGAACAGTACTTTCAAACCTTACATTTATTTTGTGTATATTTTATATTGTAATGTCCTACGGCCATACGCAAAAATTTTACTTACTAGTTACTATAGAAAAATCTGGGAAGGAGAAGGAGAAGGAGAAGGAGAAGGAGAAGGAGAAGGAGAAGGAGAAGGAGAAGGAGAAGGAGAAGGAGAAGGAGAAGAAGAAGAAGAAGAAGAAGAAGAAGAAGAAGAAGAAGAAGAAGAAGAAGAAGAAGAAGAAGAAGAAGAGGAGGAGGAGGAGGAGGAGGAGGAGGAGGAGGAGGAGGAGGAGGAGAAGGGGAGGAGGAGGAGGAGGAGGAGATTGGATTTATACCCCACCCTTCATTCAGAGTCTCAGAGCAGCTTACAAACTCCTTTCCCTTCCCCTCACCACAACAGACACCCTGTGAGGTAGGTAGGGCTGAGAGAGCTCTTTCCAGAACTGCCCTTTCAAGGACAGCTCTTGTCAGAATGATGGTTTGCTCAAGGTCATCCAGCAGCTGCAAGTGGAGGAGTGGGGAATCAAACCCAGTTCTCCCAGATTAGAGTCCACACACTTGTTAAAAAAAAACCAAATAACAGAAGCAGTGACTGCCACTTTAAGAAACAAATGCCCTGTCAGTGGTTATTGCTAGGCAACCACAACAGCATCACGAGCTTTCAAGCCTTGGCTTCTGTCAGTAAAAGGCAGGGAAGAGGGGGGTGGGGAACTTTCCAGGGCTGTTTTGGCCTTTGAGGGAAGACTCATCAGGGCCAGAGCCAGCAGAAGCTGCCGGTGAACTTGCTACCACAAAACTGTAATGACTCACTCAGGCCTAGTTTCTGGCTACTGTTCAACAGCAGTTACCCCATGAAAGTCAGGGTGTGTAGTGGCTGGAATTTCAGACTATGACCTGGGAGGCCCAGGTTCAAATCTCCACTTTGCTGTCAAAGCTTCCCAGGTGATGTTGGGCCACTAACACATTCCGAGCCCAACTTACCTCACAGGGTTGTTAGGATAAAATGAAGCAGAGGAGAATGATGCCACCTCCTTTAGATCTCCATTCAGTAGAAAAGTGGGCCATACATGAGTTCAATAAATATAGCTAAAGATGGGGTACAGAGAAAAGGATGGTCGGTGTGTGGGTGGGAAGAAGAGAAGGAGGCAGGGGAAGGGGAGAGGCTATGGGGGCATTCAGGAGGGGTATACAGGGGAAAATGAGGCCCCCACCCATTTCCTTGCAGATTCCCACTGTACAACTGGGCCCAAGTGGCCAGCACAACACAACTGGGCCACATTTTCCCCTGGTACAAACTGCCAGGGGGAGGGGAGGATGGAAAGCTGAAGGCCCACCGGTGGACCTCCTGATTGCGCCTGGTATTTTTGGCCACTGCGTGACACAGAGTGTTGGACTGGATGGGCCATTGGCCTGACCCAACATTGGCTTCTCTTGTGTTCTTATGGGAGGCAGAAAAATGTAGGTTGGCTGGTGGGTGGGAAGGAGAGAAGGAAGCAGGAAAATGGGAGCGGCTCATGAGGCCTTCAGAGAATGCAAAGAGGAAATGGGGGGGGGGGGAGGCGGGATGAGATGCCTCCTCACAAGTGCGCCCAGGTTTCCCACTTGACTGTTTCTAGTTCCGGAATCGGAGGAGGAAACTGGGAACGGTAAGAAAAAGTCACTTCAGCACCATGGAGAGCTCACAGGAATCTGCTCCCCTTGCTTCCTCTTAGCACTGTCAACAGGCAGACCATTATAGCAGACTTCCAAGGACCAAGGCAAAAAACCCAACATCTAGGATTTTTTTCCATTGCAGAGGTAAGTGATGGAATTTTGTCATGCCACTCAAAAAACAAAACAAAACACCATGTTCTTTGCCACCAAACTATGACCAGTCCCCAAGATAGTAGACAGTCATTGCTGGGTATGATGTCCCTTCAGTTTACTCCCTTGTGTTCACATTTTCAGGCCTTTTTTTTCTTTCCAATTTCATGTTGTGGTTGTTGCTCAAAGCCTGGGCCAGTCCCACCTTCGTTTGGTGTAGTGGTTAAGTGGGTGGACTCTAATCTGGGAGAACCGGGTTTGATTCCCCACTCCTCCACTTGCACCTGGCTGGATGACCTTGGGCAAGCCGTAGTTCTGATAAGAGCTGTGCTTGAAAAAAGAGCAGTTTCTGTCAAGAGCTCTCTCAGCCCCACCTACCTCACAGGGTGTCTGTTGTGAGGAAGGGGAAGGGAAAGGAGTTTGTAAGCCGCTCTGAGACACCTTTGGATAGTGAAGGGCGGGGTATAAATCCAATCCTTCTTCGTGTTTTGTTTGTGAGCCTCCAAAGAAATCTGGCTATTTGGTCTAGAGACAAGAATTCTGGAATAGAGAGACCAAGGGGCTGTCTTAGGAATGCTATTTAGGAATATTTATCTTGAAATCAGATGCATTGAGAAAACAATGAGTAGCATGATTCATAGGGTTGCCAGCTTCAAGCTGAAAAATTCCTGGAGATTTCTTCACCCAAAGACTAATGGACACACGAAAGCCACTGTTGCAGGAAGTGGTGGTGGCTACAGGCATAGACAGCTTCAATAGGGGACTGGAGAAATATATGGAGCAGAGGTCCATCAGTGGGTATTAGCCACAAGGCATAGATGGAACACTATGCCTGGGACAGTGATGCTCTGTATTCTTGGTGCTGGGGGGGGGCACAGTGTTGGCCTGGGCTTGTATTCTAAGGGAACAGGGCCATCTTGCCTGGTAGCAGAGACCTTGACACACAGTGGGAGGGCTTCTGGAGTTCTTGCCCTGATGGTGGATCTCCCGATGGCACCTGAGTTTTGGCCACTGAGTGACACAGAGTGTTGGGTTGGATGGACCATTGGCCTTATCCAGTTTGGCTTCTCTTACATTCTTATGTCTGGGGCAGTAATGCTCTGTATTTTTGGTGCTTGGGGGAGCACATTGGAAGGAGTTCTGGCCCCACTGGTGGACCTCCTGATGACCACTAGGTTTTGCCCACTGTGTGACACAGACTGTTGGACTGGAAGGGCCATTGGCCTGATCCAACTTGGCTTCTCTTATATTCTTATGGGGGGGGGACCTGAGGATGGCAGGATTTGGGGACAGGACGGACCTCAGCAGGGTGTAGTACCATACAGTCACCCTTCAAAGCAGCCATTTTCTGTCACTTGGTGATCACGTTACACTGGCCTTTGCCCTGAAATAGGACCATGCAGCTATATGTCTGACTTCCTTCTGGAAGATACTTGCCTTTTCTTGCTCTTTCCTGCATCCCCCTATAAGCAATAGAGCAGAGCATCAAGCCTAGAGTGGATATATCCTTACATTCAATTTCTTTTCCTTCTCTCTTCGTTTTAAAAAGAAAATGGGATGCTTGTGTGTGTTGCAAATTCAAAGGCCTCTATTCTTAACTGCTTTACGGTTGTGCAGGCTGTCGTGGCTGGCGGTTCCATAAACTAAGTGCATTTGACTGCTAATTTCCTATTGAAAGACACTAGAAAGCTCCTCGAATTAATGGCGCAGGACAAGTTTACCGACTGTCAGCCTCTGAAGAGAAAATTAGTGTTTCACCCTAACACAAGCTAAATACCGTAGGCTGGAACAAGAACAATCCTCGGAAAGATCACGACCGACGTTTCAAAGATGAGCAGCATGGAAGAAGGAAGGCTTTGTTGAGTCGAACAAAGGCAGGATTCTCTTTTTCAGCAGAGGATCTGAACCCGGGAAGTCAAGAACCTTGAGGCCAGTAAATGGTTTGGTGATACGTTATTGCATCGTGTTCGTCTCCAACACCCCATGCTTAGGAATGTTGTTCTTAACACACATTGAATTAAGGAGGGCTCAGACTTGTCCAATGTCATCAAGTCATGGAAGTTAAGCAGGCTTGGTCCTAGTTAGTACCTGGATGGGAAACCACCAAGGAAACCCAGGGTCACTACGCAGAAGTAGGCAATGGCAAACCACCTCTAGTTGTCTCTTACCTTCAAAAGCCAATGAGGGGGTCAACATGAGTAAGCTATGGCTTGATGGGACTTAATTATTTGTCTCTGACTAAGATGGCCCAGACTAGCCCTATCTCAGAAGACCTTAAGATGGCATCTGAAGAAGTGAGCAGTGACTCACGAAAGCTTATACCCCGCCACATATTTTGTTAGCCTTTAAGGTGCTACTGGACTCTGGCTCTTTTTTAACTACATATAAGATCTTGGAAGCTAAGCAAGGTTGATGCTGATTAGTTCTTGGAATGGAAGACCACCAAGGAAGTCCACAGGCATTCTGCAGAGGCAGGCAATGGAAAACCACCTCTGAAGGTCTCTTGCTTTGACCTGGATGGCCTAGGCTAGGTCAGTCTCATCGGATCCTGGAAGCTAAGCAAAGTCAGCCCTGGTTAGTATTTGGATGGGAAACCACCAAGGAAGTCCACGGTCACTGTGTAGAGGCAAGCAATGGAAAACCACCATTGAATGTCTCCTGCCTTGACCTGGATGGCCCAGGCTAGCTCAGTCTCCTCAGATTCTGGAAGCTAAGCAAAGTCAGCCCTGGTTAGTATTTGGATGGGAAACCACCAAGGAAGTCCATGGTCACTCTGTAGAGGCAGGCAATGGAAAATCACCTCTGAATGTCTCTTGCTTTGACATGGATGGCCCCGGCTACCTCAAACTCATCAGATCTTGGAAACTAAGCAAGGTCAGCCCTGGTTAATATTTCGATGGGGGACCACCAAGGAAGTCCACAGATATTCTGCAGAGGCAGGCAATGGAAAACCACCTTTGAATGTCTCTTGCCTTGACCTGGATGTCCCTGGCTAGCTCAAATTCATCAGAACTTGGAAGCTAAGCAAGGTCAGCCCTGGTTAGTATTTGGATGGGGGACCACCAAGAAAGTCCACGGACATTCTGCAGAGGCAGGCAATGGAAAACCACCTTTGAATTTCTCTTGCCTTGACCTGGATGGCCCAGGCTAGCTCAGTCTCATCAGATCTTGGTAGCTAAGCAAGGTCAGCCCTGGTTAAGATTTGGATGGGGGACCACCAAGGAAACCCACGGTCACTCTGTAGAGGCAGGCAATGGAAAGCCACCTCTGAATCTCTCTTGCTTTGACCTGGATGACCCAGGCTAGCTCAGTCTCATCAGATCTTGGAAGCTAAGCAAGGTCAGCCCTGGTTAGTATTTGGATGGGGGACCACCAAGGAAGTCCACGGTCACTCTGCAGAGGCAGGCAATGGAAAACTACCTCTGAATGTCGCTTGCTTTGACCTGGATGGCCCAGGCTAGCTCAGTCCCATCAGATCTTGGAAGCTAAGCAAGGTCAGCCCTGGTTAGTACTTGGATGGGTGACCACCTCTGAACGCCTCTTGCCTTGAAAACCCTACAGAGTCACCGTAAGTCAACTGCAACTTTGCAACACTTTTCACCACAACCAGCACCAATGGCTCATGCCATAGGCATAAGAGCTGTTCACACACATGCATGATCATCATTTGATGCCTTCCACCCACCACCAAGGTGTGTATTAACTTATAAGAAGTGAATGAGCTGTCTCCATCTCTTATCAGTCACTGGAGGTTAACTTTCACCTCATTCTCCAAACTCAGTACTTCTCAGCAGAGCCAGCTCCCATGTTTGGCTGAGAGTACTTGAGTAATACATAGTAAGGGTGTGCAATTTTTTTCCAGCTTTGGGTATAATAAACCTGAAAAAACAGCATTACTCTTGAAAGGCAGTCAAATCCGACTCTAGGGATATGTTTCCAAGCCGAAAGGCAACGCTGTCTAGAGATGTTTCCATGGTCATGTGGCCGGCGTGACTGGACGTCGAGTTGCGCAGAACGCTGTTACCTTCCCACCAAAGTGGTATCTATTTACCTACTTGCAGTTTCTTGGTTTCCAACTGCTAGGTTGTTAGGAGCTGGGACCAGAGATGGGAGCTCACTCCGTCTTGCGGCACTCGGGTCTCGAACTGCTGAACTACCGACCTTCTGGTCTGCAGTTCAGCATCTTAAGCACTTGAGCCACCGCAGCCTCTTTTCTCATATACTGGTATGGTATTCAGATTCAGGTTCCTCCCCCTGGGGTTTCTGAATTATTCATGTGCATTGTTTCCTATGGGGAAATATTCTAGGTGGCTGGGGGGTAACGACTCCCTTGTAATTTCCACCCATTATATCTAGGCTTGCAATCCAGAGCAAGAGAGAAGAGATCCGCTCCATCTTTTACATGACATCTTTTATATGCCCTTCAAATACTTGAAGACTGCCATCATGTCCCCTCTAAGCCTTCTCTTTCCCAGGCTAAACAGACCCAACTCTTTCAGCCTTTCCTCATAAGACTTGGATTCCAACCCTCTCACCATCCTGGTCGCCCTCTTCTGGACACGCTCGAGCTTGTTAACTTCCTTCCTAAAATGTGGTGCCCAAAACTGGACACAGGACTCCAGGTGAGGTCTGACCATAGCAGAATAGAGTGGAACGACCACCTCCCATGATCTGGACACAATGCTTCTGTTAATGTATCCCAAGATTGCATTAGCTTTCTTCGCAGTCACATCGCACTGCAGGCTCATGTTTAGCCTTGCACCATTCTAAATATTAAAGGATCCTGAAGTCTCACCGTGGACTGCACCTTATCTCCGTAAAAGTTGGGGGGGGGAAATAAAACCCTGCTGAAACTTTCCAAAGTTTGCTTTTGAGACGAGTCACATGTGTCCTGTACGCCGAGCGCTAATTAAATAAGCCGCTTCTCTTCTGCTGGCGGGCGATTAAGCCAAATTGCCGCTCTCAACTTTCCGCCGCCGCATTTCAAATGTCAACACATTACCTTGCTCTCCCCTTTTAATTTCTCACCAAAGAAAATGCAAACGGAATTCATTACGCCGGAGTAAGTGGGGAGGGGAAGGGGGGAAAAAAATAAAGTGATGAGTTTTTCCAGAAAAGTATGCAACGGGGAGAGATTGGGATCGACGATTATATTGAGATATTTGAATAGCTGGCCATTAACGGGAGGTTCCCCCATTACTTTCCCGATAATTATATCCTCTCCTCGGTTTCCCCAGTGGAATAATACAACGTTCCCAGGGCAGGAGATAATGAAAGATACCATTCAGGTGGTATATATATGCCGAGAATAGGATGGCGCAGTTCCACCTTTCCCCCCACTGTGGAGATTGTAATGTGCACACCTACGCGATATGTTAATTCCTGTTTAGCTGTTGGGAGCTCGGTACAGGGCAAATGAATGTATCTCGAAAATGGAGCTGGCGTAGGGATATCATTCTCCCGGTATAATTATCTCCCATGTTTAGTGGGCCTGGAGTTTTTTTTTTTTCTTTTTTCGCTGAGTACATTTTTGTTAGCTATTATGTAAATGACTCTCAGAACCCACCATGGGGTAATAATGAAGACTTTGGAATGGGATCTCACCGAGAGTCGGCTCTTCCCGTTCCGGCACCAGCCACCCTCGAGCCCACCCCCCCCCGTTAAAGAGGAGAAGGAGAAGGAAGAGGAAATAATTGCTTTAGATTTCTGCTAATTAATCCATCATTTCGCAGACGCGTCTCAGTTCGGCAGTCAAGCGAGAAAACACCCAACAGAACCAGGAACAAAAGTCGGGAGAAGGGGGGGGGGATATTACCATGCTAGTTAAACAACCTCTTCATTTACAGTATGTAGTATCTGGTGTGGAGTTCTCCCCCTCCCGTCTCCTTTTTCCAGCGAGACATAAAATCTCACACACATTATCGCCACCTTATCATCCCTTGGCATTTTTATTGCACTTCTATTTTCTAGTTTGGGGGCAGCTTGCTGTGAGCCACAACTCCACCTCGGATGCATTAATTTCCACAGAATGTTCAATCTGCATCCAAAAAATAAATAAAAATAAAAATTGCACCATGTGCAGTTGGGCGGGAAGCTTACATATCTGGAGGGCCTTGGAGCCGGTGGGGAAATAGTCAGCTCTGACGATTGGTGAGAGGCAAGTCGGCGAAAAGATATTGCCAGGACTGCATCGCCGTCTGGAAGAGGATGGTGGAATTATGCGATTGGATCGGTGGGTTGCGTGGGTCTGAGAGCCCAACTGGCAATGACTTAGTCCATTAAGTACCTCCTTGTAGCCGTGTTCTAGATGGTACTGCAAGAATCAACAAGCAAGGTAAATACAGATGGCGGTGTCAAGCAACGGTTTGCTGAGACAAAGGACGCTGCTGAAATAAAGGTAAAGGTTTCCCTTCCTCGAAAACTAGGCATATCCGACTCTAGGGGGCGGTGCTCATCTCCCTTTCCAAGCTGAAGAGCCAGTGCTGTCTGAAGAAGTTTCCGTGGTCACGTGGCTCGCATGACTAGATGCTGAGGCACACGGAATGCTGTTACCTTCCCACCAAAGAGATACCTATTTATCTACTTGCAATTTCTTGCTTTCAAACTGCTAGGTTGGCAGGAACTGGGACCAGAGATGGGAGCTCGCTCCATCATGCGGCACTCGGGTCTCGAACTGCTGAACTACAGAACTTCCGGCCTGCAGCTCAGCGTCCCAACCTCTAACCCACTGTGGCCCTCTGCTGAAATAGTCAAGGTTTTCATTTGGAATAGAAATCTTGGGGGGTTGGTAATATAAGGCAAGTATGGCTACTGGCTCTAGGTTGAGAAGTTCCTGGAGATTTGAGAGAAGAGTAGCCCGGGAGGGCAAGGTTTGAGGATGGCAGGGACTTCAGCAGGGTATAACACTCTCTACATGGGGCTGCCCTTGTTGCAAATCTGGAAGCTGCAGCTAGTGCAGAATGCCATGGCCAGGCTCCTGACGGGCCTCCCTAAATGGGAGTACAGTTGGCCTGAGCTGAAGGCACTGCACTGGCTGTCAATAGCATACCGAATTTGCTTCAAGGTGCTGGTACTTACCTTTAAAGCCCTATATGGCCAGGGTCCAACATACCTGAGGGCCCGCCTTTCCCCATATATACCCCAGAGAGCACTTTGTCAGGATCACAACATCGAATGACTATTCCAGGCCCTAAGGCTCGCTGCCACCAGGGCCGGGGCCTTTTCAGTGGTGGCTCCATACTGGTGGAACGAGCTCCCGGAGGAGATCAGGGCCTTGGTGGGAGCTTTTACAATTCTGCAGGGCCTGAAAGACGGCGCTCTTCCACCAGGCTTTCAATCAGGAGCCGCCACCCCCGCTACCACCAACATCTGTGGCTGTGGATTGGCCCCGGCCAGGAGATGGCGCCACACCACCGAGCAATGCTGAAGATCATGGAATTGGAAGTAACAGATTGCATGTTTACAATATGCCATCTTAACTACTTAAGAATGAACTTCAGCACCAGCACTTTGATTACTGGATGGTTTTAAATGTTTGGGATGTTCTAATCTTTTGTATATGGTTTTACGGTACTGGGTACCGATCAATGTAAGCTGCCCTGAGCCTACTCGCGGCTAGGGCGGGGTAGAAATGGAACAAATAAATAAATAAATAGAGTCCACCTTCCAAACAAGCCTTTTTCTCCAGGGGAACTGAGCTCTGTCACCTGGAGATCAGCCGTAATCCCAGGAGTTCTCCAACCACCACCTGGATGTTGGGAATCAGCGGAAAGACCATGAAATATTATGCGACTAGCGTGGATTTGGTGAAAGCTACTATGAGAAATGTCCATACTGCTTGTTCAATGAATGAAGTGTAAGTATATAATACAACGGCCAGTTGAATGCATAGCCTTACGTTATTTTTTGCGAATGATAATTTTTTTTTAATCTCTGTCATTAGATGGAGAAATTGCAGCACTACACACTTTGACATCACCCTGCCAACAAAAGTCCGCATGGTCAAAGCACTGGTATTCCCCGTAGTAATGTATGGCTGCGAGAGTTGGACTATAAGGAAGGCCGAGCGCCGAAGAATAGATTCTTTTGAACTATGGTGCTGGAGAAGACTCTTGAGAGTCCCTCGGACTGCAAGGAGATCAAATCAGTCAATCCTAAAAGAAATCAACCCTGACTGTTCCCTGGAAGGCCAGATCCTGAAGCTGAAGCTCAAATACTTTGGCCACCCAATGAGAAGGGAGCCCTCACTGGAGAAGACCCTGATGCTGGGAAAGATTGAAGGTCAAAGAAGAAGGGGACGGCAAAGGATGAGATGGTTAGACAGTGTCATCGATGCAACGAACATGAATTTGAGCAAACTTCAGCGGACAGTGGAAGACAGGAGGGCCTGGCGTAATCTGGTCCATGGGGTCGCGAAGAGTCGGACTCGACTGTGCGACTGAACAACAACAACACTTTGACAAAGTTTGTGAATGAAACGAGACCCGATCTGAGTCGTCCATTAAGTGTCGAGGGCGCGTCGTTATGAATGAATTGAGAGACTGGTCTGCTCCAAGTAAACTGGGTATTGGATAAGAACTGAATAGTCTTCAGATATCTTCCTTTGGCATAACACTTCACGGTTGTTCGGCTTATCTCCACCGCCCATCCCGTGATCTCTCTTATTGGTTTGCGCTACCTAGATGCTGGCAACCTTAGAGGCTGAGTACAGACTGGCAGTTTGCTCCGGTAGCCAGTCGTAGCAAAAAAGCCCCAGAATAAACTATACCGGGTTTTCCCGTTCACACAGCGGGGGCCGCTGCCGGAAGATACGAGACGGAGGCGCGCGGGAGCATTCAGACTGCCACGCCGGAGGCGTGCTATATTCACCGTTTCCCCATTAATTCGGCTGTGGGTGTATGGGTGTATGTGCGCATGAGCACCCATGCACTCATGCGCATAAGTGCATTTTGCCGATTGGGGAGGACCCCGCAGCGCCGGCACCACATTGGGCATTGGAGCGGAGCACAGCCAATCACACCGCTGCTGCCTTCTGCCCAATGTGGGTTGCTCCCGGCTTTTCGGCTGCGCGTTCAGACTCCCTGGAAGTGGAGAAACACGCGACACACGCGGGCTTTCGGATTTGCTACGGGTTTTATCAGATATCTTTTTAATCCAGTGGTGAAGCGCAACAGCACGGGTTGGCTATGGGTGGGGGACGCCAGGCAGATGTACCTGTGTGAATGCCCCATTTACTCCAGGATTGAGTCGTCGCTGGCCCGGGTCCCTACCGGGGCAAATTGCCAGTCTGAACTCAGCCAGAGTATGAGATCTTTGCAACAGCTTGGATTGAGCAGGGGGTTGGACTAGATGGCCTGCGTGGGCCCTTCCGACTCTGTGATTCTATGATTTAGGGTTTAGACTTTGGGTTTGGGTTCTGGTTCGAGTTTTCAACCCTCTCTCTCTTTCTAAGGTTTTTTATTGAAAATTTAGCACCAGATACAGTGACAATAAACTTTCATAAACATATGAGATCATAGTTAAATGTCCTGGGGAAACGACATTTCCCAGGGGCGCCTGCTCGTTAGACACTAACAGCATTCTAGGAACCAGGGAGGGAATAAAGAGGTGAAGAAATGGAAAGAGCTGTTCTTGTATCAGAGATGGTTCGGAGGCTTCACAGGAGATCTGATTGCCACGATGACATCAGAAGCATGACGGAATCCAGTTTGGCTCATAATTAGCTCACTGTTTGGAAGGGGGCATAGCTTCTCTTTCTTTAAAAAAATAATTTTGTAATTAAAATATCAAACAAAAATGATATGATATATAAGACCAGCGTGATAATATAAACCCCATTCCTGTACTATTATTACAACAAAACGTACCTAAGAAACTGCACAAGGTAAAGGTAAAGGTAAAGGTTCCCTTGCTTGAAAGCCAGTCCAATCCGACTCCTAGGGTTGCGGTGCTCATCTCCGTTTCAAAGCCGAAGAGCCAGCGCTGTCCGAAGACGTTTCCGTGGTCATGTGGCCGGCATGACTAAACACCAAGGTGCACAGAACGCACAGAAACTGCACAACTACTCTTATATTTTCTTATATAACCGCTCGATTATTATAATTTTTGGTACCCTGTTTTAAATTTTATTGCCCAAAACAAAGACCTTTTCCTGATCCGAATCATGTTATAGATGTTTCACTATGTTAATTCATTGATACTGGATTATTTACTGTGATCTCATATGCTTATGAAAGTTTATCGTCTCTGTACCTGATGTTAAATTTTCAATAAAAGCCTTAAAAAGAGAGGGAAGGTTGAAAACTCGAACCCGAACCCGAACCCAAACCCAAACCCTAACAATGGATTGGTTCATCAACATCTCCGGTGCTTGTAGGATTCTGCCGAGAGCTGCTATTTCTACAACACTAGGAAGTAAAATATTTGTTATACTTCTCTTTATCATCCCGGATCCAATCGCCTTGGAGCTAGGGTTGCCCAGCCTGGGTTGGTACATTCTGGGAAATTTGGGGGAGGAGCCCGGGGAGGCAGGGTTTGAAGGGGGGAAGGATCTTTGTGGGGTATAATGCCACAGAATCCACCCTCTAAAGCGGCCATTTTGTTTTTTGTGGGTATTAGTGTCTCTGTGTGTGTGTGTGTGCTTGCATGCCTGGAAGTCATGGTTGACTTCTGGTGACCCCTACTGAGGGCTTGGACATTCTTCAGACAGGTGGTTCGCTGTTGCTTGCCTCTGCATCCTGAGCCCTGGTATTCCTTGGAGGTCTCCCTTCCAATTACTTGTCAGGGTCAGCCCTCCTTATGAGATTGGGCTTCCCTGAGCTCTTCAGGTCAGGGTGAGCTGCCATTTTCCTTAGGCGAACAGATCTCTGTGGTCTGGAGACTAGTTAGAACATAAGAACATAAGAGAAGCCAATGTTGAATCAGGCCAACGGCCCATCTAGTCCAACACTCTGTCACACAGCGGCCAAAATATACCAGGTGCCATCAGGAGGTCCAGCAGTGGGGCCAGGACACGAGAAGCCCTCCCACTGCTGCCCCCTCCAGCACCAAGAATAGACTGCATCACCTGCCCCAGAATGAGAATTCCCATCTATAGAGAATTCCCTGTGGCTAATAGCCACTGATGGACTTCTGCTCCATATGTTTATCTAATTCCCTCTTGAAACTGTCCATGCTTGTAGCTGCCACCACCTCCTGTGGCAGTGAATTCCATATGTTAATCACTCTTTGGGTGAAGAAGTATTTCCTTTTATCTGTTCTAACCCGACTGCTCAGCAATTTCATGGAGTGCCCACGAGTTCTTGTATTGTGAGAAAGGGAGAAAAGTACTTCTTTCTCAACCTGCTCAATCCCATTCATAATCTTATAAACCTCAATCATGTCACCCCTCAGCCGTCGTTTCTCCAAGCTAAAGAGCCCCAAGCATTTTAACCTTTCTTCATAGGGAAGGTGTTCCAACCCTTTTATCATTCTAGTTGCCCTTCTCTGCACTTTTTGAGATGTGGTTATCAGAACTGTACACAGTATTCCAAATGAGGTCGCACCAATGATTTATACAGGGGCATGATGATACTGGCTGATTTATACAGGGGCATGATGATACTGGCTGTGGTTGTGGTTTCTGGCAACTTCGGGGCCCACCTGGAGGTTGGCAACCTTCCTTGGAGCCCACTTCAGCCCCAAAAAGCTTCCCTTTGCCCTCTTAGAATCATAGAATGGTAGAGTTGGAAGATACCTTGCAGGTCATCTAGTCCAGCCCCCTGCACTCTGCAGGAGCATAGCCAAAAGATAGCCCTACAACGTACCCGAAAGATGGTTGTCCAGCCTCCACTTGAAAATGAAGGAGCATCTACCACCTCCCGAGGGAGTCTCTTCCACTGCTCAACCACTCTTACAGTTAGGAAGTTTCTTCCGATATTTAGTCGGTATCGACTCCCTTGTCATTTTCACCCATTAGATCTAGTCTTGCAATTTGGAGCAAGAGAGAATACTTCTGCTCCATCTTCGACATGACAGCCCTTCAGATACTGGAAGACTGCCATCATGTCCCCTTGAAGCCTTCTCTTTCCCAGGCTAAATATACCCAGCTCTTTCCGCCTTTCCTCGTAAGACTTGGATTCCAACCCTCTCACCATCCTGGTCGCCCTCTTCTGGACACTCTCAGGCTTGTCAACATCCTTCCTAAAATGTGGTGCCCAAAACTGGACACAGGACTCCAGGACACAGTACTCTTCTATGCATTGCTCTGTAAAGAGCTCTGAAGTGCAAGCTAACCTTTGACCCTTTTTTGCCATCAAGTCACAGCCAAGTTATGGTGATCCCGTGGCGGTTTCAAGGCAAGAGATATTCAGAGATGTTTTGCCATTGTTTGTCCCCATCTCCCAAGCCTGGTATTCCTTGGAGGTCTCCCATCCAAACACTAGTCAGAGCCAATCCTGCTTAGCTTCCAAGATCGGATGGGATCGGGTTAACCTGGACCATCCAGGTTAGGGCCAGTGTTCCCTCTAGGCTGAGTGAGTGTGAGCTAGCTCACAGTTTTTTAGCCTCCGGCTCACACATTTTTGCCTTAGCTCAGGAAGGGATGGCTCCAAAGCAACTAATTTGTGCAGTAGCCAAATTGTTGGCTCACCACGTTAATGCCAGTAGCTCGCAAAGTAGTATTTTTGCTCACAGCTCACATGGAATATCGGTTAGGGCCAATTTATTTTCTACCTGATACCAAAATCCATTGACTTTACTCCCTGGTAAAGCGTAGCTGCGGTGGCTCAAGTGGTTAAGACGCTAAACTGCAGGCTGTGGAAGGTCAGTAGTTCAGGAGTTCGAGACCCGAGAGTGCCGCATGACGGAGTGAGCGCCCGTCTCTAGTTCCAGCTCCTGCCAACCTAGCAGTTCGAAAGCAAGGAATTGCAAGTAGATAAATAGGTACCACTTTGGTGGGAAGGTAACAGCGTTCCGTGCGCCTTGGTGTTTAGTCATGCCAGCCACATGACCACGGAAACGTCTTCAGACAGCGCTGGCTCTTCGGCTTGGAAACGGAGATGAGCACCGCAACCCTAGAGTCGGATTCGACTGGCTTTCAAGCAAGGGGACCTTTACCTTTACCTTAAAGTGTAGCAGTGCAGGCCTCAGACCCAGAATTCTTGCAAAGACATGAGAACAATTGGATTAGGAGCAACGTTTTCATAGAGTGCAGAACACCTTCGAGTACATCAGCCGATCTCAGTTCTTTCTTCCGTTTATTAGGCCCCACTGATCCGATTTATATTCAAAAGGGATGTTTTCTTAAGATTTATTGATTTATGTGTGCAATTTGCATCTCTCGGCAGACAGGCGCACCTAGGGCAGCTTCCTAATCAAACTAATAAAAGAGATCACACGCATCAATAAAACTAAAGAAAGTAGCAGGAAAGCAATAAAAGGCTATTATTGCTAATATTAATATTCGCAATAAAATAAGAGAATGTTGATTTATTTATTGAAAGCTAACCACCGTTATCAATAAAAATGGAACCTGGAAGAGGAAGCAAAAAATCACACCATTCCTAAGAGAGACAGTTTGGCGTAGTGGTTAAGTGCAAGGGACTCTAATCTGGGAGAACCGGGTTTGATTCCCCACTCCTCCACTTGCAGCTGCTGGATGACCTAGGGCAAGCCATAGTTCTGTAAGAGCTGTTCTTGAAAAAGAGCAGTTTCTGCCAGAGCTCTCCCAGCCCCACCTACCTCACAGGGTGTCTGTTGTGGGGAGAGGAAGGGAAAGGAGATTGTAAGCTGCTCTGAGACTCCCTTAGGTTGTTAAGGGTGGAGTATAAATCCAATCTCCTCTTCTCTTCTTCTTCTCCATCAGGAGCAAACCAGGAGAATTAAGAGGGGCGCAATCTCCCTGTCACGCTCCACTGCTCCCCCCAACCCCCCCCTCTTGGCAGCTAACTTATTGCCCTTCAGGTGTCAGGCCAAAATATTTCCCTTTACTCAGACTTCTAACTGAAGGATTAACAAAAGAACACAAGAATATGACAGAAGCCATGTTGGATCAGGCCAATGGCCCACATAGTCTTAACAATCTGTGTCACGCATTGGCCAAAACCCAGGTGCCATCAGGAGGTCCACCAGTGGGGACAGGACACTAGAAGCTCTCCCACTGTTGCCGCCCTCCAAGCACCAAGAAGACAGATCATCACTTGCTCCAGACTGAGAGTTCCTATGTGTACCTCATGGCTAATAGCCACTGACAGACCTCTGCTCCAGATGTTCCTCCAATCCCTTCTTGGAGCTGTCCATGCTTGTAGCCATCACCACTTCCTGCAGCAGTGAATTCCACCTGTTAATTACCCTTTGGGTGAAGAAGTACTTCCTTTTGTCTGTTCTAAACCTACTGCTCATTAATTTCATGGAGTGCCCACGAGTTCATGTCTTGTGAGAAAGGGAGAAAAGTACTTCTTCCTCTGCCTTTTCTATCCCATGCATAATTTTGTAAACCTGTGTCATGACGCTCCATCCTTCTCCTCTCAGGTACGGAGGCAACCTCACGGCATCTTCTTTGAAGTGGGGTGATTGGCTGTGTAGAGTTATCTCCCCTGTCCCCCGGACCATAGAAAGCCATTCCAAATTACATTACATTCTACTATTCATTACATTTCAATACAATCTGTTATCTCAAATAAGAGATAAAATAAAATAAAGAGAATGAATGGCCCTTCTGGGGGATTGATGAGGATACAGATGTAAGGGCTAGATGAGGTTAGCAGGTGTAGTGAGATAAGAAACCAATATCCCTGTTATGTCCTGGGGATTCCATAACTTGCAACACAGTGCCACTGGACTCAGACTTTGTTCTGCTGCTTCAGACCAACTTGGCCACCCACCTGTATCTATAACTCTAACAGTAACTCTTGACCATTTCATAGATAAGCTGTCTTTAACAGGATCCCTTTTAATCTGCACAGCCAATCAGAAGTTCTGCTGAACAAAATCCCCACCTGGCCTGCACATTTAATAAAATCACTTTGGAAAGGGGGTTGTGGGCACCACGGGGCCCAGGGGCACCGTGTTGGAGACCCCTGGTCTAAGCATTCGATATTTTTGAGTTGCCAGGCCTCAGCGTTGTAGAGTTACATATGGAAATGGGGATGGCAAGCAGCCCCATAGGATCAAAATCAAGGGATAATGGTTTTGTTGTTTTTAAAATGATTCCTGTGTCGACATACCACTTTCCTTACAAAGGTGTCATCGCATTTTCCCACACACAGTTGGCATATTTATTAAATGCATTTCCTACAACTCTTAAAACACAAACACAATTGCCAGGGAAACCTAAGTCACGCTTAGTCATTCACAGAGCCTCCATGTTCCCTGCTGCAAGCACAATGCTGTACCAAGCAAAATTGCACCACACAGGAACCACGCGTGCTATGAGACCAAGCTGCCTCTTGTTGCAGCTTGTGTCTGTTTTTGCCCGGCTGGAGAACTACGTACAGGCATATATGCTGTCAAGGTACAACTGACTTATTGTGACCCCAGCAAGGGGCTTTCAAGACCAGTGAGAAGCGGAGGTGGTTTGCCATTGCCTTCCCATGTGGAGCCTTCCTGGGTACCGACCCTGATTATCTTCTGAGATCTGACGAGATGGGGCTATACCATGTGGCCTTGCCTCCCACCAGAGAACTAAAACCATCTCATTTACCAGAGAAGGGGAAGTGCCCCTCATCTGAGCTAATGGTGAATTGACTAACTTGTATTGTGAAGAATGGAATCAGTTACAGTTCATCCCCATTTTTTTGCACCTGTCCTGTTAGCTGCACCTAACCAATAGTAAAGGTAAAGGTTTCCCTTGCTCGAAAGCCAGTTAAATCTGACTCTAGGAATGTGGCGCTCATCTCCGTTTCCAAGCCGAAGAGCCAGCACTGTCTGAAGACTTCTCTGTGGTCATGTGGTTGGTATGACTGAATGCCGAGGCACATGGAACACTGTTACCTTCCCACCAAAGTGGTATCTATTTATCTACTTGCAATTTCTTGCTTTCAAACTACCAGCCAGTTTGGTGTAGTGGTTAAGTGCATGGACTCTAATCTGGGAAAGCCGGGTTTGATTCCCCCACTCCTCCACTTGCACCTGCTGGATGACCTTGGGCAAGCCATAGTTCTGGCACAGCTGTTCTTGAAAAAGAACAGTTTCTGTCAGAGTTCTCTCAGCCCCGCCTACCTCACAGGGTGTCTGTTGTGGGGAGGGGAAGGGAAAGGAGTTTGTAAGCCACTGAGACTCCTTTGGCTAGTGAAGGGCAGGGTATAAATCCAATCTCTTCTTCTTCTTCTAGGTTGGTAGGAGCTTGGTCCAGAGATGGGGGCTCACTCCATCACACAGCATTAGGGTCTTGAACTGCAGTGATCTAAATAACCAACTTCAAGATTAGTTGGGTTCATGGGCAGGCTCTAGAGATGCACAGGTACACCTCAGTAGTAAGTCTCAACTAGAAAAATTAGTTTGAGATTTTTCTTCTTTTTTACTATGTACTTCCTTAAAAAATGGAGATAACAGCTGACATATGTGAAGGGGGGGCTGAGAGAAAGCAATGTAATTGCATAAATTGGACACATCCAAACTACTCACTGAACAATTTGTTGCCTGGTCACTACCCGCAAGCAAATGAAACAAACGGATGGGTGACTGAGCATATGATTAAAACAGTTTGGGAAATGGGCACATGGCATCCGCCAGGCTTACACTGGAATCTGCCAAGGCTGTGAAGAGATACACACTAATGTTAATTACACGCAATTAAATATTCAAATTAATTATGGCCTCCTGGCTCATAATTCATTTCCAACTCACTGTCAGGCTTAAATGGGTTCAAAAGTCAAACTCACCACTGAGCAGATCCCGGGGGGGGGGGATATCTATAATTTCCCCCAGAAAACCATCATGAACTGATTTTAAAAAAAATCAAACCAGCAATGGATTGCTGCAGCTAAACTATTAGCTTCCATTTGATACGAAAACGTGGGGAAACTTCACCTGCAAATCCGGCAAGTTCCTGGCTCTCAAACATTCCTAGCATAGGTTACATAGTGCATGCCATAATACAATCAGAAATGAACACACTCAAAAATGTTTACCGTTCTTAGAGAATGTACTGGCTAATGACATACAACCACACAAGGTAATATACCTCCAATTGCTTTACATTTAACTCTCAGTCTAACCGCTACACAGTCTGGTTGTGTGAAATATTTGACATCTCTAAGATTTGGAAATAGTATTGATTATGCTGTCTTCCAGCTGCTCTAAGATCTCCAAGATTTGGAAATAGTATTGATTAGGCTTTCTTCCAATTGTTGATTGATATAGAGTACAATTTAGCAATCTAACAGAGCATCTTAATTTTATTTATTTATTAGATTTTTACCCCGCCCTCCCCGCCATTTTATATCACTCACTTTGTGTTTGTATTTCGATATTATCACAAAGAAATGTCTTAGAACTTTGTATGGGCAGTTGTGTTAACTATCTCTTTGAACAAATTGATATTCCTTACCCGCCATGAATAGCTCTTCTAAGGTCATAGCAGGGCTCTTTTTGTAGCAGGAACTCTTTTGCATATTAGACGACACACCCCTAATGTAGCCAATCCTCCAAGAGCTTACAGAGCTCTTCTTACAGGGGCTACTGTAAACTCATGGAGGATTGGCTACATTAGGGGTGTGCTGCCTAATATGAAAAGGAGTTCCTGCTACAAAAAGAGCCCTGGGTCATAGTAATTAGTTTATCTGGTTATATCTCATACTTTCTTTGTAAGAGTTTATATATCAGTTGGTTGTGTACTTTATGGTGTTTATATTATTCATTTATTTGAAAGATTAATAAACAGTTAATGACAAAAAAAGAAATGAACACATACACACCCACACGCACACAAGTTGCATTATCCTGAGACGGACCAGGCCCGTAGCCAGGATATTTAAAGTCAGGGGGCATTTAAATTTCTTAGGGGGCACTGGCTAATTGAATTAAAGGAATACCCAGTTCCTTCCCTGAACCTGCCATTGCTTGGGGGCCCTAGACTGGATGGGAAGTCAAGGGGGCCTTCCCAGTAAGTCAGGGGGCCTTGCCCCGAGATGCCCCATTGTAGCTACAGGCCTGAGATGGACCTACTAAAGTCAGTATTGTCAGCTCTGGGGTCACGTATTACCTAATCCTTTTAATTGGAGATGCAGGGGATTGAATTTGGGATTTTCTGCATGCAAATCAGACATTCTACCACTACCTAATCCCTGCCACTTTCGCCCATATACTACAGTTCCCCTGCCTCTTCCTGGTCAAGCATTCCTTCTCTCTAGGGACGCCTGAACTCCTACTGGTTCAGTTCACATCCTGTTTGCCAGTCCTGAACAGGGAACCGGTTTTTCAATGGACCGTTTGTCACCTGGTTTGTGGCCGTTCAGCCGGTTACTTCGAAGTGGCCTTCCTGACAGGGCAAGTGTAGACCGACTGGCTTCCCACCTGCTGTTCTAATCCCCCCGCTGCTTGTTGTGCCGCTGCTACACTTGGCAGGCAGCCTTTCAAATGGGCAGTTAAATCGTGCACAAATAACACAAATCAGCCATAAACATTGTGCGTAAACAAAATCCTACGATTCAGTGTTTGTCCAAGTAGGTCTGAGCAACATTAACAGCTGCCAAGCGGTTTGGATCAGCAGCCTTTTCGTGTGTGCACAGCTTTGCCAGAATCTGACGGAAACGGGCTTAGCAGGCACTGGGCGCTGAACTGAAGCGATCCAATGATCGGCTCATATCTGATCGTCGTATTCAAACACGGCACATTTAACTGCCAACAGCATTTTTGCACTGGAAATCCGCAGCTCCCCTCGTCCTCTCCCTTTCCCCAAATAAGCTAATCGTTGTCAGGATAATGAATTCTCAAGGTGACCAAACCTGCAAATGCCTAAATCTGGTGACTGGAGCCATAAAAAGGGAAGATGTTATTTTCTATCATCCTGAAAAATCTCCCAGGTTTTTTTTTGGGGGGGAGGCCTGAAATCTAAGAACAAAAAACCAAAACAAAATGAAGAAGCCCACTGGGAATTTAAATACCCCAAAACAGGAGAAGGGGGAGGAAGAAGAAGAGGAGGAGGAAGAGGACAAAATTGGATTTATACCCCTCCGTTCACTACCCAAGGAGCTGCGGTGGCTCAAGTGGTTAAGATGCTGAACTGCAGGCTGTGGAAGGTCAGTAGTTCAGCAGTTCGAGACCCGAGAGTACCGCATGACAGAGTGAGCTCCTGTCTCTAGTTCCAGCTCCTGCCAACCTAGCAGTTTGAAAGCAAGAAATTGCAAGTAGATAAATAGGTACCTGGCGTAATCTGGTCCATGGGGTCGCGAAGAGTCGGACTCGACTGTGCGACTGAACAACAACAAAATAGGTACCACTTCGGTGGGAAGGTAACTGCGTTCCGTGCACCTTGGTGTTTAGTCATGCCGGCCACATGACCATGGAAACATCTTTGGACAGCGTTGGCTCTTCGGCTTTGAAACAGAGATGAGCCCCGCAACCCTAGAGTCGGATTCGACTGGCTTTCAAGCAAGGGACTCCTTTACCTTTTTTTCACTACCCAAAGGAGTCTCAGAGCAGCTTACCATCTCCTTTCCCTTCCCCTCCCCACAACAGACACCCTGTGAGGTAGGTGGGGCTGAGAGAGCTCCTTTGAAAACTGCTTGTGAGAGAACAGCTCTGAAAGAACTTATGACTGACCCAAGGTCACACCAGCAGCTGCATGTCAAGGAGTGGGGAATCGAACCCAGTTCTTCCAGATTAGAGTCCACACTCCTAACCACTACACCAAACTGGTTGTAGCTTTCAGAAACTAGTGTACAAGCCACAACTTCCTTTAAAAAGACAATAGAAGCTGGGAGTGGGGGATGCTCTGCTCCCACCAGGGATCTGACAGCCCTATGTTTTATCCATTTATTCTAGCCTACTGTTGCATGTAGCAGCCAACCAGTTATCCTGGAGGCGCAAACAAACAGGACATAGAAACCAAGATGCTGCCTCCTAACCCTGGTATTCTAGGGGTTTCTGACTTTATAGTAAAGGTAAAGGTTCCCTTGCTCGAAAGCCAGTCGAATCCGACTCTAGGGTTGCGGTGCTCATCTCCGTTTCAAAGCCGAAGAGCCAGCGCTGTCCAAAGACGTTTCCATGGTCATGTGGCCGGCATGACTAAACACCAAGGCGCACAGAACGCTGTTACCTTCCCACCGAAGTGGTACCTATTTATCTACTTGCAGTTTCTTGCTTTCGAACTGCTAGGTTGGCAGGAGTCTGACTTTATATATGGAGACAAATTAACCCAAGTTTGTAAACTAACAAATGGTGTTGCTACAGAAACCACAGTTTAAACATTGCATTGTGGCATCTGAATACAGCAGACAGCACAAGGTGGAAGAGTCCTCTCTAGTTTGGGAACTGTTCAGTCACACAGTTAAGGCCGACTCTTTGCGACCCCATGGACCACATCATGCCAGGCCCTCCTGCCTTCCGCCGTCCTCTGGAGTTTGCTTGATTCCATGCTCGTTGCATCAATGACACTGTCTAACCATCTTTGACCCTCAGTCTTTCCCAGCATCAGGGTCTTCTCCAGCGAGTGCTCCCTTCTCATTGGGTGGCCAAAGTCTTTGAGCTTCGGCTTCAGGATCTGGCCTTCCAGGGAACAGTTAGGGTTGATTTCTTTCAGGATTGACTGATTCGATCTCCTTGCAGTCCAAGGGACTCTCCGGAGTCTTCTCCAGCTCCCTAATTTGAAAGCATCTGTTCTTCAGTGCTCGGCCTCCCTTATGATCCAACTCTCACTGCCGTACATCACTACTTGGGAATACCACTGCTTTGACCATATGGACTTTTGCTGGCAGGGTGATGTCTCTACTTTTTATTACATGCAAAAACCCAGCTGAGCCCTGACTGAACACGACTTTGCTCAGATTTCTTTGTAAGTTGCCGGTGGACTGGGTCAGTGGTGTGCCATAAAATTTGCACTGTTGCTGGGAAAAAAAAAACTGGAGCCAAATGAAAACATAAAATAAATAAAGGCATGGTTCTTCAGAAGGTGGTGCTGGTGCCCGTGTCTACTGAGTTAGAAACATAGAGACACAGAGCTGGAAGGGACCTAATTTGTAAGAATGTAAGAACATAAGGTGTTAGTTGTGGGGAGGGGAAGAGAAATGAGTTTGTCAGGCACTCTGAGACTCCCTTGGGTAGTGAAGGGCAGAGTATAAATCCAATCTCCTCCTCCTCCTCCTCCTCCTCCTCCTCCTCCTCCTCCTCCTCCTCCTCCTCCTCCTCCTCCTCCTCCTCCTCCTCTTCTTCTTCTTCTTCTTCTTCTTCTTCTTCTTCTTCTTCTTCTTCTTCTTCTTCTTCTTCTTCTTCTTCTTCTTCTTCTTCTTCTTCTTCTTCTTCTTCTTCTTCTTCTTCTTCTTCTTCTTCTTCTAGGTTGGATCAGGCCAATGACCCATTCAGTCCAACACTCTGTCACACAGTGGCCAAAAATACCAGGTGCCATCAGGTGGTCCACCAGTGGGGCCAGGACACTAGAAGTCATTTAGCCCAACCCCCTGCACAATGCAGGAAATTCAAAATTACCTCCTTCCGCTCCTCCGGTGACCCCTGCTCTATGCCCAGAGGAAGGCAAAAAAAACCCTACAGGATTCCTGGGCCAGTCTGGACCAGAGGGAAATCCCTTCCTGACCCCAAAGTGGCGATCAAGCGTGCAAGACAGGTTTGCGAGAGCTGAGCACTGGCTCATCCCTTCCTGCCCTCCCTCTCATGACAACTAAGGGGGGAAGGGACATGACAGAGGTTTTTGAAATTATACATGAGGTGAAGAGAGTGGACAAAGATAATTTTTTTCTCCTTCTCCCAAAATACTAGAACTCGAGGGCATCCAATGAAGCTGATGGGCAGTAGGTTCAGGACAGACAAACGGAAATACCACTTTACACCGAGAGTGATTAAAATGTGGAACTCTCTGCCAGAGGATGTAGTGATGGCCACATAAATTATCAGTCTTAAAAGGTGATTAGATAGATTCATGGAGGCTATGTCTATCCATGGCTACTAGCTGTGGTGATTGAGGGGAACCTCCACATTCAGAGGCACTAATCCTCTGAATCCCAGAGCCAGGAGGCAACATCGGGGGAAGGCCTCAGTCTCTATGCCCTGTTGTTGGCCATACAGAGGAACTGGTTGGCCACTGTGTGAGACAGGATGCTGGACTGGATGGACCACTGGTCTGATCCAGCAGGGCTCTTCTTATGTTCTTATGGAGGCCTCGGCCTCTCTGCCCTGGTGTTGTCCCTCCAGAGGAACTGGTTGGCCACTATGTGAGACAGGATGCTGGACTGGATGGACCACTGGTCTGATTCATCAGGGCTCTTCTTATGTTCTTATGGAGGCCTTGGCCTCTATACCCTGGTGTTCACCCTCCAGAGGAACTGGTTGGCCACTGTGTGAGACAGGATGCTGGACTAGATGGGCTGTTGGTCTGATCCAGAAAGGCTCTTCTTAGGTTCTTAGGTTCACAGTGAGTAATAGAATCAGCATGGCTGTCCGATGGCCATCTAGCCTCTGTTCATGGCCGGCTCGCCCACTAGGCGAGCTAGGCGCTCGCCTAGGGTGCACCAGCTGCAGGGGCGCCAAACCGCGCCCCAGCCCCTCCCAGGAAAAGTCCCCCCAGCTGCTCCCACTGCCTCCCTGAGCGCCCTGCCGGGGCTCAGGAGGCGCCAGTGGAGCTTGCCCGCCCTCTACCCAAAGCCGGCTTCTCTTCTCCCCCCCCCCCCACGGCCCTCCCAAGCCCAGCGCCGCCCGTTCCAAGCCCACCCGTTCTTGGCTCTCCCCGGGCTCCTCGCAGCTGCGAGGGGTCCGGGAGAGCCTGTGACGAAGGGGCGGGTGTTGCAAGCCCACCGCGGGGCCGGGGTTGGTGGGCTGGGCCGCAGGGCGGGCAGGCAGCGGCGGAGTGGCTTCTCTCCCCCCCTCGATGGCCCTCCCAAGCCCAGCGCCGCCGCTGGGAGGGAAGGGGCGGCCGGGCGGGCGTTCCAAGCCTGACCGTTCCCCGGCTCTTCCAGGCGCCTTGCAGCTGGGAGAGCTGAGCCCTGACTGAGGTTGGCATCCCCGGTGGGGTGGGCGCCCCAGGCTGTCCTGCCTAGGGCGCCCAGACACCTGGGGCCGGCCCTGCCTCTTTTTGAAAACCTCCCAAGAAGGAGAGCCCACCACCTCCTGAAGAAGCCTGTTCCACTGAGGAACCGCTCTAACTGTCAGGAAGTTCTTCCTAATGTTTAGCTGGAAACTCTTCTGATTTAATTTCATCCCATCAGTTCTGTTCCAGCCTTTTGGGGCAAACAGAAAGCAACTCCGCTTCATCCTCTATATGACAGTTGACTGCCACTAGTGGGAAATGACTCGGAGATGTTAAGTTCAGATGCTGAGGGCAGGGATGATCATAGAGACAGGAATCCCAGAGTGCCCTTTTGTTTCGAGTCTGGTTAGGAAACCAAAGTAGCAAAAAACCCAAATGGATGCAACGTGGTGCAGGCAGGGCCAGCTGTGACTGGCAGGCATTCCATTAACTTGGTAGTGCAGGGACAACTGACACCGTGCCTACCCAGTGGCCGTGTACATGGAAACGCAGAACAGAACTATTTTAAATAAAAAAAAAATATAATACATTTGGATAGACAGCCAGTTTGGTTTTCTGGTTTGGAGTGCAGACTCTAATCTGGGAGAACTGGGTTTGATTCCCCCACTCCTCCACATGCAGCTGCTGGTGTGACCCTGGCTCAGTCACAATTTCTCTCAGAGCTGTTCTGGAAAGAACAGTTCTCAAGAGAGTTCTCTCAGCCCCAACTACCTCACTGGGTGTCTGTTGTGGGGAGGGGAAGGGAAAGGAGTTGGTAAGCTGCTCTGAGACTCCTTTGGGTAGTGAAGGGCGGGGTATAGATCCAATCTCTTCTCTTCTTCTGCCTCACAGGGTGTCTGTTGTGGGGAGGAGAAGGGAAAGGAGTTTGTAAGCCGCTCTGAGACTCCTTTGGGTAGTGAAGGGCGGGGTATAAATCCAATCTCTTCTTCTTCTTCTATCTAAAAGGGTGTCTGTTGTGGGGAGGAGAAGGGAAAGGAGTTGGTAAGCCACTCTGAGACTCCTTTGGGTAGTGAAGGGCGTGGGGTATAGATCCAATCTCTTCTTCTTCTTCTACCTCACAGGGTGCCTGTTGTGAGGAGGGGAAGGGAAAGGAGTTGGTAAGCCGCTCTGAGACTCCTTTGGGTAGTGAAGGGAGGGGTATAGATCCAATCTCTTCTTCTTCTTCTACCTCACAGGGTGCCTGTTGTGAGGAGGGGAAGGGAAAGGAGTTGGTAAGCCGCTCTGAGACTCCTTTGGGTAGTGAAGGGCGGCGTATAAATCCAATCTCTTCTTCTTCTTCTACCTCACAGGGTGTCTGTTGTGGGGAGGAGAAGGGAAAGTAGTTGGTAAGCCACTCTGAGACTCCTTCGGGTAGTGAAGGGCAGCGTATAAATCCAATCTCTTCTTCTTCTTCTACCTCACAGGGTGTCTGTTGTGGGGAGGAGAAGGGAAAGTAGTTGGTAAGCCACTCTGAGACTCCTTCGGGTAGTGAAGGGCGGCGTATAAATCCAATCTCTTCTTCTTCTTCTACCTCACAGGGTGTCTGTTGTGGGGAGGGGAAGGGAAAGGAGTTGATAAGCCACTCTGAGACTCCTTTGGATAGTGAAGGGAGGGGTATAGATCCAATCTCGTCTCTTCTTCTGCCTTACAGGGTGTCTGTTGTGAGGAGGAGAAGGGAAAGGAGTTGGTAAGCCGCTCTGAGACTCCTTCGGGTAGTGAAGGGAGGGGTATAGATCCAATCTCCTCTTCTTCTTCTTCTACCTCACAGGGTGTCTGTTGTGGGGAGGGGAAGGGAAAGGAGTTGGTAAGCCTCTCTGAGACTCCCTTGGGTAGTGAAGGGCGGGGTATAAATCCAATATCTTCTCTTCTTCTGCCTCACAGGGTGTCTGTTGTGGGGAGGGGAAGGGAAAGGAGTTGGTAAGCCGCTCTGAGACTCCTTTGGGTAGTGAAGGGCGTGGGGTATAGATCCAATCTCTTCTTCTTCTTCTGCCTCACAGGGTGCCTGTTGTGAGGAGGGGAAGGGAAAGGAGTTGGTAAGCCGCTCTGAGACTCCTTTGGGTAGTGAAGGGCGGCGTATAAATCCAATCTCTTCTTCTTCTTCTACCTCACAGGGTGTCTGTTGTGGGGAGGAGAAGGGAAAGTAGTTGGTAAGCCACTCTGAGACTCCTTTGGATAGTGAAGGGAGGGGTATAGATCCAATCTCGTCTCTTCTTCTGCCTTACAGGGTGTCTGTTGTGGGGAGGAGAAGGGAAAGGAGTTGGTAAGCCGCTCTGAGACTCCTTCGGGTAGTGAAGGGAGGGGTATAGATCCAATCTCTTCTTCTTCTTCTACCTCACAGGGTGCCTGTTGTGAGGAGGGGAAGGGAAAGGAGTTGGTAAGCCACTCTGAGACTCCTTCGGGTAGTGAAGGGAGGGGTATAGATCCAATCTCGTCTCTTCTTCTGCCTTACAGGGTGTCTGTTGTGGGGAGGAGAAGGGAAAGGAGTTGGTAAGCCGCTCTGAGACTCCTTCGGGTAGTGAAGGGAGGGGTATAGATCCAATCTCTTCTTCTTCTTCTACCTCACAGGGTGCCTGTTGTGAGGAGGGGAAGGGAAAGGAGTTGGTAAGCCACTCTGAGACTCCTTCGGGTAGTGAAGGGAGGGGTATAGATCCAATCTCCTCTTCTTCTTCTTCTACCTCACAGGGTGTCTGTTGTGGGGAGGGGAAGGGAAAGGAGTTGGTAAGCCACTCTGAGACTCCTTCGGGTAGTGAAGGGAGGGGTATAGATCCAATCTCCTCTTCTTCTTCTTCTACCTCACAGGGTGTCTGTTGTGGGGAGGGGAAGGGAAAGGAGTTGGTAAGCCTCTCTGAGACTCCCTTGGGTAGTGAAGGGCGGGGTATAAATCCAATATCTTCTCTTCTTCTGCCTCACAGGGTGTCTGTTGTGGGGAGGGGAAGGGAAAGGAGTTGGTAAGCCGCTCTGAGACTCCTTTGGGTAGTGAAGGGAGGGGTGTAGATCCAATCTCTTCTCTTCTTCTGGCTCACAGGGTGTATGTTGTGGGGAGGGGAAGGGAAAGGAGTTGGTAAGCCGCTCTGAGACTCCTTTGGGTAGTGAAGGGAGGGGTGTAGATCCAATCTCTTCTCTTCTTCTACCTCACAGGGTGTCTGTTGTGGGGAGGGGAAGGGAAAGGAGTTGGTAAGCCTCTCTGAGACTCCCTTGGGTAGTGAAGGGCGGGGTATAAATCCAATATCTTCTCTTCTTCTGCCTCACAGGGTGTCTGTTGTGGGGAGGGGAAGGGAAAGGAGTTGGTAAGCCGCTCTGTGACTCCTTCGGGTAGTGAAGGGAGGGGTGTAGATCCAATCTCTTCTCTTCTTCTACCTCACAGGGTGTCTGTTGTGGGGAGGGGAAGGGAAAGGAGTTGGTAAGCCGCTCTGAGACTCCTTTGGGTAGTGAAGGGAGGGGTGTAGATCCAATCTCTTCTCTTCTTCTACCTCACAGGGTGTCTGTGGTGGGGAGGGGAAGGGAAAGGAGTTGGTAAGCCTCTCTGAGACGCCTTCGGGTAGTGAAGGGAGGGGTGTAGATCCAATCTCTCTCTTCTCTCCTAGCCTGAGACTGTCTCCAAGTTTGCTGGGTTCTCTTCTAACTTTTCTTTCCCCTTGACTCCGATTCCGCGTGACTGACTTCTTTTTTATTTCTCCCCCCCACACCCCAAAACAGAGATTCACGATGTGTTCCGGGAACTGAACTGGCCCATTATAGATCTCTTTCTCTGGGGCAGAAATACAATTTTTTATTGGGCACGTTTGAGAAACTCCTGGAGATACTTTGAAGAAATCACAGCAATTTCCTGTCATTTGTTCTCCCCTCCGGATGGCCTGCCGCTTCCCAGGCTGCCACCTACAGTGGGGACTTCGCCGCGGGCAAGCGGAGGGAGAGATTAAGCATTCCATCGGTGGCATTGTGGTTCCAGGGAGGTTCCAGCTCCGCTCGTTCAGGCTGGAGATTTATAGAAGCACTCCTCATTTTGTTATCAGTCTACCGCCAAAGAGACTTACAGTGTGCTCGCGGCACAGGAGCTCCGTGTCGAGGATTACTTCGTTTTTACTGGCAGCATCAAAAAATCTCAAGCGATAGAACTCATAACTGCATCGCGAAAGGTCAACCTCGCCGCCAACATGGAGCACAGAGGGCCTTTCAGCCCCCAAATAAAGATGCAGCTTGGGCATTGGCCTGGGTTTATCTAATTGCATCGCCTTAATCAACTCCCACGAGCTTTTTAATTTGGGTTACCGTATCGACTGCGCTTCCCAGAGGTTGGGAGGGTGTGGCTAAGGGCTTTAGAGAGTTGTCAATAGCTGAACCTTCTCTGACTTGGCTGATGATAAGAACATAAGAGCATAAGAGAAGCCAATGTTGAATCAGGCCAATGGCCTATCTAGTCCAACACTCTGTCACACAGCGGCCAAAAATACCACGTGCCATCAGGAGGTTCAGCAGTGGGGCCAGGACACTAGAAGTCCTTCCACTGCTGCCCCCTCCAGCACCAAGAATAGAGTGCATCACCTGCCCCAGACTGAGAGTTCCCATCTATATCCTGTGGCTAATAGCCACTGATGGATTTCTGCTCCATATGTTTATCTAACTCCCTCTTGAAACTGTCCATGCTTGTAGCTGCCACCAGCTAATTTGATACCAAATTGGGAGGAGCAGTGAACACCCAAGAAGATAGAGTTAAAATTCAACAAGACCTGGATACTCTGGAGAAGTGGGCAGTTGCAAAGAGGATGCGATTCAACAAAGATAAATGCACAGTCTTACATCTGGGCCGCAAAAATGTCAAGCACAAATACTGGATGGGGGATACGTTTCTGGGGAGCAGTGTATGCGAAAGAGATCTTGGGGTAAGAGTGGACTGTAAACTAAAGATGAGCAGTCAGTGTGATGCAGTGGCAAAAAAGGCAAACACAGTCCTCGGTTGTATTAAAAGGGCCATAGCGTCGAAATTGCAAGAGGTCATAGCCCCTCAGTATACTGACTTGGTCAGGCTGCACCTTAAGTACTGTGTGCAGTTCTGGAGGCCTCACTTCAAAAAGGATGTGGCCAAAATCGAGAGGGGACAGAAGAGAGTGATGAGGGTGATCAGGGGACTGGAGAATGAGCCCAACGAGGAAAGGCTAAGGGCCTTGGGAATGTTTAGCTTGGAGAAGAGGAGACTGAGGGGGGGACATGATCGCTCTCTTTAAATATTTGGAAGGCAGTCATTGGGAGGAGGGCGAGGAGCTGTTCCAGTTGGCAGCAGAGGAGAGGACCTGAAGCGATGGGTTTAATTCACGTGCAGAAAGGTATTGGATGGATATTAGGAAAAACTTTTTCACAGTCAGAGTGGTCCAGAGGTGGAATCAGCTGCCTCGGGAGGTGGTGAGCCCCCCTTCACTGGCGGCTTTCAAGAAGAGGCCGGACGGATATTTGTCAGAGATGCTTTAGGCTGGTCCTGCATGGGGCAGGGGGTTGGACTAGATGGTCTTTATGGCCCCTTTCAACTCGATGATTCTCGGATTCATAAGGCAGGATTCCGCTGTAAGGAGATCTGATGTGGTGGAAAGTGCCCTCTCATCACAGATGACTTATGGTGGCCTCATAGGGTTTTCGAAGCAAGACACGTTCAGGGGTGGTTTGCTATTGCCTGCCTCTGCAAAGCAGCCCTAGTCTTCTTAGGTGGTCTCCCATCCCAGTCCTGACCAGGGCTCACCCTGCTTAGCTTCTGAGGTCTGATGATATTGGGCCAACTTGGGCCATCCAGGTCAGGATAGGTAGATCTGCTATCAGTCCCTCTGGAGCTCCTTTGGAGGGTGGACACCATGACCTTGACTGACTGACATCCTTCCCCACCCCAAACCCCACTATCCTCAGGTAACACCCCCCAAAGCCCTGAGTATTTCCCCACCACAGTTGTCCATCCTAGGCTGAGAGCGCGTAACTGGCCCAAGGTCACTCCATGGCAGAGCCGGGACTCGAACCTGGGTCTCCCGAATCTTCATCTGATGCTCTAACCACTATGTCACACCGTCTCTCGGTGTGGTTACTGCAGGACAACTCACAGGAGATTTGTGGACTTACAAGCAGAGCCAACACTATTAAGCCACTGACTAGGGTTGCAGCTTTGGGTTGAGAAATACCTGGAGATTTGGAGGGTGGAGCCTGAGGAGGGCGGGGCTTGTAGAGAGGGGAGGGACTTCAGTGGTGTATAACGCCACAGAGTCCACCTTCCAAAGCAGCCATTTTCTCCAGGTTGAATGGATCCCTGTCATCCGGAGATCACTTAGAATCGTAGAATCACAGAATGTTAAGAGTTGGAAGCGACCCTGCAGGTCATCCAGTCCAACCCCCTGCACTCTGCAGGCATGTAGCCGAAAGACGGCCCTACAACATACCCGAAGTATGGTTGTCCAGCCTCTGCTTGAAAATGTCCAGTGAAGGAGCATCCACCGCCTTCCGAGGCAGTCCATTCCACTGCTCGACCACTCTTAAAGTTAGGAAGTTTCTCCTGATATTTAGCTGGTAACGACTCCCTTGTCATTTCCACCCATTAGATCTAGTCTTGCAATCCAGAGCCAGAGAGAATAGATCCACTCCATCTTCTACATGACAGCCCTTCAAATACTTGAAGACTGCAATTATGTCCCCTCTGCCTTCTCTTTCCCAGGCTAAACATACCCAACTCTTTCAGCCTTTCCTCGGAAAACTTGGATCCCAGCCCTCTCACCATCCTGGTTGCCCTCTTCTGGACAAACTCGGGCTTGTCGACATCCTTCCTAAAATGTAGTGCCCCAAAAATGGACACAGTACTCTAGGTGAGGCCTGACCACTTGGAGCATCAGGAGAGCTCCATCAACCACCTGGAAATTGTGGCAGTCCTACTGCTGAGGATCAACAGGAAGGGGCGGGAACGCTACCCCAGAAACCACTCTCCTAAAGTCTCTGTCAACAGCTCGCTTAAAATATACCACGGCTTTCTATTTACATCCCCTGCCCCGAAATAGGACTCCGAGGGCTAGACGAAATAACCTTGTTCCATCCAGCGCGACTGCGATCGGTTGACTGGAAGTCTCGCTTCTGCGAGTCTCTGGGCCCAGTTCTCTCTCTCTCTCTCTCTCTCTCTCTCTCTCTCTCTCTCTCTTGCGTTCCTTGTTTCTATTTAGAGTTAATGGCAAATGTCTTTTCTTTATCAGCTGTCAAACTGTCAGAATACAAGGCAGCACGCGTTTGGGGATGGGAGTTGGGGAGATGGGGGGAGGAAGAGGGAGGGGGAGGAAAGGAGCCATCTGTTTCCTTGACAAGTATTTAGTCCCCATATTTTATCCTGAGTAATTATTCCGGGTTCCTCGCATTTGGCATCTCCCTGAGAGGAGGCATTAAAAATGTCCACTCTTAAATGCTTTTCACATAGAAAACAGGGTTTTATGACCCCGTAACTGCAGGATCAGTGGTTTTACGCTCTTTAGCCTCTGTGGTAATGTGTGTTTGGTTTCCCCGCACACGGGGCCTGTGCTTTGGGTAGTGTCGATTTGGTAAACAGCATTCTGTCTCGCCGCAGCTACTGGGCCTGTGGAGGACAAATGATTGCTCCCAGTTGAGCCTCACGGTTTAGAGTCCCGCTGCCCAATGCCCGTTTTCACGGCATTCCCCCCCCTTCCCCTTTTCCTTTAGTTTCTGCTAGGCCTGGCTGAGGCAAAATGCTTTTGCTCTCCCTCCTGTGCTCTTCTTCTAGGGTAGTTTGCAGGATTGCGCCTACCTGCGCGCATGTTAAGTGCTGTCAAGTTACTTCAGACTTATGGACCTCCGGAACATCCTATCCGTAAACCAGTTTGGTATCGCGGTTAAGTGCATGGACTCTGATGAGCCTGCAGTGCGATGTGGCTGTGAAGAAAGCTAATGTAATCTTAGGATGCATTAACAGAAGCATTGTGTCCAGATCATAGGAGGTGGTCATTCCACTCTATTCTGCTATGGTCAGGCCTCACCTGGAGTCCTGTGTCCAGTTTTGAGCGGGGAGGGCGGCTCCTCCTCCTGGGGCCAGGCAGGTGTGGCTGGGGGTCAGGAGGACCCCGACGGCTCTGGGGGGTGGCGGGTCGTTAGGCCTGGAGCGGGGAGGGGGGGTGGCAGCGGTTTAAACCTCCGCCCCTTCCCGGCTTCCCTGGGGGTCCCGCAGCTGCGGAGCCCCCAGGAAAGCTGGAGCTGGGAGGGAGGGGGCAGCGGCTAGACCCATACCCCCTTCCCTGGCTTTCCTGGGGCCCCGCAGCCGCGGAGCCCCCAGGAAAGCCAGCACTCCGCCGCTGCCCCCGGTCTTCAGGACCCACCGGGAGGTTGGCATCCCTGGTGGGAGGCGCCCCAGGCTGTCCTGCCTAGGGCGCCCAGACACCTGGAGCCGGCCCTGTGTTTAGCCTGAGAAAGAGAAGGCTTCGAGGGGACATGATTGCAGTCTTCAAGTACTTGAAGGGCTGTCATGTAAAAGATGGAGCAGATCTCTTCTCTCTTGCTCCAGATTGCAAGACTAGATCTAATGGGTGGAAATTACTAGGGAGTCGATACTGGCTAGATATCAGGAGAAACTTTCTAACTGTCAGAGTGGTTGAGCAGTGGAACAGCCTGCCTCGGGAGGTGGTGGATGCTCCTTCGCTGGACGTTTTCAAGCGGAAACTGGACAACCATCTTTTGAGTATGTTGTAGGTATGTAGGGCTATCTTTCGGCTATGCTCCTGCAAAGTGCAGGGGGTTAGACTTGATGACCTGCAAGGTCCCTTCCAACTCTAACATTCTATGATTCTATGATCTGGGAGAACCGGATTCCCCACTCCTCCACACGCAGCTGCCGGTGTGACCTTGGCTTAGCCACAGTTCTCTCGGAGCTGTTCTTTCAAGATCAGTTCTCAGTCTCAGAGCAGCTTACCATCTTCTTTCCCTTCCCCTCCCCACAACAGACACCCTGTCTCGAGAAAACAGCTAAACATAAGAACATAAGAGAAGCCAATGTTGAATCAGGCCAATGGCCCATCTAGTCCAACACTCTGTCACACAGTGGCCAAAATATACCAGGTGCCACCAGGAGGTCCAGCAGTGGGGCCAGGACACTAGAAGCCCTCCCACTGCTGCCCCCTCCAGCACCAAGAACAGAGTGGATCACCTGCCCCAGACCGAGAGTTCCCATCTATACCCTGTGGCTAATAGCCACTGATGGACTTCTGCTCCATATGTTTATCTAATTCCCTCTTGAAACTGTCCATGCTTGTAGCTGCCACCACCTCCTGTGGCAGTGAATTCCATAAAAGAACTTGTGACTGATCCAAGGCAACACCAGCAGCTGCATGTGGAGAAGTAGGGACTCAAACCCAGTTCTCCCACATTAGAGTCCATGATCCTAACCACTACACCATAGCTGAGATCTGCTGGTGGGAGGCCTCCCTCCACAGTGGAAGTCCTGGCAAGCTGATACGACAACCCTAACCACCATCCTGCTTGCCTGTATTCCTACAGAAACAACCATTGGGAAAAAAAAACTATTTTGGATTTGATCCTGCTGCAAACAGGAGCCCGGCTGCTCTGCAAAGCAAGCGGAGGCCAAATTAATAAGGCCTTTGTGGGATTTGCACTGGGGGCTGAGTCGAACGCTCCCGTTCTCCTTCAGCTCCATTTAACCATGGAGATTTGCAGAGCCTTTCAACAAAGTGGTTGGAATTAATGACCTTTTACTGATCCATCGTTCTGGCCGGCACAATCTTTGATTTATGCCAGTGAGCTTCCGCACGGCTGGCGCGCACAGCCCGTGGCCCGTCCTTCGAGGAACCGATGTGTTCTCTTTCAAGCAAGCGGTGGCCTGGCGCCCATTGGCGTGCAGTTCAAAGCCTTGGACGCCACAGTAGCTTTGAAGTGAACTTGGCAGGCCTGCTGTTTAATCAACAACGGCGACTCGTTAACATAAATCAGAAATCAAAAAAAAAAAGCACTCACCTCTCTGTGACTTAGACCTATTATTATGTGTGGTTTGACTTTAAAAAAAAAATAAGGGAGAAATTTGCATCTCAGAGGAGCGACGCATAGCCGATGGGGCTTCGGATCTGGATGAGCATCCGGAATGGAAACAACAGTCGTGTGGTTTGGATTCTGTTTCCGTTAAGGACTGATCTACATCAGCAAAGCCTTGCCCTGTCTGTTTGGACTCAACCAAGGCAAGGGCTTTTTCAGCCCTTGCTCTAACCTGGTGGAACATATTCCCACCTGAGATCAGGGTCCTGTGGGTCCTATTACACCTCCACAGGGCTTATAAAGTGGAGGTGTTCTACCAGGCTTTCAGTTGAGGAAGCTGGCATTCAACCATTCCGGCCCCCACTGTTTGTGGACCCTTCCCAGTGCCTTGTTGCTTTATCATAGAACCATAGAATGTTAGAATTGGAAAGGATATTGCAGGTCATCTAGTCCAGCCCCCTGCACTCTGCAGGAGCATGGCTGGAAGATAGCCCTACAACATACCCACAAGAGGGTTGTCCAGCCTCCGCTTGAAAACGTCCAGCGAAGGAGCATCCACCACCTCCCAAGCAGTCGGTTCCACTGCTCAACCACTCTTACAGTTAGGAAGATTCTCCTGATATCTAGCCGGTAACGACTCCCTTGTAATTTCCACCCATCAGAACTAGTCTTGCAATCCAGAGCAAGAGAGAAGAGATCTGCTCCATCTCCTACATGACAGCCCTTCAGATACTTGAAGACTGCAATCATGTCCCCTCGAAGCCTTCTCTTTCCCAGGCTAAACAGACCCAACTCTTTCAGCCTTTCCTTGTAAGATTGGGATTCCAACCTTCTCGCCATCCTGGTCATCCTCTTCTGGACATGCTCGAGCTTGTCAACATCCTTCCTAAAATGTGGTGCCCAAAACTGGACATAGGACTCCAGGTGAGGCCTGATCATAGCAGAATAGGGTGGAACTACCACCTCCCGTGATCTGGACACAAGGCTTCTGCTAATGCATCCTAAGATTGCATTAGCTTTCTTCGCAGTCAGATCATACTGCTGAGCTTGTGATCAATCAGAACACCCAGATCCCTTTCACATGTGCTGCTGTCAAGCCAAGTCCCTCCCATTCTATATCTGTGCCTTTGATTTTTTGTGCCCAGGTGTAGGACTTTGCACTTATCTCTATTGAAATCCATTTTATTTGTCTCCGCCCACTGTTCCAGCCTATCTAGATCATTTTGAATCCTGACTCTGTCTTCTTCAGGATTAGCAATCCCACCCAGCTTCATGTCATCTAACCAAATTCTGCTTCCCACAATCTCCACTTGAAAATCTCAGCTGCTGCTGCTGCTGCTGCTGCTGCTTCTTCTTCTTCTTCTTCTTCTTCTTCTTCTTCTTCTTCTTCTTCTTCTTCTTCTTCTTCTTCTTCTTCTTCTTCTTCTTCTTCTTCTTCTTCTTCTCTTCTTCTTCTTCTTCTTCTTCTTCTTTTCTCCCTTATATAAATCAAAATGTGAATGTGAAAATGTGTCATTTTCTTTTTCTCGAACTGAATGCATTCCTCTAAATTTATGCAATCTTTAACATTATTATTATTATTTTGCATATAAAGGACTGCATATAAATGATGTTAAACATACAAATGGCATTCATTTCGATTTAAAAAAAAACTACAGTAAAGAGCAGATGAATGAGTAACACTGAAATGAAATTAGGTAAATTGAAATGACTTACATCAACAATACTTGGAAACAAAAATAAAGGAAAGGGGTATGATAATAGGCCCTCAATGGAAGACATAGTTAAGAACATGAGAAGAGCCCTGCTGGATCAGACCAGTGGTCCATCTAGTCCAGCATCCTGTCTCATGCAGTGGCCAACCAGTTCCTCTGGAGGGCCAACAACAGGGCACAGAGGCTAAGGCCTCCATAAGAACATAAGAAGAGTCCTGCTGGATCAGATCAGTGGTCCATCTAGTTCAGCATCCTGTCTCATGCAGTGGCCAACCAGTTCCTCTAGAGGGCCAACAACAGGGCACAGAGGCCGAGGCCTCCATAAGAACATAAGAAGAACCCTGCTGGAACAGACCAATAGTCCCTCTATTCCAGCATCCTATCTCACACAGGGACCAATCTTTGGATAGCCAGCTACAGGACATAGAAGCCCTGTTGTTTCCTGATGTTGTCTGATGGCTCTGGCATTCAGAGAATTAGTGTCTCTGAACATGGAGGTTCCCTTTAGTCACTGTAGTTAGTGGCCACTGATAGACCAGAAGAAGAAGAAGAAGAAGGGGAGGAGGAGGAGGAGAAGGAAGGTGGATTTATACCCCACCCTTCACTCAGAGTCTCAGAGTGGCTTACAATCACCTTCCCTTCCTCTCCCCACAACAGACACCCTGTGAGGTAGGTGGGGCTGAGAGAGCTCTTACAAGAACTGCTCTTTCAAGAATAGCTCTGACAGAACTATGGCTTGCACAAGGTTATCCAGCAGCTGCAAGTGGAGGAGTGGGGAATCAAACCCACTTCTCCCAGATTAGAGTCTGTGCACTTAACCACTATGCCAAACTGGTAGAACTGTTCACAGTCCTCCAAATAAGAACATAAGATGAGCCCCTCTGGACAATGGACCATCTAGCCCAGCATCCTGTCTCACACAGTTGTCAAAGAGTTCCTCTGGAGAGCCAACAACAGGGCCATAGAGGCTGAGGCTTTCCCATGATAAGAACATCAGAAGAGCCCTGCTGGGTCAGACCAGTGGTCCATATAGTCCAGCATCCTGTCTCACACAGTGGCCAACCAGTTCTTCTGGAGATCCAACAACAAGGCATAGAGGCTGAACCCCTCATAAGAACCTAAGAAGAGCCCTGCTGGATCAGACCACTGGTCCATCTAGTCCAGCATCCTCTCTCACACAATGGCCAACCAGTTCCTCTGAAGGGCCAACAACACGACAGAGAGGCTGAGGCCTTCCCCTGATGTTGCCTCCCAACTCTGGGATTCAAAGGGTTAGTGCCTCTGAATATATTCCCCTCAGTCACCATCGACTGATAACAGCCACTGATAGTCTTATCCTCCAGCTATTTACTAATGTGATAAGGACTCCTCATTTGGTGTGTGCACTAGAAAAAAAATTGTTGCAATTCCCTATCACAGCTTAAGAAAGGGAAGGTGTATCTGCTTTAAGATTTCTCAGTAATGTTCTCATATCACGAAGACTCATCAGGTTCCATTCCTGCTTTCATTAAGATTGGATTGGATGTCTGCCTGCTGTTTTCCTAGCGTGGGAAACGGCAAATTTTCCTGAGTGGACTTTTCCCAGTCTTTTCCACCAAATGCTGTCAAAATATCAGAGAACTGGGCGTGCCCTGTCTTCTGAAGTTTCAAGGGAGCTGAACAAAGGGATCCAGATTTAAAGAGCCTCGAATAAGGTGCCTTCAGCCATCCTCTTTCCAAAGTGGGGGAAAAGGCGGGGAAATGACCACCAGTTTTTTTGGAGCAGTGATTTTAAAATCAAACTTAGTGGTTGTGAGTAAAAGTAGTATTTCCAGAAAGTCTGTCTAGCGAGTCATCCACCTGCCCTGCCAATCAAGCTGCAGAGGAAATGGAGCCTACCTATCCAATGAAAAACTTAATGTTACTCCAAATCACTAACCTACTCTCATGGCTCAAGTGCGGTGTTACCGGACGCTGCCACCACTCTGATTCTAGCCTCCTCTGAGAAGGCCCAGAGCATCCTCCAAGGCCTTTAGACCTCCCTTTTAGCTGAAATGAGCATGAGGACCAGGCAGAGTGAACAATGAAAGTGGTTTATTTTATAGGAGGTCAAACAAACAAGGTGCAGGAATAATAACAGTAAGCGGGTGAAAAGAAATCAAATACCCTAACACAGGGGTCCTCAAACTAGGGCCCGCGGGCCACATGCGGCCCGCCGAGGACATTTATACGGCCCGCCGGGTGTTTATGCCCGCCCCCCCGCCCGGAGCCTCCTCCTCCTCGGGGAGGGCAGCAGCAGCGCTCCCGTCCACCTGCCGGGCTCCTCCTCCCGAGTAGCCCCATTGGGAGAGGTGCCTTTGAGGTCATGGCAGAGAGCAGCCCGGGCGGAGCTCCTCCCAACAGGGCAGGCGCCTCCCTCCTTCCCTCCCCAGCCCGGGCGGGGTTCAGCCAGAGTGTCCGGGGATGGGGATGGGGGCTGCAGAGAAGAAGCCGCATGGAGCAGCCGGGCAGGGCAGCAGCAGTGAAGGGGAAGGGTCCCAGGAAGGGAGTCACTCGCGGGGGGCCCCCAGCTGCTGGGAGGTCCTGGGAGGGAGGGAGGGAGGCGGGGGACACGCTCAGCCATGGTTGCCGACTCCGGGGTGGAGAATACCTGCACATTTTGGGGGAAGGTGCATTCCGGGAAAGGTCTGTTTGGGGAGGGGGAGAGAACACCCCCCTGGGAGCAATGCTGGTGAGCCCCCCCTCCAGTGCCACAAGGGCCCCCCGGGGGACTGATCCCTTTCAGCTGGAGGGGGGATGTCATCCTGGGGCGGGGGCTAAGGAAGTCCCATTGAAATACAGGTAAGTTTGTTGATTTAACTTTACTTCATTTTAAATATTGTATTTGTTCCCATTTTGTTTCTTCACTTCAAAATAAGATATATGCAGTGTGCATAGGAATTTGTTCATAGTTTTTGTTTTTACTATAGTCCGGCCCTCAATGGTCTGAGGGACAGTGAACTGGCCCCCTGTTTAAAAGTTTGAGGACCCCTGGCCTAACACATCTAAATATATATTGTCCCTAGCTCACTAACTCAAGTGGTCTTAGAGTACTCACCCTTCCCTCAGGATGAGAGTTTCTTCCCCAGAGCAGCCTTCCTTCTGCCCCTGTTCCCTGGGAAGAAGAACAGCTTCTCCTCTTGCACCAGTTCTTTTATTCCCCAGCCCTCTTCTTCCCTATTGGCCCAAATTGGTGCCAAAACTTCCCAAAGCCTTCTGGGGTTTGTAGGCCCAGCCTCCCCTACTGCTAGCTAGGCTCTCTGCGCCTGCTAGGCCTCTGGTGGCACAGCCCAGATCACGACACCTGCCAAAAGGTGGAAAACAGGGAAGCTACTCTCTGAAGCCCAGCTGAAAGGACAACAAACCAACAAAATAATATTTTTTTTAAAAAACAACAACAAGAAAAGAACAAGAAATAAACTCCCTGGAAGCCCAGAAAAGGCAGAAGATCAAAACAAATCAAATCTCAGAGAACTAGGCCTGTCAGCTCCAGGTTGGGAAATGCATGGAGATTGGCCACCTTACCGAAAATCCTAACATGACTATGAAAATAATGCCTTTCCCCAGTTCCCCTCAGTGGCCAAATGTGCCCCTCTTAATAGCCCTTCCCTGAGGAAAAAGGAAAGCCTAGTAGTTGTAATATTAAACAAATCAGGCCATTCTGTCAAGAAGCACCGTCCAACCAGGTTCTGGCCTTCCAGAGTCTAGAATAATCTAAGCGAGATGTCTCCCCCAGGATGCAAAAAAACAGCCACAGCAGCTTACGCCATGGTAGAGAACAGCCATCATCATCATCATCATCATCATCATCATCATCATCATCATCATCATCATCATCATCATCATGCTTTCAATTTATTGATCGCTTTTCCCCACACACTTATGGGCTCAGAGCGATTTACAGTTACTCATTGACAACTGGACTAACAATATTCATGGGGGATAGGGAAGACAACACATACAATTATTTAATCACACACTGTAGCTGCTCGGGAGGATTCATCTGCAGGCTGAATCAGACATGATCTGATGGCATTCTTTTGTCGGCTGGCTGATGACGTCAGGACTCATGATGTCGCATTGTCACACTGCCACCGCCTGGCCGATTTGCTCCACTGCAGGCTGATTTGCTCTACTGCAGGGAATGCCGACACAGATTTTTCCACCTTCCGATCTTGCAGATGGCAGCTAACACCTCCCCGAAGAGATTGGTGTGCTCACTCCTAGCGGGTGGTCCCCAATTTTATCTACTCACCAAAGCTTTTGAATCGCTGGGTGGACGATGAGCTAGGGACGGAGTTTGGTTGCTCACACCAGTGCGGGGCTAGAACTTTCAAAGCGTGGCAGTTCAGATATTATAGTTATGCAGGGGATTCTATCCACTGCACCACCAGTCCCCTATCGGTGACGACAGTTTAAAATCCCCTCCAGCACCCCACACCTGGGTTTTGACAACAAACAAGGTAAACAGAATAAGAAGCAAAAGGTGGGTATGGCTGGATGACCACACTCCTGGTAACACGTGGGGTGTGGCCTAATATGCTAATGAGCTGTGATGTCAGGGTATTGCCTAATATGCTCATAAGTTTCTATAGTTGGGTGTGGCCTATTATGCTAATGAGTTCCTGCTGGGCTTTTTCTACAAAAAAGCCCTGCCCATAACAATAGTATAACAGAATCTGAACCCCGGTCTCTCCGACCGTAGCTGAACACCCTAGCCAGCAAACCACACTGGTCTCCGTGAGAGAGCCAATGTGTGAAATCAACTGGAAAAAAAGCATTGGGAAGTAAACGCACATATTTCTTCTGTTTGCCAGCCTCTCCTCTTCATCTCTTCTGAGTTATTCCTACCAGTCTGCAATGATTTATTCATAACGCCCCTGGCTGTTCTGTTTGGAAAGTACCTCGTGCCTCTCTGTTTCTTTTTCTTCTCTTTCTGTTAATGAATTTTGCTAATTTTTTTTTTCTTTGCCGTTGCTCTTTACAGTTAGAATATACCTTCTCATGCAAAAAAAAAAAAAAAAATGTGTTTGGAACAAAGTGAAAGAACAACGTTAAATACCCGCTGTGTGCCAAAGCGCAATGGAATCTTCTCTGCCGGCCTTCGTGTCATGCTGGTTTCCGCTAAGGTAGCTGTCCTCCCACCGATTATCACTGCTACCTGCCAATGCTCCCTCTAAGCTGTGAATTCTTGTGAGCGAAAATTCTACTCTGTGAGCTACTGGCATTAAAGTTGTGAGCGAGGGATTTGGCTGCTGCATAAACTAGTTTGCTCTGGAGCCCGCCTTCCTGAACTAAGACAAAAATGTGTGAGCTGGAGGCTAAAAAACTCCTGTGAGCTCACACTAACTCAGCTTAGAGGGAACACTGCTACCCACTGCCACTGGGACTGCCAGGTTCTTCCTGGCAACTGGCTGGGGACAGGGAGGGGTCTTACTGGGAATGGGAGGGAGGCCCAATAGATCTCACTTCTAAGATACGGAAGGGCCATGGCTCAGTGGCAGAAGATCTGCTTGGCATGCAGAAAGTCCCAGGTTCAATCCCCGGCATCTCCAGCTGAAAAGGCCAAGTAGAAGATGATGTCTAATTCAGTATAAGGCGGCTTCACATATGTTCACAAGCGATTCCCCCAGCTCATTGCTCATGGCTGTTTTTCACAAGCTAAACATGAGCCTGCAGTGTGTTGCGACTGCGAAGAAAGTTAATGCAATCTTAGGATGCATTAACGGAAGCATCGTGTCCAGATCACAGGAGGTGGTCGTTCCAATCTATTCTGCTATGGTCAGGCCTCACCTGGAGTCCTGTGTCCAGCTTGGGGCACCACACTTTAGGAAGGATGTTGACAAGCTCGAGTGTGTCCAGAAGAGGGTGACCAGGATGGTGAGAGGGTTGGAATCCAAGTCTTATGAGGAAAGGCTGAAAGAGTTGGGTATGTTTAGCCTGGGAAAGAGAAGGCTTGGAGGGGACATGATTGTAGTCTTCAAGTATTTGAAGGGCTGTCATGTAGAAGATGGAGCAGATCTCTTCTCTCTTGCTCCGGATTGCAAGACTAGATCTAATGGGTGGAAATGACAAGGGAGTCGATACCGGCTCAATATCAGGAGAAACTTCCTAACTGTAAGAGTGGTTGAGCAGTGGAACAGCTTGCCTCGGGCGGTGGTGGATGCTCCTTCGCTGGACGTTTTCAAGCAGAATCTTTCAAGTATGTTGTAGGGCCGTCTTTTGGCTACACTCCTGCAGAGTGCAGGGGCTGGACTAGATGACCTGCAAGGTCCCTTCCAACTCTGACATTCTATGATTCTATGTCATCATGCAGAGATATCAGAGCAACACTCTGGTATTTGGGCAAAAATCCTGTGGTAAATTTGGCTTCCGGCACAGAGTTTTTGTCCAAATACCGGAGCATTACCTCGATGTTGCCAACGTGATGACATCACTTCCGAGTCACTACGACTAGGCCGTGGCCTTTTGGGGGTAAGTCCCCCCGGCCAGCTGATGGGTGGTGGGGTCTGATGGCTGGGGACTCCCACTTCCATCAGGGGGTCAGGCAACCCTAACCCTCACTCTGAGTAGCTGTGGGATATATATAAATATATATATATAAACCCCTCAATCTCCAGACTGAATGTTCCCAAGTCCCTCAGCCTTTCCTCACAGGGCTTGGTCTCTTCTTCTATTCTCTCTCTCTCTCTCACACACACACACACACACACGAGAGAGAGAGAGAGAGAGAGAGAGAGAGAGAGAGAGAGAGAGAGAGAGAAGCAACACTGAGGCAGTGATTTTGCAAAAATGACGTTCAGATCGCCTCTGCTTATTTATTTACTTAATTTGTTCCTCTCTCCCATGGAAGCTTGCCGGGTGGCCTTGGGCTTGTCAGAGACACTCAGCCTAGCCTACCTACCAGGGTTGTCGTGAGGATAAAACGGAGAAGAGGAGAATTAGGTAAGATGCTTCAGGTCCCCGTTGAGAAGAAACACGAGGTATAAACAAAGTAAACTTAGGCAGATCACGCAAGAAGGGAGGGCAGGAAGGGCTGCATGATGGGTGCTTAGTTCTCGTGGCCCTTTCTGATGGCAGAGGTCCATCCGTGGCTATTAGCCACAAGGTATAGATAGGGACTTTGGGGCAAGTGAGGCTCTGTATTCTTGGTGCTTAGGGGGCAGCAGTGGGAGGGTTTCTAGTGTCCTGGCCTCACTGCTGGACCTCCTCCTGAGGGCACCTGGTAGTTTTGGCCACTGTGTGACACAGAGTGTTGGATTGGAGAGGCCATTGGCCTGATCCAACGTTGGCTTCTCTTATGTTCTTATGAATAAACATATGAAGCAGTGGTCCATCGGTAGCTATTAGCCACAAGGTATAGATAGGGATTCTGGGGCAAGGGATGCTCTGTATTCTTGGTGCTTGGGGGTCAGCAGTGGGAGGGCTTCTAGTGTCCTGGCCCCACTGCTGGACCTCCTCCTGAGGGCACCTGGTAGTTTTGACCACTGTGTGACACAGAGTGTTGGATTGGAGGGGCCATTGGCCTGATCCAGTGTTGGCTTCTCTTATGTTCTTATGAATAAACATATGAAGTAGTGGTCCATCAGTGGCTATTAGCCACAAGGTATAGATAGGGACTTTGGGGCAAGTGAGGCTCTGTATTCTTGGTGCTGGGGGAGGGGTCAACAGTGGGAGGGCTTCTAGTGTCCTGGCCCCACTGGTGGACCTCCTGATGGCACCTGGTATTTTTGGCCACTGTGTGACAGAGTGTTGGATTGGAGGGGCTGTTGGCCTGATCCAACGTTGGCTTCTCTTATGTTCTTATGTTTCTTACAAGCCCAAGGAAATGCCGATCTCCACGTTAAGAACATAAGAACATAAGAGAAGCCAATGTTGAGTGAGGCCAATGGCCCATCTAGTCCAACACTCTTGTTCTCCTAAAGTTTGGCCAGGGATCCTAAAGTGTCCCCCTGCTCTTCTGGGCATAGAGGTCACTGGGGTTGTGGGGGCTATTTTGTGAATTCCCTGGATTCCCTGGAGTTCCCTTCTGACTCTGTGATTCTAAATAAAATGAATGCATAAGCAAGCACATGGGGTTTCCAATGCGGGGGGGAACCTTCCCTGCTTTTAAAAACGGCCCCTCCCTCCTGACCAAAACACCAGCAATGCTCAGAAATCAAAAGAGCTAGAGATGCAGAAATCTAAGCTAACATGTTTTTTTTTAAAAAAACCCAAACACTTTTGTGTCTGTGTGCCTTGCCTAGCTATCCATCAAATTCCCTCTGACATTGCGTCAGTTATGGATTATTGCAGAAACACCGAAACAATGTTTAGTGACTGTGTTGTAAGGTCCCCACAAATGAAATTGGTATGAGTAACCCATTTCTCAACCCAGCTTCACAGCAGCTCTCCACTTTCCAAATCCCTGGCATTGTTTAAGCTCCGGTTCTCTCCGAGAAAGCTAATCAAACGGCAATCGGGGAAATTGACTTGGGTTTTCAATCTCCCGCCCGATCTCGATTGTGCTTATTCCAAAGGGCATTTTTTTGCTATTCTCCGCATCTCCTTAGGAACCTGTCCCATCAAAGAGACGGTGTGCAACTTCAAACCGTGCTTCCTCCTCCCCCCACCCCTCTCTGCTTTCGTCTCCTTACCTCTGCAACTTTTTATATATTCCCTTTTTACATTTGGTTATGGCATAGCATCTGAAAATGAAATAAAGATTATAAGGCAAGTCTTCAAGACCTGGGCTTGCGTGACCTGCCCTGAATATCAGATCTTGTTGATAGGAACCTGCTACGTCACCACTGTAAATTGTCAAGACATCCCTGCTGACCATCAGTACAATTATTTCTGCTTGGGAACAAAAGATTTAATTGGCTCAGGGTTTTTCTTTTCATTCTTATTTTGACTAGCTTCTGTCTCCCATATATGTGCATGTGTGTGTGTGTGTGTGTGTGTGTTTGTGTATGGATGGACAGACAGACAGACGGACGGACGGACGGACGGATGGTAGGTAGATGATAGATAGATAGATAGATAGATAGATAGATAGATAGATAGATAGATGATAGATAGATAGATAGATAGATAGATAGATGATAGATAGATAGATAGATAGATAGATAGATAGATAGATAGATAGACAGATGATAGACAGATGATAGATACACAGATAGACAGACAGACAGACAGACAGACAGACAGACAGATACATAGATAGATAGATAGATGATAGATAGATAGATAGATAGATAGATAGATAGATAGATAGATAGATGGATAGATAGATAGACGGATGATAGACAGATGATAGACGGATGATAGACAGACAGACAGACAGACAGACAGACAGACAGATAGATGATAGATAGATAGATAGATAGATAGATAGATAGATAGATAGATAGATAGATAGATAGATGATAGATAGATCACTTTTTTGTAGGAAAAGCCCAGCAGGAACTCTTTAGCATAATAGGCCACACCCCTCTCATCACAGCTCATTAGCATATTAGGCCACACCCCCATGTTACCAGCAGTGTGGTCATCCAGCCACACCCACCTTTTGCTTCATATTCTATTTACCTTGTTTGTTGTCATAACCCAGGGCTTTTTGTAGCAGGAATTCCTTTGCATGTTAGGCCACACACCCCTCATGTAGCCAGTCCTAATGAGTTTCTGCTGTTGGGTGTGGCCTATTAAGCTAATAAGTTCCTGCTGGGCATGGCCGAGTTGGGAGCCAGCCGGAACTCTGTTCCTGTGTGTTCCTGCCCCAAAATAGTCCTGGATGGATAGATAGATAGATAGATAGATAGATAGATAGATAGATAGATAGATAGATAGATAGATAGATAGATAGAGATAGATAGATAGATAGATAGATAGATAGATAGATAGATAGATAGATAGATAGATAGATAGATAGATAGATGATAGATAGATGATAGATAGATAGATAGATAGATAGATAGATAGATAGATAGATGATAGATAGATAGATAGATAGATAGATAGATAGATAGATGATAGATAGATGATGGATGGATGGACGGACGGCTGTGTGTATTTCTCTCCCTGATCATACAAATGGTTCATGCCCCCATGATCAGAAATGGAAATCTTTTTTTTTTTTTTTTTACTGTTATCTTGAAAAGAAGAAGAAAAGAAAACAACAGGTGAAAAATTATGCAAGAGATGTGGGGTGATGAGAAAACCAGCCATCCTTTTCACTGTAAGGACACCTTGGGGTGTTGTTGTTTAAAAGATCACAGAGTACATATGTTAGAACTTTGAGCCAAGTTGGTGGAATGCTTTTAATCTTCTGGGAAATTGTACTGGCCAGGCAGGAATGAGTAATTAGATGCATTCTTTCAAACCAGAGTCAACTGACCCAGAGCTGGGAAAGTGTGGGCCTGTGGACCAGATTGTGGTAAACTTTCCTTTAATCTCTAAGCCAAATAAATATTTGTGTGAGCATTGGCTTCATGGTGTCCCTCAGCCCTCAGGACTTGTGTAGAAGTAAACATGTGTGAGCTGGGCATCATGAACAGCATTGTGTGTGAACAAGATCTTGGGGTATGGGTGGACTGGAAGTTAAATATGAGCAGCCAGTGTGATACGGCGACAAAAAAGGCGAATGCGATCTGGGGTATATCAACAGCAGCATAACATCCAAATCACAAGATGTCATACTCCCACTGTACACTGCATTGGTCAGGCCACACCTGGAATATTGTGTACATTTCTGGAGGCCTCACTTCGAAAAGGATGTGGACAGAATGGAGCAGGTGCAGAGGAGAGCGACAAGGATGATCAGGGGGCCTGGAGACCAAGAAGCCCTGTGAGGAAAGGCTGAGGGACGTCTTGGGAATGTTCAGTCTGGAGAAGAGGAGGTGGAGGGGGGACAGGATTGTTCTCTTGAAGTCTTTGAAGGGCTGGCACTTAGAGGAGGGCAGGGAACTGTTCCTGTTGGTGGCAGAGGATTAAATAAAGGGTGGGAAGGTACCAGCTGGATATTAGGAAAAACTTTCTTACAATAAGAGTTGTGCAATGGTAGCATCATAAGAGAACATAAAAACATAAGAGAAGCCAATGTTGAATCAGGCCAATGGCCCATCTAGTCCAACACTCTGTCACACAGCGGCCAAAATATACCAGGTGCCATCAGGAGGTCCAGCAGTGGGGCCAGGGCACCAGAAGCCCTCCCACTGCTGCCCCCTCCAGCACCAAGAATAGAGTGCATCACCTGCCCCAGACTGAGAGTTCTCATTCTATACCCCGTGGCTAATAGCCACTGGTGGACTTCTGCTCCATATGTTTATCTAATTTCCTCTTGAAACTGTCCATGCTTGCAGCTGCCACGACCTCCTGTGGCAGTGAATTCCATATGTTAATCACTCTTTGGGTGAAGAAGTATTTCCTTTTATCTGTTCTAACCCGACTGCTCAGCAATTTCATAGAGTGCCCACGAGTTCTTGTATTGTGAGAAAGGGAGAAAAGTACTTCTTTCTCAACCTGCTCAATCCCATTCATAATCTTATAAACCTCGATCATGTCACCCCTCAGCCGTCGTTTCTCCAAGCTAAAGAGCCCCAAGCATTTTAACCTTTCTTCATAGGGAAGGTGTTCCAACCCTTTTATCATTCTCGTTGCCCTTCTCTGCACTTTTTCCAATGCTATAATATCCTTTTTGAGATGTGGTGACCAGAACTGTACACAGTATTCCAAATGAGGTCGCACCAATGATTTATACAGGGGCATGATGATACTGGCTGATTTGTTATCAATTCCCTTCCTATTAACCCCCAGCATAGTGTTGGCCTTCTTTATTGCAGCTACACATTGTGTAGACATTTTCAGCGAGTTATCCACTACGACTCCAAGATCTCTCTCTTGGTCAGTCTCTGCCAGATCAGACCCCATCAACGTGTATTTATATTTAGGATTTTTGGCTCCAATGTGCATCACTTTGCACTTGGCCACATTGAACCCCATTTGCCACGTTGACGCCCACTCACCCATCCTCAACAGATCCCTTTGGAGTGCCTCACAATCCTCCCTGGTTTTCACCACCCTGAACAACTTCGTGTCATCTGCAAATTTAGCCACATCACTGCTTACTCCCAATTCCAAATCGTTAATAAACAAGTTAAAAAGCATGGGACCGAGTACTGATCCCTGTGGTACCCCACTGCTTACCACCCTCCACTGAGAAAGTTTCCCATTTATACTCACTCTCTGTTTCCTATTTATAAGCCAGTTTTTGATCCACAAGAGGACTTGTCCTTTTATCCCATGACTATTGAGCTTACTTAGGAGCCTTTGATGAGGAACTGTATCAAAAGCTTTCTGGAAGTCAAGGTAAATAATATCTATTGGGTCCCCCTTGTCCACATGTTTGTTCACTCCTCAAAAAACACTAACAGGTTAGTGAGACAAGATCTTCCCTTACAGAACCCATGCTGAGTCTGCCTCAATAGTTTTTGTTCATCAATGTGCCTACTAATTCTTTCCTTAATAACAGTTTCCACCAACTTACCCGGTATCGATGTCAGACTGAGTGGCCTGTAATTTCCTGGATCTCCCCTGGAGCCCTTTTTAAAGATGGGAGTGACATTAGCTACCTTCCAGTCATCAGGAATGGAGGCAGATTTTAAAGAAAGATTACATATTTTTGTCAGGAGATCCACAAGTTCACATTTGAGTTCTTTCAGAACTCTCGGATGAATGCCATCCGGGCCTGGTGATTTATTAGTTTTTAAATTGTCCATCAGTCGGAGGACTTCCTCTCTTGTCACCGCAATCTGATTCAGGTCTTTCAAACCCCCTCCCGAAATCAGTGCTTCTGGAGTGGGCAAACACTTCTCCTCTTCCACAGTGAAGACAGAGGCAAAAAATGCATTCAGCTTCTCAGCCATTTCCCTATCATCCTTCACTACTCCTTTTACCCCTTGGTCATCCAAGGGCCCCACTGCCTCCCTGGCTGGCTTCCTACTTCTAATGTATTTGAAGAAAGTTTTATTGTTGGTCTTTATGTTTTTTGCGATATGCTCCTCATATTCCCTTTTTGCTTGCCTGATCACAGACTTGCATTTTATTTGCCATAGTCTGTGTTCCCTTTTATCAACCTCACTAAGACTAGCTTTCCACCGCTTAAAGGAATCCTTCTTACCTTTTACAGCTTCCATTACTTTATTTGTTAACCATGCAGGCTTTTTTCTATACCTATTTGTACCTTTCCTAACCTGCGGTATATATTTTTTCTGAGCTTCTAGGATTGTCTTTTTAAATAGTCTCCAAGCTTCCCCAATGGTTTTGACCTTCTCCACTCTTCCTTTCAATTTCTTCCTCACATGTCCCCTCATACCAGAGAAGTTACCCCTTTTAAAGTTAAAAGTGGTTGCGTCAGTCTTTTTGGGCAACTCCCTATCTGTACAAATGTTAAACTCAATGACATTATGGTCACTGTTTCCAAGTGGTGCAATAGAGAACATAGAGTTGGAAGGGACCTCCAGGGTCATAAGAAAATAAGAAAAGCCAATGTTGGATCAGGCCAATGGCCCATCCAGTTCAACAGAGTGACCATCAGGAGGTCCAACTGTGGGGCCAGGACACTAGAAGCCCTCCCACTGTTGCCCCCCCAAGCACCAAGAATATAGAGCATTACCTTGTGGCTAATAACCACCAATGGACCTCTACTCCGTATGCTTATCTAATTCCCTCTTGAAGCTGTCCATCCTTGTAGCCGCCACCACCTCCTATGGCGGTGTGTTAATTCCGTGTGTTAATCACTCTTTGGGTGAAGAAGTACTTCCTTTTATCCATTCTAACCTGACAGCTCAGCAACTTCATTGAATGCCCACGTGTTCTTGTCTTGTGAGAAAGGGAGAAAAGTACCCCTTTCTCGACCTGCTCTATCCCATGCATAATCTTATAAACCTCGATCATGTCACCCCTCAGCCGTCGTTTCTCTAAGCTAAAGAGCCCCGAGCGTTTTAACAGTCCTTCATAGGGAAAGTGTTCCAACCCTTTTATCATCCTAGTTGCCCTTCTCTGCACTTTTCCCAATGCTATAATATCCTTTTTGAGATGTGGTGACCAGAACTGTACACAGTATTCCAAATGAGGTCACACCATCGATTTACACAGGGGCATTATGATGTTGGCTGATCTGTTTTCAAAACACTTCCTAATAATCCCCAGCATAGCATTGACCTTTTTTTAAATCGTAGTTGCACACTGTCTCGCATAACTCCCATCTACTACAACTCCCAGATCTCTCTCTTGGTCAGTCTCTGCCAGTTCGGACCCCATCGACGTGTATTTATAGTTAGGATTTTTGGCTCCGATGTGCATCTCCTTGCACTTGGCCACATTGAACCCCATTTGCTACGTGAACGCCATGTTGTCTTCTCGTAATGTGACCGCGATAGCCTCAGCTGAGTCACTTTAGCATCTAGGGAGAGTTCGGGCTGATTTTGATCTCGGCGTTAAGGGCAGTGAAGTCACCTCTGACTTATGGGGACCCTACAAATCGATGTCCTCCCAAACGTCCGGTTATTAACAGCCTCGCTCGGGTCCTGCAAACTGAAGGCCTTTGTGACTTCCTTGACTGAGTCCATGTTATGTCCGTAGACTGCCACTAGGGCACAGCAGTCTGCACACGGAGCTTGGCTCTGAGAAACAATGAGGACTAGGATCTTGAGACTCCTACTCAGTACCTATGGGAACCATGCTGGGTAATTCAAACCTGCCAATGGGACCTATGGGTGACAACGGGGGATTGCATATAGTTGGTTGTTTGATCTGTTGGAGCATTCGTGTGTTGTGTACAGTAAAGTGTGAGCTGCTAACCACTCGGCGTCTGTTCTCCTTATGCGTCGAACCCACTACACAGCAGCCCATCCATCTCAGGTTGGGGCTTCCTCTTTTCCTGTTAACTTCAAGTTTTCCTAGCATGACCCAGCCCTACGAGGAAAGGCCGAGGGACTTGGGGATGTTCAGTCTGGAGGAGAGGAGGTTGAGGGGGGACACACAGGATTGGTCTCTTGAAGTCTTTGAAGGGCTGTCACTCAGAGGAGGGCCGGGAGCTGTTCCCATTGGCAGCAGAGGAGAGGACTTGCAATCATGGGTTGAAATTAAGGGTGGGAAGGTACCGGCTGGATAGTAAGAAAAAAACTTTTTGACAGTCCGAGTTGTGCCAAAGTGGAATCAGCTGCCTCGGGAGGTGGTGAGCTCCCCCTCCCTGGTAGTCTTCAAGCAGCAGCTGGACAAAGACTTGTCAGGGATGCTCCAGGCCAATCCTGCACTGAGCATGGGGTTGGACTAGATGGCCTCTAGACACCCCTCCCAAATCTGTGATTCTATATTTTGGCTACCTTGGGAGGTGGTGAGCTCCCCCTCCCTGGCAGTCTTCAAGCAGAGGCTGGACAAACATTTGTCAGGGATGCTCTAGGCTGATCCTGCACTGAGCAGGGGGTTGGACTAGATGGCCTCTAGGGCACCTTCCAACTCTGTGATTCTAGGATTCTATCGTCTTTTCCAGTGACTCTTGACTCCTCCTAACATGACCAAAGTACAATAGCCTCAGTTGAGTTGTTTTAGGATCTAGGGAGAGGTTTGATCTAGAACCCACCGATTTGTCTTTTTGATGGTCCGTGAATACTTCTTTTTTATACCGTTTGACTTCATATGCATGTGCGTGCATTTGTGCTTGTCAAATGCCGGCAAGTTGCTTTTGACTTATAGTGGCCCCTAAAGATTCATGTCCTGTCCTTAACAGCTTTGCTCAGGTCTTCCAAACCGAGGGCCCTCATGGCTTCCTTGACGGAGTCAATCCACCTCCTGTTGGGTCCTCCTCTTTTCCTGTCGCCTTTGACTTTTCCTAGCATGGCTCCAATCACACGTGGAATTTGCCACGGGAGAGCAGCGAATGCCGGGCAGAGTTTGGGGGCGTGATCACACGGACACATCTGGTGAGCGTCATGCACCCATCCCCAACTGATACTGTCCGGCCAAAGATGGGGAGCTTAAAAGTACCTCGGGAAGTTCACCACCAAATGGTTTGCGGCGGGTCGCGGACGGACTGTCTGTGTGTGATCACTCCAGCGCGCTCCTATTGCATCTCTGCTTCCTTGTTGAAGTGTGCTGGAAACACATACCACCACCTACAACAACAAAACGGTTCACCGCCGTCGCGTCTGATCAAGTAGGGGCAGGTCAAATTGCGACAGCACAAATAGGCACACCTCCCCCTGAGGAGGAGGAGGAGGAGGAGGAAGAAGAGGAGGAGGAAGAAGAGGAAGAAGAAGAAGAAGAAGAAGAAGAAGAAGAAGAAGAGGAGGAGGAGGAGGAGGAAGAGGAGGAGGAGGAGGAGGAGGAGGAGGAGGAGGAGGAGAGTGAATTTATACCCTGCCCTTCACTGCCCAAGGTGTCTCAGAGCAGTTTCCAAACTCCTCTCCCTTCCCCTCCCCACAACAGACACCCTGTGAGGTAGGTGGGGCTGAGAGAGCTCTGACAGAAACTGCTCTTTTTTCAAGAACAGCTCTGACAGAACTATGGCTTGCCCAAGGGTCATCCAGCCAGGTGCAAGTGGAGGAGTGGGGAATCAAACCCGATTCTCCCAGATTAGAGTCCGTGCACTTAACCTGTGTTATCTGGCCCATGTGACTGGGGCCCATGATAATCTTTTTTCAGTGACTCTGAGCCAGTTTGGTGTAGTGGTTAAGAGCACAGACTCTAAACTGGGAGAACCAGGTTTGATTCCCCACTCCTTCACATGCAGCTGTTGGTCTGACCTCGGGTCAGTCACAGGCTCTCTCAGAACTGTTCTCTCAAGAGCAGTCCTCGAAAGAACCCCTTCAGTCCTGCCTACCTCACAGGGTGTCTCTTGTGGGGAGGGGAAGGGAAAGGAGATTGTAAGCAACTCTAAGACTCTGAGTGAAGGGCAGAGTATAAATCCAACTGTTCTTCTCCTTCACCTCCACCTCTTCTTCCTCTTCCTCTTCTTCTTCTTCTTCTTCTTCTTCTTCTTCTTCTTCTTCTTCTTCTTCTTCTTCTTCTTCTTCTTCCAAAATATGATAGCCTCCATTTAGTCATTTTAGTAATTTATTGGGTTTTTTAAATGAAATAATCGTGTAGTATAAATAGGGAAGAAACTATAAAATATGAAAAGCTGTCAAATGTAAGTCAGGCTCTTTAGTCCTGAGAAATTCTGGGGGCTTCTAAAGGAATTAGGCAAAGGAACCTGTGGGATGTGATTGCACCGTTACCAATGTGCAAAAAAAAACCCTTTGAGTGATGCGGGAATGTAGCCTAGGCTATTATACATGCATTCCCCAGAATCATGAACAGAATACTGAGAACTTATTGCGAAACTGGTGAGGAGGAAGCGGAGGAGAAGGCAAGCAGGGAGAAGAAGAGAACTTTTCATTCCCACAGACTCGATTTCCTCTTCGTTAATTGTAACTGGAGGTTAGTTTGTCTGGGTCTTTCTAAAATATGCATATCATTTCTCATTCCGATTAATTTGCTGAAACATTCATGAAGGGGTTTTTTTTACAAAAAACAGGAATATGCCACGTGCTTTGCAATTATTGGCGAACTGTGGGAGTTAGTGATCCATCCACATTGTGAACTTTCTGGAATGTGGGTTTGTGCACCTATGGGTGCGTTCAGACGCACCGTTTGAGCCGTTTTCAGCACGGCTCAGAAACGGCTTTTCCCTGCGCGTTCACACGCCCAACATCTGCCCACCGTCCCCAGCCGTCACTTTCTGGAGCAAACCCCTTTGAAACGGAGTATTTTGGCACCACTTACCCAAGCGGTGTTTTCCATCATTCTCCGTTTCAAGCCGCACTTTTCCCTGTCTGATCGCTCCGTCCAGCCACTTCCGGGTGCTTCAACCCCCTCCCCTCTGGGAAGCTGCCTCCGGCTTCCGTTTTTAGTCCTCCATTTTTTTTCCCCTTACCGGTGTGCGCTTGAGCGGAGCTCCGCACTTAGTTAAAAAAAAAAAAAGCTTCACTGGTGCCTAGTTTAGGCATTTAGAGGAGTCCGGGATCTCGGGGAGGCCATTTTTAAAAGGACTCTTCCTTTAAACTTTAAAAGGACCTGTTGAGATCGCTCTTCTTCGCACCGGCCAAACTTCCTGTTCGGAAGAGGGCTGCCTGTGCGCATGCTCAAAGGAGAGGGGGAAACCCCTCCCACCTGCAGGAGGACGGCGGGGCGCTCGGAAGGAGGAGGTTAGTCTGAGCGCGATTCTCCAGATTAAAAAAACGCATCGTGCCGGAGCAGTTTAAACCGCTCCAGCACGCTGTCTAAACGCACCCTATGATGATAGAAAATGAGGCGTCATTGCTGGCGGTAGCTGTTGGACCCCAAACTGTTAAGTTCTAAAAAAAAAATAATGCAAAAGGTCTAAAACAATATTCCAGTTGGTAAATTATTGCTGTTTCTGGTTCTATGCTTTGCGTTCTGTGTGTTCCGATTCCACTGTAAGAAGGAAACTTGTAACACAAGGTATAGATAGGAACTCTCAGTCTGGGGCAGGTGATGCACTCCATTCTTGGTGCTAGGGGAGGCAGCAGTGGGAGGGGGCTTCTAATGTCCTGGCCCCACTGCTGGACCTCCTGATGACACCTGGTATTTTTGGCCGCTGTGTGACAGTGTTGGACTAGATGGGCCATTGGCCTGATTCAACATTGGCTTCTCGTATGTTCTTATGTTCTTACTGCTGTTCAGCACCTTCTCTTTCCCAAAGTATGTGGGGAAGCCCTTCATTAGGTGGGGAAATCTCAGAAGCATCAAGCAGGCTGGCGTAGTGGTTAGAAGTGCACACTCTAATCTGGGAGAACCGGGTTTGATTTCCCTCTCCCTGAAATGAAGCTGCTGGTATGACCTTGGGTCAGTCTCAGTTCTTTCAGAGCTGTTCTCTTAAGTGCTGTCCTCAAAATATCTCTTTCAGTTCCACGTACCTCACAGGGTGTCTGTTGTGGGGAGGGGATGAGAAAGGAGATTGTAAGCCACTTTAAGACTCCTTCGGGTGGTGAAGGGTGGGGTATAAATCCAATCTCCTCCTCCTCCTCCTCCTTTTCTCCTTCTCTTCTCTTCTCTTCTCTTCTCTTCTCTTCTCTTCTCTTCTCTTCTCTTCTCTTCTCTTCTCTTCTTCTTCTCTTCTCTTCTTCTTCTCTTCTCTTCCTCCTCCTCCTCCTCCTCCTCCTCCTCCTCCTCCTCCTTCTTCTCCTCCTCCTTCTTTTCAGTTGCCAGTTTATTGAGTGGGGCAATCCAGTATGACCACATTCAGCTGTTCTTCGGACCACTCCACAGGTTGCCTTCTTTTCAGTTTAAGGTGTCTCGTCCTAGAGCAGTGAGATCTTTGACCAGAGGCCAGGTCTTCTCAGTTTCATCTTGGCTTTTATGGAATGACCTATGTGGTGACCCTCATGAGGCCCCAATTTTTAGCAACCCAGGGGAAAAAAAAAACATAAATCAGTTCTGTTTGAGAGGGTATTTTATGGAATGGCACCATCTCAACTATCATGGAGGGGTGTGGAATGGTATGGTATAGCCCGGTCTCATCACCTCCTGGAAGATAAGCAGAGTCAGTACTCGGATGGGAGGATGCCGAGGAAGCCCTTGCAGAGGCAAGCAATGGCAAATCACCTCTGCTTCTCGTTTTCTTTGAAACGGGGTTGCCGTAAATTGGTTGCAACTTGATGGCGCACTTCGCACACAATTACCGTGGCTTCCCCAAGGAATGGTCCCAGCCACAAATGGACCACAGTCACTCAACCAAGGTTGCACCCCACCAACGTTCACTGTGAAAAAAATCGATTCAAGTCCAATTACAGTCCACACATTGGCTTCCTCTTCTTTTGTTTCTTTATTTTATTGCCTCAGCCCACCGATCCAGCCTATCTAGATCATTTTGAATCCGGACTCTGTCTTCTTCAGAATTATCCGTCCCACCTAGCATTGTGTCATCTGCAAATTTGATAAGCATCCCCTCCATGTCCTCCTCCAGGTCATTTACAAAAACATTGAACAACACCGGGCCCAGGACCGAGCCCTGTGGCACTCCACTCGAGACTTCCCTCCACGTAGACACAGAGCCATTTATGAGCACTCGATGGGTATGATTTTTCAACCAACCATGAATCCATCCAATGGTTGCACCAGCCAGCCCACACTTAACCAGCTTATCCTTAAAGATATCATGAGAAACTTTGTCAAATGCCTTACTGTAATCTAGATACACTATATCCACAGTATTGCCAGAGTCAACCATTTCAGTAACTCTGTCAAAAAAGGGAGATAAGGTTGGTCTGGCATGACTTATTCTTGATAAACCCATGCTGGCTACTACCAATTAACTTATTCCATTCAAGGTGCTCACAGACAGAGCGTTTGATAATCTGCTTTAGAATCTTTCCAGGTATTGATGTCAAGCTGACAGGCCTGTAATTTCCAAGGTCCGTCTTTTTTTCCTTCTTGAAGATCGGGACAACATTTGCTCTTCTCCAATCTTCCGGCACAACATCAGTACTCCAGAAGCAAATTTGGAAACAGGGAATCATAGAATGTTAGAGTTGGAAGGGACCTTGCAGGTCATCTGGTCCAACCCCCTGCACTCTGCAGGAGCGTAGCCGAAAGAGAGCCCTACAATGTACCCAAAAGATGGTCGTCCAGCCTCCACTTGGAAATGTCCAGCAAAGGAGCATCCACCACCTCCCAAGGCCATCTGTTCCACTGCTCAACCACTCTTACAGTCAGGAAGTTGTGGACTGCAATTGGACGTGAATCCATTTTTTTTCACAGTGAACATTGGTGGGGTGTCCCCAAGGAATGGTAGCTAGACATCTCTACTCCTTCCTGAGTTGCTGTTGCAGAAATAAATAAGGGTGTCAAGTGGAGTGGTTTGATATCATAAAAGAGCCAGTCTCGTCCTTCTGTCTGCTCTGGTCCCCTCCAGCCAGACGAGTGAACCTTAATTCTTCCTGTCCTCCTCTCTCTTGGTACCACTTCAACATTATGCCCCGTTATTAGAATGCATAACTCACTTTGTCTTGTATCATCATTCTCCACTTTCCAGTGGTACTTTTGCGCACATTCTGTATTCAAGGTAGCCGTGAGAGCCATAATTATGAAGACTTCAAGGGAGGGACATGGTGCATTGAAGGTTAGAAGAGTGAGGGCTTCCATCATAGTTATAGCCGTCATATGCTCGTGGTAGTCCTGACATCCCAGAATGAAGATACAAGACTCTGCTCATTGGCTCAAGCAAGGTAGAAATTTATCCAAGGGTTGATCTGGACGTTTACTTGCTGGCTTCCCTCTTAAATTCTCAGGGTGGGTTTGGGTGAAAAATTTAGAGACTCTTGCATATTTGGCCAATCCCACCCAGGCTGAAGCCTCAGCACAACATCCATGACCAACTCGGTGTTCCCTCTAAGCGACCCACGGCTACCCGCCTTGAACCCTCTAAGCTGAGTTAGTGTGAGCTCGCTCACAGTTCTTTAGCCTCCGGCTCACACCTTTTTTGTCTTTTGAAATGCCTTAGGGAATCCTCCTGTATAAAAGTGGAGTGTGGAAACTGAATAAGTAATTGTGAAATGCATGCTTAAGAACATAAGAAGAACCCTGCTGGATCAGACCAGTGGTCCATTTAGTCCAGCATCCTGTCTCACGCAGTGGCCAACCAACCAATTCCTCTGGAAGGCCAACAACAGGGCATAAGAGGCTGAGGCCTTCGTAAGAACATCAGATGAGCCCTGGTTGGATCAGACCAGTAGTTTATCTAGTCCAGCATCCTGTCTCACACAGTGGCCAGCCAGTTCCTCTGGAAGGCCAACAACAGGGCATAAGAGGCTGAGGCCTTTGTAAGAACATCAGAAGAGGCCTGCTGGATCAGACCAGTGGCCCATCTAGTCCAGCATCCTGTCTCACACAGTGGCCAGCCAGTTCCTCTGGAGGGCCAACAACAGGGCATAAGAGGCTGAGGCCTTCGTAAGAACATCAGAAGAGCCCTGCTGGATCAGACCAGTGGCCCATGTAGTCCACTATTCTGTCTCACACAGTGGCCAACCAGTTCCTCTGGAGGGCCAACAACAAGGCATAGAGGCCAAGGTCTTTCTCTGATGTTGCCTTCTAGCACCGAGATCCAGAGGGCGGTTGCTTCTGTACACGGAGGTTCCCTTTAGTCACTGTAGTTAGTAGCCACTGATAGACCTATAGAAGAAGAAGAAGAAGAAGAAGAAGAAGAAGAAGAAGAAGAAGAAGAAGAAGAAGAAGAAGAAGAAGAAGAAGAAGAAGAAGAAGAAGAAGAAGAAGAAGATGAGGAAGAGTTGGATTTATACCCCACCCTTCACTCAGAGTCTCAGAGCAGCTTACAATCTCCTTCCCTTCCTCTCCCCAGAAGAGACACCCTGTTAGGTAGGTGGGGCTGAGAGAGCTCTTTTGAGGATTGCACTTGAGAGAACAGCTCCGAGAGAACTGAGACTGACCCAGGGTCACCCAGCTGGCTGCATGTGGAGGGTGTGGCCATTGCTCTTAACCCCTACACCAAACTGGGTCTCTCTCTCAAGTTATCTATGCTGACACCTTTAAAATTCCACATTTTAATCGCAAAGGTGCATAACTGGACTTTCACAGGGAAGCAAGGGCCATTCAATGTAATCAATTAATGGTTTTTTCTAACGCCATCAGAGAGCCCCGGCAAAGAAAGAAAAGAAAAGGGAGAAGAAGAAAAGTTACCCTAGAAGCTCAGACTATTATTGCATTTCAGGAACCCTGATGCATTTTCATCAGAAAGCACGACTTTATGCAGACTTAATTGGGTTTTTTAAATTTATAAAGAGGATTAAGAAAACTGAGCCTATCTGAGTCTCCCTAACGGCAAATAAAAAAAGGGGGGAAGAGAAAAGAAAGGGGGAAAAAAGAAAGAAATAAAGACTGGAGGCAAGGAGAGGATTTATATTAAAAAAAAAAGCATGTAGGGGGGAGAATAATATACAAGTTACCATTAAGGCAAAAGAGAAAGACGCCACCAGGGTTTCTAACAGAAACAAAAAGGAAAATAGCGGGGACAGCAGAAAGGGAAAGAGGTAAAAAGGCTCAGCGTGTTTTCCTGTTTTGATTTTTCAGGTGGAGAGTCTCGCTTTCAGGGCGGTGCAGGAGTTCTTGAGGAACTCTTCACAGTGGCTTCTTTTGGACGTTCCAGCCGAAAAGAGCGAGAGCCCGGTGGCGCCTTCGAGACTCACAAAATCTGCGGCAGGGGATGGGATGGCGTGAGTCACTGCTCGCTTCTTTAGGGATCAGCAAGCAGGGACTCAGGCTGGCTCATCCCCTGCCATAAATTGAAGGCATTACCGGGCTCTTGCTGTTTTCTGCCACTTCTTGTTGTTGTTCAGTCGCACGGCCGAGTCCAACTCTTCACGACCCCCACGGACCACATCAATGGCCCATAGGATATAATGGAGCTGAAATTGACATTTGGCTGCCTGAAAGACTCCCCGGGACGCCGGCTGGGGGCGGGGCTTGGCTCCTGAGCTCCCGGAGCTGTGCTCCGGTGCGCTCCCCCCAAAAAAGACCCCTGTCTAATTCCCGCTTGAAGCTGTCCATGCCTGTAGCTGCCACCATCTCCTGTGGCAGTGAATTCCAAGTGTTAATCACTCTTTGGGTTAGGACTATCTTTCAACTATGCTCCTGCAGAGTGCAGAGGGTTGGACTAGATGACCTGCAAGGTCCCTTCTGACTCTGACATTCTATGATTCTATAATTCTCTTTATGGTCTGTAAAACTTGTGGGTCTTTCAGGTGCCAAATCTTGGCTTTCTGCTGCAAACCAGCATGGCAGATTGAGGTAGATCATGGGGGGGGAGGTGGGTCAGTGCTCGGCTCTTGCCAATCACCATCTTGGGATGAGGAAATATTTTTTTTCTCTCATGGTCAGATTGGCCCAGGAATCATGGAGATTTTGCCTTCCTCTGAGCACACAGCAGGGGTCACCAGGGGAGGGGGTGGGAGCTGTGAATTGTCTGCATTGCGTAAAGGGTTGGACGAGATGACTCTTGGACCCCTTCCAGCTCTATGTTCCCATGGCTAACTTGAAGCAAAGCTCATCGCATCTATCTATATGAACATACCCTTGAGGAGAAATGAAGCCAACTGCAAGTGACGGTACTGTTTCCAGGACTGGTCACAGATGGGCTTTCCAGGTTCCCGATCGGGGTGGGTGATCCCCTGCTTTTGCGGGCTCCGGCTCACCACCAGCCCACCCCCAAACAGACATCCCTGTGAGACGTTGGCAACATGCTGACATCACTTTTGGAAGTGACATCATCACGCTGGGGACATTGGGGCAACACTCTACTTTTGGGGGCAAAACAGTATGCCTTGTAGCTATTTTTACCACAGAGTTCCGCTCAAAATGTAGAGTGTCGCCCCCTATGTCCCCAGTACAATGATGTCACTTCCGGAAGTGACATTGGCGTGTCACTGACATCCCCACCCATCCCCGGAACACTTCCCAACCCCCCCACACCGGCAGGAGGAAGGTACTTGGCAACTCCAGTCACAGGAGCAATCCCCGATAATCAGATCTGCTACATGTGAGCTTTCAGGTTACGCAGATGTCTCTTTCAGATAAGAGGCGTTTGGCACAAACAACACTGGAAGTAGCACTGAAGCAGATTTTGGGGTTGAGTTCCGGAAACGTTCTTTCAAAAGCCCTGACATTTACATAAAGGGATGTTTGCTTGCTTTTGTGTGTGTGCCTTTGCACATCAGACACACTCCACATAGCTTCACGAGGTCTTTTAACATGAATTAGAATGCATTGACGGAGCCTCACACAAAAGCCTTTTTTCAATTTCTCAATTGTTTTTAAAGCCGGCGGGGTTTTGCATCTCAGTGCCCAGCAAGGGGATGAAATATGGAGGTTGAGAGGTGAACTTCAGGCAGATTTTAAAAAAACAAACAAAACAAAAACAATGCCAAGGTAACAGTCAATCGAAGTAGCAATAGCTGAATGTGGAAGGTGAAGAGCTGGGGGTTCGAGTCCCTTGAAGAAGAGATTGGATTTATACCCCACCCTTCACTACTCAAAGGAGTCTCAGAGCAGCTTACAAACTCCTTTCCCTTCCCCTCCCCACAACAGACACCCTGTGAGGTAGGCGCGGCTGAGGGAGCTCTGGCAGAAACTGGTCTTTTCCGAGAACAGCTCTGACAGAACTCTGGCTTGCCCAAGGTCATCCAGCAGGTGCAAGTGGAGGAGTGGGGAATCAAACCCAGTTCTCCCAGATTAGAATCTGCACACTCAACCACTACACCAAACTGAACTACAGAGATCAGTTCCCCTGGAGAAAATGGACGCTTTGGAGGGAGGACGCTATGGCCTTCTACCTCACCGAGGTCTCTCCCCTCCCCAACCCACTTCCTCCCCAGCCTCAACCCCCCAAATTGCCAGGAAGTTCCCAAAATGGATTTGGCAACTGTTGTGTAGTGGGTTCGATGTACTAGAGAGTCAGGAAACAGCATGGTAAACAACACATGGTCTACTGGTACACAACAGAACAACAAATACTGGCCGCAGGCCAACTATATACACTCCCTGTGGACCACCACTAGTTCCCATTGGTGGGTTTGAATTTCCCGCCAAGGTTCCTATTGGTGCCCTGCTTGGGGTTTCAGGATCCTAGTCCTTATTGTCTCTTACGTTCCAAGCTCAGGTAAATGACGCTGTCACCTGGTGGCGGTCAGAGGACATAACAGCAACCCTAGCCTGTAGCATGGAGGGTGAGATTAAGTGGGGAAAGCTGCTCAGAGCCGACCCATTTTCTTTTCTTTAGGTCACAAGCTGTGGCTCGATAGCAGTTTGCTCAGCGCCAGCTTGGCACGCAGCGGGTCTCTGGCTTAGTCCCTTCGATCTTGACTCACAGAGCTGAAAAGGGCCTGAAAAGGGCCTTTTTCCGAACAAGATCGTAGATGATCCTAGGCTAAAATGGACCACCACTCTCATTCAGGGTGTGTGTAGATCAGGACGGGTAGACTGTTAGTCTGTCTTTGGCAGTAAAAGAGAGCAAGAGTCCAGGAGCACCTGAAAGACTAACAAAATTTGTGGCCGGGTATGAAAATCCGTGAGTCCCTGATCACTTCTTCAACATGTATGTGGGAGTGCCTACACATATATGTATACAACATGTACACACAGAAACACACATTGTTGTGTTCTCTGTCAGGGCCAGTTCCAGGTTTTGGGGGCCCCCAGGCAGGGAGTTCCCAGAGCCCCCTTCCCCTCCTCTGCCCACCACCTAGCCATGCCTTCCTTCCCTCCCACCCACCTGCTTATGTGTCAAGAACATAAGAGAACATGAGAGAAGCCATGTTGGATCAGGCCAATGGCCCATCCAATCCAACACTCTGTGTCACACAGTGGCCAAAAGCCAGGTGCCATCAGGAGGTCCACCAGCAGGACCAGAACTCCAGAAGCCCTCCCAGACACCAAGAACACAGAACATCACTGCCCCAGACACAAGAACATAAGAGAAGCCATATTGGATCAGGCCAATGGCCCATCTAATCCAACACTCTGTGTCACACCGTGGCCAAAAGCCAGGTGCCATCAGGAGGTCCACCAGCAGGGCCAGAACTCTGGAAGCCGTCCCACAGTTGCCTCCCAAGCACCAAGAATAAGGAGCATCACTGCCCCAGAATAAGAACATAAGAGAAGCCATGTTGGATCAGGCCAATGGCCCATCCAGTCCAACCTTCTGTGTCACATAGTGATCAAAAATACCAGATGCCATCAACAGGTCCAGCAGTGGGGCCAGGACTCCAGAAGCCCTCCCACTGTTGCCCACCCCACAAGCACCAAGAATACAGAGCATCACTTGCCCCAGATAGAGTGTTCCATCTATACCTTGTGGCTGAAGAGGACCTCAAGAGCCTCTTGCTCAGGGTGAAAGAGGAGAGCACAAAAGTGGGCTTGAAGCTCAACATCAAAAAAAACTATGATCATGGCATCTGGCCCCATCACACCTTGGCAAATAGAAGGGGAAGTCATAGAAGTAGTGACAGACTTCACGTTCCTGGGATCCCAGATCACTGCAGATGGTGACTGCAGCCATGAAATTAAAAGATGCCTGCTCCTTGGGAGGAAAGCGATGGCAAACCTAAACAGCATGATAAAAAGCAGAGATCACCTTGCCAACAAAAGTCCACATGGTCAAAGCACTGGTATTCCCCGTAGTAATGTATGGCTGCGAGAGTTGGACTATAAGGAAGGCCGAGCGCCGAAGAATAGATTCTTTTGAACTGTGGTGCTGGAGAAGACTCTTGAGAGTCCCTTGGACTGCAAGGAGATCAAATCAGTCAATCCTAAAAGAAATCAACCCTGATTATTTCCTGGAAGGCCAGATCCTGAAGCTGAAGCTCAAATACTTTGGCCACCAAATGAGAAGGGAGCATTCACTGGAGAAGACCTTGATGCTGGAAAAGATTGAAGGTCAAAGAAGAAGGGGACGGCAAAGGATGAGATGGTTAGACAGTGTCATCGATGCAACGAACATGAAATTGAGCAAACTTCAGTGGACAGCGGAAGACAGGAGGGCCTGGTGTAATCTGGTCCATGGGGTCGCGAAGAGTCGGACTCGACTGTGCGACTGAACAACAACAACAAATAGACACTCATGGACATATGCTCTTAAGAACGTAAGAGAAGCCATGTTGGATCAGGCTAATGGCCCATCTAGCCCAACACTCTGTGCTTCCCAGATGCCATCAGGAGGTCCGTCGCTGTTCTTCCCTCATCCTCCACAAGCACACTCACTGCCCACGCTCACTGTGGCCTGCCATCCCCTCCTCAGGGGCACTGGGCAGCGAGTGCAGCAGAGAGCATAGGAGATGGAAGTGAGTGATCAGGCAGTGCCGGCAACAGTAGGCCCCATGAAAGACCCAACTGCGAAGCCCTCCTTGGTCACAAAAGGGAAGCGAGGCATGCTGGGAAGTCACTGCAGCCTCTCTCCCGGTCCCGGTATGTAATAAATCAGCGACGGGCAAGCCGCTGCCACCCTCTGATTATATCCTGCAACAATATCGGGAGAGTCCGGGTAACAGTCCTAATGCCAATTACCAATCTGCAAAAGCAATTTGCTTTGATGGCGAGCCGGAGTGTTCCCGAATCCATTCCAAGGCCGGGCAGGAGCAGGAGGGCAAATTTAATAACGCTTCCGCTGCAATTTCTGACACCACACGCCACGCTCCCCGAGAACAGCAGGTGTGAGGGAATCAAGCGTCGAAGGCCACGCAGCCACACGATCGGGGGACGAAAGCGCTGATTGCTCGTCTCTGGATCTGACATCCGAGGGCCGGGTTCAATGGAATCGTTCCCTGTGGGGTGGGAAACTTTGATTTCTCTCTCTGCCCCCCCCCCCTCTCTCCTTGTGATTTCCTTCCTTTCTCTTCCCCTTCCCCGCTCACACGAGGACTTATGGTGATTGCAAATCCTGTAGCGCTAAAGTTATTTAGAATAGACGCTGTAAATATATACAGTAAGGGGGGGGGAAGAAAATACACAGGCGCTTTACTAGCTTTATAGCTCGAAAGGATTAGGGTGGGATTAAACCGAGAGGAAAATAGATTTCTAAGCTGCGGCGCTTCCTAATGGGTACGAGAAACATGTCTCCAAAGGGAGGCATGAAAAGAGAGAGAGAGAGAGACAATAGATCAGGGAAGAAAGCAAAACAAAAATAATTAAAAATAATACATAATGTTAATCAAATCGATACATAAATATCACCTTCTCTTAGCGCAGAGCGGTCCCCAGATGCGCCGCGGTGAACTTCCGAAGCAATTTTAGCATCGGGGCGACCGAGGAGCTCAGAGATGATTTCTAAGCACAATTCTTCGGCGTGCCAAAGCAGAACCGTGGGAGGAGAGCAGAACAAGCTGTGTCCAAAATTGGCACGGGATGGCCTGGGGGGCAAGTTTGCCTGCCCAGTTCATGGCTCTGGCTCTGAATATGACACTCCTCGGGAGCAGGAGGCTTATGCGGCACCCAGGATCCCTTTCCTTTGAAAAGTTCTGAGACACAAACAACATTGCTCCTGTCTAATTTCTCCCTAGATTTTTTTTTGTGTGTGAGTGTTTGTATATGTGTGTGTGCCTGGAAGTCATGGTTGATTGCTGGTGACCCCTAGGCTTGGACATTTCAGAGAGGTGGCTTACGTAAGAACATAAGAGAAGCCAATGTTGGAGCAGGCCAATGGCCCATCCAGTCCAACACTCTGTGTCACACAGTGGCCAAAAATACCAGGTGCCATCAGGAGGTCCAGCAGTGGGGCCAGGACACCAGAAGCCCTCCCACTGTTGCACCCCCCAAGCATCAAAAATACAGTGTATCACTTGCCCCAGACTGAGAGTTCCTATCTATAGCTTGTGGCTAACAGCCACTGATGGACCTCTGCTCCATATGTTTCTCCAATTCCCTTTTGAAGCCATCCATGCTTGTAGCTGCCACCACCTCCTGTGGCAGTGAATTCCGTATGTTAATCATTCTTTGGGTGAAGAAGCACTTCCTTTTATCCATTCTAACACGGCTGCTAAGCAATTCCATTGAGTCCCCACGAGTTCTGGTATTGTGAGAAAGGGAGAAAAGAACTTCTTTCTCCACCTGCTCTACCCCATGCATAATCTCATAAACCTCGATCGTGTCACCCCTCAGCTGTCATTTCTCCAAGCTAAAGAGCCCCAAGCACTTTAACCTTTCTTCACAGGGAACGTGTTCCAACCCTTTTATCATTCTAGTTGCCCTTTTCCCAATGCCATAACATCCTTTTTTGAGGTGTGGTGACCAGAACTGTACACAGTACTCCAAATGAGGTCACACCATTGACTTATACAGGGGGTATTATGATACTGGCTGATTTGTTTTCAGTTCCCTTCCTAATAATCCCCAGCATAGAGACGGCCTTTTTTAAAATTGCAGTCACACACTGTCTCAACATTTTCAGTGGATTATCTACTATGACTCCAAGATCTCTCTCTTGGTCAGTCTCTTGCTGTTGCCTGCCTCTGTGTCCCGGCCCTGGTATTCTTTGGAGGTCTCCCGTGCAAGTACTTGCCGGGGTCAACCCTGCTTGGCTTCTAAGATCTGGTGCAATCGGGGCTTGCCTGGGCGATCCAGGTCCGGGCTGCCCTAAAGTTTTGAGTTCCAAATGGCTGATCTTGTTTCCAAAGTCGAATTGGTACAATGGGAATTCTCCAGTGTTCTGTTCTTTTCAGTCCCGAGGTATATTGGGAGCTCTGGTTGTAAGTGAAAGGAGAGCCAGGACCGAGCCCTGTGGCACTCCACTTGAGATTTCCCTCCACGTAGACGCAGAGCCATTTACGAGCACTTGTTGGGTATGATGTTTCAACCAACCACGAATCCATCGAATGATTGCAAAATCCAGCCCACACTTAACCACACTTAGCATTAGGATAGCCTTATTTTGCATTTTGCAAAATACTTCCTAATAAAGGACACATGCTGATCAGTGACCGAAAGCCCCCTCCCATTTTTCCCCCTTAGCAAGGCACATTACAGACACATCTGCAGGGTTCAACGGCCTTCCCTCTGCCCGCCTATTTCTCCCTGTAACTCTCCCAACCTCTGAGAGCCAGTTTGGTGTGGTGGTCAAGTGCGTGGACTCTAATCTGGGAGAACCGGGTTTGATTCCCCACTCCTCCACTCGCACCTGCCGATGTGACCTTGGGTCAGTCATAAGTTCTGGCATAGCTGTTCTTGAAAAAAGAGCAGTTTCTGTCAGAGTTCTCTCAGCCCCACCTGCCTCACAGGGTGTCTGTTGTGGGGAGGGGAAGGGAAAGGAGTTTGTAAGCTACTCTGAGACTCCAAGTGAAGGGCGTGGTATAAATCCTATCATCTCCTCCTCCTCCTCCTCCTTCCTCTTCTTCCTCTTCCTCTTCTTCTCCTCCTCCTCCTTCCTCCTCTTCTTCTTCTTCCTCTTCTTCTCCTTCTCCTCCTCCCTTTTCTTCCTCTTCCTCTTCCTCTTCCTCTTCTTCCTCTTCCTCTTCTTCCTCTTCCTCCTCCTCCTCTTCTTCTTCTTCTTCTTCTTCTTCTTCTTCTTCTTCTTCTTCTTCTTCTTCTTCTTCTTCTTCTTCTTCTTCTTCTTCTTCTTCTTCTTCTTCTTCCCCTTACTTTTTGCCAGCACAAGGATGAGCAGTGCACGTTTGCCAAAACCCATCTCAAGTCTTCCAACTCATTCACCCATGGACTCCCCGGCGTGGCCTCCCCATCCAGCCCCAAACGGGCCACAGTAAAAGGCCCTGTAAAAACGTTCCTTTGCACCTACCAGACCCCCTTGCCAAAGATGACAGGATTGGGCCCTGAGCTGACGTTCGGGTTCTTTAAAGGGGGGGGAGGTTGAGCATGCTGCGCCTCCTTAAAATTACGGCCGCCTTTTTGGTCTTGTTGTCTTTTCAAGGGGCAATAAATTACCTGCCCATCTCCTGACAAGAGGCAATCAGCCGCAATGGCTGTTGATCACTCAGTATTGTGCTTCAGGCCCTAATGGAGTGGCCAATTGGAGGGATTCTTCGGCGAGCGCACTGGCTTTGCAAAGGTCTGGGAATAGCGGGGCTTTGCTCAGCGCCTCTGCCATTTCCCATGAGCAACTCCGAGGCCTAGCATTTACCAAGGAAGCAGGCCCATGCCGAGAGCGTATCACGACAGACTAGAGTTGCCAGCCTCCAGGTGGGGCCTGGGGATCTCCTGCTTTTACAACTGATCTCCAGCTGACAGAGATCAGCTCCCCTGGAGGAAATGGCCGCTTTGAAGGGTGGGCTCTACAACATTGTGCCATGTGGAAACCAATGTCCCCTCTAAGCTGTGGAGTCTTGTGAGCAAAAAATTCTAATTTGTGAGCTACTGGCATTCAAGTTGTGAGCGAGCGATTGGCTACTGCATAAATTAGTTTGCTCTGGAGCCATCCCTTCCTGAGCGAAGACAAAAAGGTGCGAGCTGGGGGCTAAAAAACTGCAAGCTAGCTCACACTAACTCAGCTTAGAGGGAACACTGGTGGAGACCCCTCCCTTCCCCATACTCCATACCCCCTTCCCCTTTCCCCATACCCCATACCCCCTTCTCCAGGCTCCACCCCCAATATCTCCAGGTATTTCCCAACCCAGGCAGCAGATTAGGGTTGCCAGGCCTACTGGTCCACATGAGGGGCTGTGAGGCTGAGTTCAGACTGGCAGTTTGAAGTGGGAGCCAGTCATGGCAAAAAAAAGCCCCAGAACAAACTGTTCCGGGTTTTCCCAGTCACACGGGGCCAACAGATGCGGGAGCATACTGGGAGGAGGTACGAGGGAGCATTCAGACTGCTGGCCCGGTGGCGTGGCTGTAAACGGCTTTTCTCTGGTAATTCAGCTATTTGCGCATGTGCCGATTTGGGGAGGATCCCTTTGCACTGGCACCACATTGGCCAGTAGAGCGGAGCGCAGCCAATCCTATCGCTGCTGCCTCTCCAGGGCAATCAGGTGCACCTTATGCGTTACCGCAGGTTGTTCCCGGCTTTTCAGGTTAGCGTTCACACTTCCTGGAAGCGGAAGGAAGCGGGATAAAGGCGCTCTCCAGGATTTGCAACCACTTTCAACAGGTATCTTTTAAACGCAGGAGTGAAGTAGAACAGCACGGGTTGACTATGGGTGGGGAACGCCAGGCAGATGTGCCTGTGTGAACGCCCCCCTTGAATCTGCTTGTGAAATGTGGCTGAAACATGGCTATAGCGGGGCAAACTGCCAGTCTGAACTCAGCCTGATAGTGGCTATATAAGTTGGGTGGCTGGCTCAGGGTTGGGAAATATCTGCAGATTGGGGGGGGGGTGAAGCCTGAGGAAGGCGGGGTTTGGGAAGGGGAGGGGCTTCAAAGGAATAGAAAGCCACAGAGTCCACCTTCCAAACTGGCCATTTTCTCCAGGTGAACTGATGTCTGTCACCTGGAGATCAGTTGTAATCCCAGGAGATTTCCGGCCACAACCTGGAAGTTGGCAAACCCAAGTCCACCCTCCAAAGCAGTCATTTTATCCAGAGGAACTAGGGTCGGGGACATAGGGTTGCCAGTTCCAGGGTGGGAACTTCCTGGATATTTGGGGATGGAGCCTGGGGAGGGCTGGGACCTCAGTGGGGTACAATGCCATAGAGAGATCACCCTCCAAAGCATCCATTTTCTCATGGGGAACTGACCTCTGTAGTCTGGAGATGAGCTGTAATTTTGAGGGACCTCCCTAAGAGTAACTGATCTTGGTCATGCTGGTGATCAATAGTAATTGCTGGTGATCAGGTGCCACCCAGAGGTTGGCAAACCTATAACATAATGGATGCTCAAACAGGTGCCACTTTGGCTAAGGGTCCGGTTGCTCGTCATGAACAGGGAGCCAGTTTTTCACCAGACAATTCAAACCAGTTCACCAGTCACTTTTCACATATTCAAACACTACATTTTAATTGGGTGCCACAGGAGGCAGTGCTGGCGGCTCCAAGCATGGATGGCTTCGAGAGGGAATTGGATAAACATCTGGGAACAGAGGGCCATCAGTGGCTATTAGCCACAAGGTATAGATAGGAACCAGTGGCAGATTAACCATTAAGCAGACTAAGCACGTGTTTAGGACACCAGGGCCAAAGGGGGCACCACAAAGTTGGGAAAAGGGTGAAAAGAAAAAAAAAATGAATGAAGATTTGTAAAAAAAAAAAAAAAAAGATAAAACTAGTGTAAATTGATCATGGTGCACCCTAAGGTTATCTTCTATTTTTTGTTGGTGAGCTGCAGTGTCATAGGCTATGTTTAAAAGTAAAATGCATGTATTTAAAAGTAAAATGATGGAGCCAAATTCAGTTGTAATAAGAGTCATTTCAATGAGGGGGGCAGCAAGATTGGTCAGTGCTTAGGACACCTGTGGGCCTTAATTCGCCCCTGATAGGAACTCTCAGTCTGGGGCAAGTGATGCTCTGTATTCTCGGTGCTTGGGGGGGTCAACAGTGGGAGGTCTTCTAGTGTCCTGGCCCCACTGCTGGACCTCCTGATGGCACCTGGTATCTTTGGCCGCTGTGTGACAGAGTGTTGGACTGGATGGGCCATTGGCCTTATCCAACATTGGCTTCTCTTAAGTTCTTATATGTTCTCATGGCTCTGTTGCCCATATGCACATTCAGAAAATGTGATGGGGAACTGGCTCTCATTCCTCCTCCAGAGACCTGTCGATGCCGTTCCCCCCATAAATGAACCATGAGCAAACTAATCAGTCTGCCAGCTAATATAAAAATTGTATTTCTTAAGTCCTGCTGTTCGGTGTTTAAGTCCATGTTATCAGTATTCTTTTGCACATGAATCTGCCTTATTCTTTTACCAAGCCTTTGGTCCATTGTCAGTTATTGTCTATTCAACTGACAGTGGCTCTCCAGGGTCTCGGGTGGAGGTCTTTCACACCACCTACTGCCTGGTCCCTTTAACTGGAGATGCCAGGGATTGAACCTGGGACCTTCTGCATGCCGAGCAGATGCTCCACCACTGAGCCACAGCTCCTCACACAATGCTGCCTTATACCAAATCAGAGCCTTGGTCCATCAAGAACAGCACTGTTTACTGAAACTAGTAATGGCCCTCCAGGGTCTCAGGTCTTTCTCATTACCATCAAGTTGCAATCAACTCCTGGTGACCCCAGGACCATGTGTTTTTCGAGGCAAGAGATGACCAGCGGTGGTCGTCCTTCTTCTGCATAGCAACCCGTGTCTTCCTTGGTGGTCTTACATCCAAGTATTAACCATGGCCAACCCTGTTTAGTTTCTCAGATCAGATGAGATTGGGCTAGCCTGGGATATTAGGCTGCTATAATATAATATTAGGATAGCCTTATTTTTTTATTTTGCGGTCTCCCTAAGAAAGGATGTATGCTGACTACTGCTTGAAAGCCCTTCCCCCCATTTTACCTTCCACTGCTCAACTGAGTGAGGGTGGGACCAAGACAGTGGGGGGCAGCGGGCAACCTGGAAGGTATAGCCAGCAGTTGAGTGGGGTGGCTCAATGGTGGAGCATCTGCTTTGTATACAGAAGGTCCCAGGTTCAATCCGCAGCATCTACAGGTGAAAGGACTAGATTTGACAACATTTCTCATGATATCCTTGAGGATAAGCTAGTTAAGTGCGGGCTGGATGGTGCAACCGTTGGATGGATTCCTAGTTGGCTGAAGAATGAGTGCTCGTAAATGGCTCTGTGTCTACGTGGAGGGAAGTCTCGAGTGGAGTGCCACAGGGCTCGGTCCTGGGCCCGGTGTTGTTCAATGTTTTTATAAATTACCTGGAGGAAGACATAGAGGGGATGCTTATCAGATTTGCAGATGACACAAAGCTGGGTGGGACTGCTAATTCTGAAGAAGACAGAGTCAGGATTCAAAATGATCTAGATAGGCTGGAACAGTGGGCTGAGATAAATAAAATGAAATTCAATAGAGATAAGTGCAAAGTCCTACACCTGGGCACAAAAAAAAATCAAAGGCACAGGTATAGAATGGGAGGGACTTGGCTTGACAGCAGCACAAGTGAAAAGGATCTGGGTGTTCTGGTTGATCACAAGCTAAACATGGGCCTGCGATGTGACTGCAAAGAAACCTAATGCAATCTTAGGATGAGAAGCATTGTGTCCAGATCACGGGAAGTGGTAGTTCCGCTCTATTCTGCTATGGTCAGGCCTCACCTGGAGTCCTGTGTCCAGTTTTGGGTACCACACTTTAGGAAGGATGTTGACAAGCTCGAGTGAATCCTGAAGAGGGCAACCAGGATGGTGAGAGGGTTGGGATCCAAGTCTTATGAGGAAAAGTGGAAAGAGTTGGGTATGTTTAGCCTGGGAAAGAGAAGGTTTAGAGGGGACATGATGGCAGTCTTCAAATATCTGAAGGGCTGTCATGTTGAAGATGGAGCAGATCTATTCTCTCTTGCTCTGGATTGCAAGACTAGATCTAATGGGTGGAAATTACAAGGGAGTCGATACTGGCTAAATATCAGGAGAAACTTCCTAACTGTAAGAGTGGTTGAGCAGTGGAACAGCATCAGTGTGTGTGTGTGTGTGTGGATGCTCCTTCGCTGGCTGATTTCAAGCGGAGGCTGGACGACCATCTTTCGGGTATGTTGTAGGGCTATCTTTTGGCTGTGCTTCTGCAGAGTGCAGGGGGTTGGACTAGATGACCTGCAAGGTCCCTTCCAACTCTAACATTCTATGATTCTATGACCAGGTAGAGAATAACATGAAAGACCTCTGCCAAAGACTCTAAAGAACTGCTGCCAGTCTGAATAAGCAATAGTAACCTCGGTGGACCAATGGTCTGATTCAGTATAAGGCAGCCTCATGTGTATCCTCCTGATGTATACACTTTGTTTTGCTCACCTTACCATGGCTCAGAAGATAACTTTGGTCCACAAAGGGAAGATATGGATGCTAGGTGTGGCAGAATGGGCCTGCTCTGGCCTGCAGGCCCTGTTCCTCCCTGCCTTCCAAGGTTTTCCCAACACCTAGAGAGGCTTTTCTTTCTCTCTCAGGTAACCACTGCCACCACCTGACTTTTGTTAGGAATTGCCCCCTGGGAAGGTCAGGGCTCCCAGCTGCCCTTCCAAGTTCTGAGGCTTTTCCTCTGTCTCCCACTGACCAGTGCCTGGTCACCACGGGGGCCATTTATTGCCCTGTGCTCCCATGGAGGAACAGCAGCTTGCCAACTGCCTGCCTTCCCCCTGGCACTCCTTTTAAAATAGTGTGTCCAAGAAAGTGGAGGTCTATGTGGAACAACTGCCAGTGGAGGTCCAAGAGAACCACTACCAGCAGCAAAAGGTTATAAACTATTTATTAAAGAGAAAATGTTCACTAGCATACTTTTGGCACAGCATCAGATTGAGCAAGGGATTACAAATAAATTGGTAAAATGAAATTCCTCTGTCCCTCTCTCTCTCTGTTCATGCACTATCAGGTGTTAAAATATAGGACAGGCTCCTTTAGCTTAGGAAGTTACAGATCTCTACAGAGTTGTGATTACTTTGAGGCTTCCTCCAGATCTTCAGTTAAGAGTTCTGTCTGCTCTGGTGGGCCCAGCACAAAAAAAAAGAACTTCCTCCTTGCTTACAGGAAAAAGTCTTTCCTGAAGTCTCTCTAGTATTCAACACCTCCAAGTCTCTGTTCCCTGCTTGGGGGGGGTAGATTGGCCATCCCATTCTAGACCTATTGTCATTTGTATGAAGGTGGACTGAGGTAAATCTGGAAAGCAATCTCAAACTGACTTCTGCCCTTCCTGCCTGATCTCTGCCTGGGGGGAGGGGGCTTTTAAAACTCAGAGTGAAGGTTTTGTTCAATTCAGACCTCCAAAGGGGGAAATGCATTTCTTCCCATCAGGGAAGGAACTCTGCAGACCCCTCCTCCTCTGTCTGAACAACTTGGAACCCAGATGAAGAGCAAGCTGCCTCAGACTATCCACCGCAGTGTGCTCATGGCTTGTTTTGTCTCTGGACCAGCAGCCTGGACAGAATATTTCTATAAATTCCCCCCAAAAAACACAACAACCCCATTTAAGGTGAAGTGAGGAAGGCTATAAATAAATGTGGGATGTTTTGTTTCCACCAAGCAAATCCGCCCTTTGCAGTCCCGCTTCGGTCTCCGGAGACGAGAAACCTGCTCGTTCTGGATGGGCTCCATTAACCGTTGCCAACAGATTTTTCCTCTGATGAATCTTCAAGTGCTTCAGCCAGGATGGGCAAGCGAACCGTCCATCTGTACCTTCCCTGATGGATTGAGTGTGGCTTGGAAGACATTCACAGCACCAACGCAGGAAATTCAAGGGATTAGACAGCAGAGGGGGGCGGGGGGTGGGAAGCCATAGAAATTATGCTGATTTCTAAATTCTTCTTTTCCCCCATCTCTGACTGCAGCATCTCCACAATTCTCTTAATAAACAGAGCTAAAGCCCCCATCAGAAGGCACAGCAGACGAATTGCTTAGGGGTGTATTCTTTCTTTTCAAGCGAGTGCATGTGGGGGATTTCGTCGACCAAATATTCATTGGCGTTGGATGGGATATTCGTACAACGAAAACTGTACATGCTGCTTTGGATAGATACCCACCCCCAGTGTCATACATGCTGTATCTGGGATTCTGCAACGGAGAACAGCGGGATCCAGTTATCCGTCTGTCTAATCGGAGGCATGTCGCCAGAGCAATGCTCTAACGTTGGCACCTTTCTGGGCATAATGACTATCCCACGGCTCCTGCTTGATTGTAATAAAGAGACAAGAACTAGAATTTAATTCTCATAAATCTGCATCTAGATTATTTTCGTTCTGTTGAGGAGTCAGGATAAAATTCGTAGATATTGGACATCTTAGACTGAGCGCATGGATTTAAGAGGATTCGTCAGTTTTCTTTTTCCTTTTTTTTTTACCTTATGAAGGTTCCAGAGGTTAAACACATGCTAAACACACAAAAATCCCTCATACAGAATCAGACCGCTGGTCCATCATGGTCAGTATTTTATAAGAAGAAGAAAGAGATGAGGAAGAGATTGGATTTAGACCCCACCCTTCACTATCCAAAGCAGTCTCAGAGAGGCTTACAAACGCCTTTCCCTTCCCCTCCCCACAACAGACACCCTGTGAGGTAGTAGTAGTAGTAGTAGTAGTAGTAGTAGTAGAAGAAGAAGAAGAAGAAGAAGAAGAAGAAGAAGAAGAAGGATTAGATTTATACCCCGCCCTTCACTACCCAAAGGTGTCACAAAGTGGCTTACAAACTCCCTTCCCTTCCCCTCCCCACAACAGACACCCTGTGAGGTAGAAGAAGAAGAAGAGATTGGATTTATACCCCACCCTTCACTACCCAAAGGAGTCTCAGAGTGGCTTACCAACTCCCTTCCCTTCCCCTCCCCACAACAGACACCCTGTGAGGTAGAAGAAGAAGAAGAGATTGGATTTATACCCTGCCCTTCACTACCCAAAGGAGTCTCAGAGTGGCTTACAAACTCCCTTCCCTTCCCCTCCCTACAACAGATTCCCTGTGAGGTAGAAGAAGAAGAAGAAGAGATTGGATTTATACCCCGCCCTTCATTGCCCAAAGGTGTCACAAAGTGGCTTACAAACTCCCTTCCCTTCCCCTCCCCACAACAGACACCCTGTGAGGTAGAAGAAGAAGAAGAGATTGGATTTATACCCCACCCTTCACTACCCAAAGGAGTCTCAGAGTGGCTTACAAACTCCCTTCCCTTCCCCTCCCTACAACAGATTCCCTGTGAGGTAGGTGTGGCTGAAAGAGCTCTTTCAAGAACTGCCCTTGAGAGAACAGCTCCGAGAGAACTTGTGACTGACCCAAGGTCACACCAGCAGCTGCATGTGGAAGAGTGGAGAATCAAACCCGGTTCTCCGAGATGAGAGCCCACTCTCTTAACCACTACACCAAACTGGCAATGAATCTTCAGGGTCTCAAGTAGAGTTTTTTGTTTTTTTTGAATTCTCAACTGGAGATGCCAGGGATTGAAACTAGGACCTTCTGCATGTCAAGCAGATGCTCTGCTATGGAGCTGTGGCCCCTCCCCAAACACATGAAAGCTGCCTTATTCAGAATCAGACCAGTAGTCATAAGAACATAAGAACATGAGAAGCCAATGTCCGATCAGGCCAATGGCCCATCCAGTCCAACACTCCGTCACACAGTGGCCAAAAACACCAGGTGCCATCAGGAGGTCCACCAGTGGGGCCAGGACACTAGAAGTCCTCCCACTGTTGATCCTCCCCAAGCACCAAGAATACAGAGCATCACTTGCCCCAGAGTCCCTATCTATACCTTGTGGCTAATAGCCACTGATGGACCTCTGCTCCATATGTTTATCTAATTCCCTCTTGAAGCCATCCATGCTTGTAGCCGGTGCCACCTCCTGTGGCAGTGAATTCCATGTGTTAATCAGCCTTGGAGTGAAGAAGTACTTCTTTAAAGAGTAGTCCATCAAAGTTAGCATGGTCTACTCAGATGGGAAATGGCTGTCTAGGATCTCAGGTAGAGGCCTTTTACATCACCGTCTGTCTGGTCCTTTTAGCTAGAGGTGTTGGGGACTGAACCTGGGACCTTCCGCATACGAGGCAGGGGCTCTACCACAGTGCCTTCCCTGGATGGGTAGGAATACCTACCCTAGGTGTAAGCTGTATTTTCACATACAAGCTCAATCTCACACCTCTCGGTCCCCTGTTTACAGGATTCAGAGTGAAAGCTCTTCAGAAGGTGTGACAATATTCATTGAGTATAGCCTCTTTGCCAATGTTATCAGACTGAGACAGTTGCCCGGATAACGTGGATATTTGTTTCCCTTTCTGCCCCAATTTCAACTGTCAGTTTTATGGCTTTTTGTTTGCCCTCAGTGACACCATCATGAAGAAAATTCTGATTGGTTGAGTAAAAGAAGAAGAGATTAGATTTATACCCTGCCCTTCACTACCGAAAGGAGTCTCAGAGCGGCTTACAAACTCCTTTTCCCTTCACCTCCCCACAAGAGACATCCTGTAAGGCAGATGGGGCTGGGAAAGCTCTTTCAAAAATTGCTCATGAGAGAACAGCTCTGAGGGAGCTTGTGACTGACCCAAGGTCACACTAGCAGCTGCGTGTGGAAGAGCGGGGAATCAAACCTGATCCTCCCAGATTAGAGTCCACACTCCTAACCACAACACCTAACGGGATCTCAGTTTGTAGCACCTTGACGTCCTTATGTTCACCACACGATCCCCAATAGACTAGAATGTATCGGTTTATTTAGAAAATGCCTACGCCTCGGTCTCCGGACTTGTTCCAGACAGCTCATCGTAAAAACAATAAAGCATATCAGTAATTTATTTATTTATTTATTTATGTCGACTTTTACGCCGCCCTCCCCATCAAAGCTGGCTCAGGGCGGCTCGCATGAAACCAGCAAAACCATATATATTCACTACAAAAATATCTTTTGTTGTTGTTCAGTCGCACAGTCGAGTCCAACTCTTCGCGACCCCATGGACCAGATTATGCCAGGCCCTCCTGTCTTCCGCTGTCCGCCGAAGTTTGCTCAACTTCATGTTCATTGCATCGATGACACTGTCTAACCATCTCATCCTTTGCCGTCCCCTTCTTCTTTGACCTTCAGTCTTTCCCAGCATCAGGGTCTTCTCCAGTGAGGGCTCCCTTCTCATTTGGTGGCCAAAGTATTTGAGCTTCGGCTTCAGTCTCTGGCCTCCCGGGGAACAGTCGGGGTTGATTTTTTTTAGGAATGACTGATTTGATCTCCTTGCAGCCCAAGGGACTCTCAAGAGTCTTCTCCAGCACCATAGTTCAAAAGAATCTATTCTTTGGCGCTCGGCCTTCCTTATAGTCCAACTCTCGCATCCATACATTACTACGGGGAATACCAGTGCTTTGACCACTTGACAAAAATATCTAAAACACTGCAATTTAAAAACATTATTATCGGGCTTCCGTTCTGGGATTCATGGCGTCCTGACGTGCTCTGGCTTGCTCGTAGAGCTCCCAGAGCAAACGGAGGGTCTTGACGACAGGGTGGGCTTCCAATAGCCCACCGCAGATCCCCCCAGGCAGGGGGGTGACTGGCAGAGAGCCTGGCCCGAGAGAGGAGTTGAGATCGGCTGATAGCGGGGCTTTAAAGAGCGCCGCGACCAGCCTTGATCCCCTCCCCCAGAGAAGGCACTTCGGAAAATCTCTACAAGACCCCACCGAGTTGGATTCTCAACATAAGAACACATGACCCAGACCTCCAAGACATTCTACAGAAACTGATATCAAGGAAACACTGCTATAACAAGACACTGACTTTGAAGGTAACTTTTTAAAATTGCTCACCGGAGACGCGTTTCGGCCGAAAATAAACAACATCCGATGAAGCGCATGATCGTGCACTATCTGTTGTACTAACATTGGAGCGGAAAAAGTGCAGTTAAACAGCTAAAAAAGGCCAAAAAGCCGAATTGTTGATCATTCCTGAGGTTAAATTATTGACTTTAAAATAGAAACTAACAGTAACTCCGCGAGAATTGCAGTGGAAAAGTACTGGAGCTGCTGCAGCAGAAATCGGCAAAACAGGAAGTGACTTCAGAACAGACAAGTAATCATCCTAGAGAAGACCAAGGAGGCCGGAAGAAGGGAAGAAATCAGGAACAAGGGGGACCATTAAGATTGCCGGACAGGAAGTGAGTACCCGGAAGAACCATTTACCATAGAGAAATTGCGCCCGCCATTTTGGGAAGGTCAGAAAAATTTTCTTTGATTTTAAACGAAAGACTTAATATAAAAAAGTGAAACCAGTGCGATTTAGGTGGGCACAAGAAGGACTTTGATTTAGAGTGTGTTGGAGGGAAGATTGTGAACAACGGCTTACGACCTGCGGCAACGACAGAGGGCAAATACCTGGTCCTCCCCGAAAATGGCTGGAAAAGAGGAAAAAAGCTACAGGGCATGATGGAAGCTATGGAAAAACGAGTGATGGACGCGATTCTGAAGCTTGAAAAGACCGTTATATCAGAGGTAACAGAGCTGAAAAAAGAAATGTCTGGAATTACAAAAGAGATACAGACGCTGACCAAAAGAGCAGATGAGATGGATGTAAGGGTGAAGGGAGTAGCATCCAATATAGCTGAGGTCACTTTAGAAACAGATAAAGTGAATGTGATGGTCCAATACAATGCAATGATTAATCATATGAGATTCAGGGGGATCCCTGAAGATAAGAATGAGGACATCCATTCAGTCATGGTAGATGCTGTTGCAGATTTTTTGAAAATGGAAGAGGAGAGAGTGGCAGCACAGATTGATGTGGTATACAGAGTCAATTCTGCGATTGCGCAAAGGAAAAAATTACCTAGAGATGTAATTGTCCAGTTTATATCTAAGAAGTTGAAGGAGGATTTGTTTAAGCAACAATTTCAGGACGACTTCACAATTGGCAACAAGAAAATCATGGTCCTAAAGGAACTACCCAGAGCGATGCTTCAGGACAGACGACTTTTTAAAGACCTGATTGACAAGCTGAAATCAGAGGGCATAAGATATAGATGGGAAATTCCTAAAGGTGTCAGTTTTTCGTTCAAACAGAAGAGAGTCACCATCAAGTCAGTTGACCAAATGACCAGATTCATCAATGATAATTTTATAGACTCTGATAAATAATTACAGAATCAACATGGAGAGTCAAATAATTTCATGGAATGTTAATGGACTGAACTCACCCCAAAAAAGGAAAAATGTCAGACTCTGGTTGGAAAAACAGAAATGCGATATTGTTTGCTTGCAAGAAACACATATTAAAAAATCAGATGCCAAATTTTTGACTCAAAAAAGATTAGGAGAGGAATTTTATTCACTCTCCTCTCAAAAGAAAAAAAGGAGTAGTTACATATATTAAAAAAGAGTTGGAACCAAAAGAAATTTTCAAAGACAATGAAGGGAAATTTTTGGCGGTAGAAGTTGTGCTGCAGAATAAAAAGACATTAATTGTTAATCTCTATGCTCCCAATGGGGCAAAAGAAAACTTTTTTCAGAATTTGTGGGAACAACTACGACAGTTGACCTATGAGCAAATGATTTTAATGGGCGATTTTAATGGTACTGTTGACAATGTTGTTGATAGAAAATCAAAAAAAGGAATTGAGGCCATGGGCAAACTTCCTAAAGTCTTTTTCCAATTGATTAAACATGAACATTTGGCAGACGTTTGGAGAACTAAACATCCCAGAGACAGTGAGTACTCTTTTTATTCATCAAGACACGAGTCTTTTTCCAGGATAGATATGATGTGGATGACAGAGAACCTAATCTTGCAAACACGCAAAATTGAGATACTACCTAGGACTCTTTCTGACCACAGTCCGATAAAATGGTCAACGTATGTTAAGAGAAAAAAATTTCGATGGCGACTCAACGAAGATTTGCTGGACAAGCAAAATATTGTGGATAAAATAAGGACAGAAACCCAAACATACTTTCAACTGAACTTAAATAAAAGTGTACAGACGCAAACGGTATGGGAAGCCTACAAGGCTGTGATGAGAGGACATCTGATTGCAATTAATAATAATGAAAGGAAACAACAAATGAAAATAGACAAAGAAATTATGGAAAATATTCGGAAAAAAGAAACAGAACTTAAGAAAAGGCCTGGTAAAAAGAAGATTTTGAGAGAATTGAGGATCCTAAGGGAGCAATATGCGGCAAGGTTGAACAAAGAAGTATTTTGGAACTTGAAAAAATTGCAACAGAAATCCTTTGAAGGTGCAAATAAACCTGGCAAATATTTAGCATGGCAATTAAAGAAAAGAAGAGAGAATAAAACAATCACTTGTTTGAAAGATGGAAATAAAGAGATTTTGGACCCAGGAGGAATTAAAAGGGAATTTTTCAAATACTATGCGACTCTCTTTCAATCGAAACAAGCAGATCCTCAAAAAATGTTGGATTACCTATCCAAAGTTAATTTGATACAACCAAATCCAGAAATGAAAACACTCCTAAATGCTGCAATAACTAAGGACGAAATTAGTAAAGCAATAGCCGAGGCAAAAATCTCCAAAGTCCCAGGCCCGGATGGCTTTTCAGCTAAATTTTATAAAAAATTTCATGAAGATTTGGTTCCGGTGCTGGAGATTCTTTTAAATGAAATTAGAAAGACAGGAAAGATCCCTGACTCCTGGAATGAAGCTGCAATCACCTTAATTCCTAAAGAAATGCAAGATTTAACAAATGTTAAAAACTATCGGCCCATTTCATTATTGAACAACGATTATAAAATATTTGCAAAAATATTGGCAGAGCGCCTTAAAAGTTTTTGAAAGATACTATTGTGGAAGATCAAGCTGGTTTTTTACCAAATAGACAAATTAAAGACAATATGAGGGTTGTATTGGACGCAATTGAGTATTATGACAAACATCCTGAAAAAGAAGTCGCTTTTTTATTTTTGGACGCAGAGAAGGCCTTTGATAATTTAAATTGGGAATTTATGTTTAAAGTGCTTGAGAAATCTATGATGGGCGTAGAATTTACAAGAATGATCCAATCGATATATAAAGAACAAAAAGCTTCGGTGATTGTTAATGCAGAATCAACAGATATGTTCCGGGTAAGAAAAGGTACTAGACAAGGTTGTCCCCTGTCACCATTGTTATTTATCTGGGTTTTGGAGATTTTGCTACAAGCGGTCAGAGATGATGTTAATATAAAAGGGTTGAATATTGGAGGTTTTTCATTTAAATTAAGAGCATTTGCAGATGATATCATGTTTATTGTTGAAGATCCTGTTAATAATATGCCTAAGGTATTTGAAAAAGTAAGAGAGTTTGGTGATCTTGCAGGGTTTTATGACAACAAAAATAAATCTAAGATACTGTGTAAAAATATGATTGGTACAAAGCAACAAATGTTACAAAATGTGACAGAATGTGAAGTGGTTAAAAGGGTTAAGTATCTGGGAGTTGAAATTACAATGAAAAATATAGATTTGTTCAAGAATAATTATGAAAAATTGTGGGGTTCGATAAAGAGTGATTTAGAAAAATGGGAAAAACTAAGGTTATCTCTTCTTGGAAAAATTGCCGTTATTAAAATGAATGTACTGCCCAGGTTAATGTTTTTGTTTCAGACAATACCAATTGTGAAAGATGGAAAAGTGTTGGTAAAATGGCAAAGAGAAATCTTTAAGTTTATCTGGGCAGGGAAGAAGCCAAGAATAAAAATGAAGATAATGTATGATACTAAGGACAGAGGTGGCTTCCAAGTCCCGAATTTGCGTTTGTATCATGAAGCAGTATGTATGTCTTGGTTATCTGAATGGGTAAATTTGGAAAATAGAAAACTTTTAGCTCTTGAGGGGCACGATTGCAGATTTGGCTGGCATGCCTATCTTTGGTATGGGAAAAACAAAGCTGACTCTGTGTTTAAGCATCATTATGTAAGGAGGACATTGTTTGATGCATGGACCAGGTATAAGGATACAATATCGGATGAAAGGCCTCTGTGGATTGTTCCAGCTGCAGTTATACATTTGTTTTCAAAATATAGAGGCAATGATTGGTTGAAGTATCAGGAATTGTTGCAAAGAGAAGGGAAAAAATATGTTTTAAAACCAAATAATGAATTAGAATTTGAGTATGGTTGGCTACAATATTGTCAAATAAGGGACATTTATAAAAAAGATTGTAAAGAGTTTGGTTTTAGGGCTATGAATGATGATTTTGAGAATATATGGTTGAAAAAAGAACGGAAAATGATATCAAAAGTGTATAAAACTTTGTTGACTGTATATACTTTGGATGAAACCGTTAAAGAACAAATGATAAAGTGGGCCATAAATATGAACAAAGAAATTTCTATGGAATCATGGGAATTTTTGTGGAAAAGATCTTTTAAAATGTCCACTTGTATTAACGTAAAAGAAAATTGCTATAAGATGATGTATAGATGGTATATGACACCAAAAAAATTGATTAGCATGGATAAGAACTTGAGTAATAAATGTTGGAAATGTAAAAAAGTAGAGGGTTCTTTTTACCATATGTGGTGGTCATGTGATAAAGCGAAAGCATACTGGTCTAATATACATTGTGTGATGCAGAAAATATTGAAAACCCCAATTGAGAGAAAGCCTGAACTTTTTCTCCTCGGTTTGACAATGGAAAAAATTCCACAAGAGAAAAGGACACTGTTATGGTACATGATTACGTCGGCGAGAATGGCCTTTGCTCAGCATTGGAAAATGGAGAAGGTACCAGATATACATGACTGGTTGAGAAAATTGTTATTTTTAGCAGAAATGGACAAAATGACAAAGAAATTAAATGGACAAATGGCAGAACAGTACTTAAAAGACTGGGAAGGATTGAAACTGTATCTAGAAACTGAATATAGAATGAAGGGGAAAATATATAATTTGGATACGTACGGATATTGAATGAGAAGTGAAATGAATTTTGAACTGTATGTACTGTTATACATAATATGCTGAAATTGTAGAGGTTATATATAATTTAAATGTGTTACCTGGTTTGTCGAGGTATTTAAGTCTAAACTTGATTGCCTTATAATTTTTTCTGTTTGTTATTAGCAGTGTTGGAAGCCTATTGGGGGGTGGGGGGATTGGGATCTTACTTTTTGGAAACTGTATTGGTAACGTGATTGGAAATGTTGAATATATCCCAATAAAAAATTTGTTTCAAAAAAAAAGAAAACATTATTATCAACGGCGGTTCACTGAAGAAAGTGCATTTACCCGCTGTCAACTGTATTACCGCTCTGGAGAGCTTCAGCCCTAGGTCGGCCCAGAGATTATCGGAAGGCCTGCCAGAAAAGCTCCATTTTCATGGCCCTGCGGAACTGTGAGAGGTCCCGCAGGGCCCTGATCTCACCAGGGACCTCGTTCCGGTAAGCCGGCATTACTAAAGCAAACGCCCTGGTCCTAGTCGATGTCAATCTGGCCTCCTTTGGACCAGGGAGGGCCGGGCGGTTTTGGAGTCCTGATCGACATGCTCTCTGGGGGACATGTGGGGAGAGGCGGTCCCTCAAGTAGACAGGTCCCTGACCATAAAGGGCTTTAAAGGTCAAAACCAGCACCTTGAAGCGAATCTGGAATGCTATTGCCAGCCAGTGCAATGCCTTTAGCACAGGCTGGATGTGTTCTCACATAGTGAGACCCATCAACAGCCTGGCCGCAGCATTTTGTACCAGCTGCAGCTTCCGGAGTTGCACCGTAAGAACAAAACAAAACAAAAAAAATCAGTACCACTAAACACACTATGGATAAGTACAGCCAAAAGAAGCAAGCCAGATCATAGAAGTGTTTAAAACAGACTAGTTTAAAATGGTATTAACAGTCCGTAGCTTCGATAGCTAAAAAGGGGTCTAATCCTGTAGTTGAAAGTCAGGGCAAAGGGGTATGTTTTGACCCGGCACCTAAAAGAGAGTAAGGTAGTTGCCAGGCGAGCCACAAGGGGGAGAGCATTCTGAGAGAGCAAGATGAGGCACCACCACCGAAAAAGCTCTGTCTCTTGTTGCCATCTTATCTCCCTTCTGTAGGCAGGGGGACAGAGCGCCAGGCTACCAAAGGGATCTCAGCTGGAGAGCTGAGCCACATGGGAAGTTCTTCAAGTACCCTGTGTCCATACCAGGTAAGGACCAACACTTTGAATTGTGCCTGGGAAAGCAATGGGCAACCATAAAAACATAAGAACATAAGAGAAGCCAATGTTGAATCAGGCCAATGGCCCATCTAGTCCAACACTCTGTCACACAGCGGCCAAAAATACCAGGTGCCATCAGGAGGTCCAGCAGTGGGGCCAGGACACTAGAAGCCCCCCACTGATGCCCCCTCCAGCACCAAGAATAGAGTGCATCAGCTGCCCCAGACTGAGAATTCCCATCTCAGCCCATCTCATAATAGCCACTGATGGACTTCTGCTCCATATGTTTATCCAATTCCCTCTTGAAACTGTCCATGCTTGTAGCTGCCACCACCTCCTGTGGCAGTGAATTCCATATGTTAATCACTCTTTGGGTGAAGAAGGACTTCCTTTTATCTGTTCTAACCCGACTGCTCAGCAATTTCATGGAGTGCCCACGAGTTCTTGTATTGTGAGAAAGGGAGAAAAGGACTTCTTTCTCAACCTGCTCAATCCCATTCATAATCTTATAAACCTCGATCATGTCACCCCTCAGCCGTTGTTTCTCCAAGCTGAAGAGCCCCAAGTGTTTTAACCTTTCTTCGTAGGGAAGGTGTTCCAACCCTTTTATTATTCTAGTTGCCCTTCTCTGCACTTTTCCCAATGCTATAATATCCTTTTTGAGATGTGGTGACCAGAACTGTACACAGTATTCCAAATGTACCAATGTACATCTGTCAACATGGAGTGATTGCCAGATCCAGGTTAGGAAATAACTGGGGATGTTTGAGGGTGGAGCCTGAGGAGGGCGGGGTTTGGGGGAGGGGCTTCAGCGGGGTATGATGCCATAGACTCCGCCTTTCGAAGCAGCCATTTTCTCCAGGTGAGCTGATCTCTGTTTCCTGGAAATCAGCTGTAAACCGAGGCCATCTCCAGCCACCACCTGGAGGTTGTCAACCAGAAGAAGAGGAGGAGGAGGAGACTGGATTTATACTCCCACCTTTCACTACCCAAAGGAGTCTCAGAGTGGTTTAAAAACTCCTTTCCTTTCCCCTCCCCACAACAGAAACCCTGTGAGGTAGGTGGGGCTGAGAGAGCTCTTTGGAGAACTGCCTTTGAGAGAACAGCTCCGAGAAAACTTGTAGCTGACCCAAGGTCATGCCAGCAGCTGCAAATGGAGGCATGGGGGATCAAACCTGGTTCTCTCAGATTAGAGTCCATGCGCTTAACCACCACACCCAACTGGCTCATACGTGATATGGTTCCTATATCCAGGCCTTGACACTAATCCTTGTTGCCATGCTGTGAACAAATTGAAGCTTTGGAGCAGTTTTCAAAGGATCATATAGATCATATTACAGCGCTTTTGTGTGGATATGATCAGGAAATGGACCACTGTGGCCAAATCCCTTCACTGATAAAGGAAGACGTACCCCCCTCTCTAAAGCAGGGTTCCCTTGCTCAAAAGCCAGTCGAATCCAGCTCTAGGGTTGCAGTGCTCATCTCCGTTTCAAAGCCGAAGAGCCAGAGCTGTCCGAAGACGTTTCCGTGATCATGTGGCCGGCATAACTAAACACCAAGGTGCACAGAACACTGTTTCCTTCCCACCGAAGCGGTACCTATTTATCTACTTGCAATTTCTTGCTTTTGAACTGCTAGGTTGGCAGAAGCTGGAACTAGAGACGGGAGCTCACTCTGTCATGCGGCACTCTCGGGTCTCGAACTGCTGAACTACTGACCTTCCGCAGCCTGCAGTTCAGCGTCTTAACCACCAGAGCCACTGCAGCAAAAAGTTTTGAAAGGATCGTACCTTCCAAAGCTGGTGTGTTGTTGTTTTTTTGACCCCACCCCCAATTCCCAGAATAGAATTCAGTAAAACATCATACAAAATTGGACAAAGTAATCAACTGGATCCAACCTGATTTTCCAGTCATGAATAAGAGAGGTT